>RCIC01000010.1:2052500-2185000 GCA_018883505.1 Ceratosolen fusciceps
TCGTGCTTTATCAAGTCTTGGAGAACGTATATCAATCCTGTCACATGTTCTTTTCATTCTTGGGCTTATTAAAAACGTGTAAATTTAATTCAGCCTTAAGAGATTAACGTGTCTAATATTCGATAATATCCATTATTGCTTATCCACCGTATCATTTTATTCATTCATTTATTTATTTATTTATTTATTATTGTTACTTTTACTAGTATTAACTAATTTTTAATCGGAATCCGAAAATCAATATTTGTCTCCGTCGTTAAACTAATAATATCCCCATTTACGATTGAATAAAGCGAATGTCATAGACGATGGAACACAAGTATTCCAAGACGCTAAGTCGTAGATAATATTGAATATTGCTGGTAAGTAGGTATTACCGACCGATACGTACGTATTTTGCATAAATATTATCGCTATACGTATATGTAGTATGCCTTCGGTGAGATCTTTTTTTTTTTTTTTTTTTTTTTTTTTATTAAAAATAATGTAGCCGCTTGGTAATTCGCTTGTGGAGAAGCGTCCTTTGTATATATAACGGAATGGCTGATACGACGTTATCGTAACTTGGCATCAAATCAAAAATACATTATACTCGGGTCAATACAATACGACTGCTTAATATATTATTATTTTCTGTATAATTTTGTTGAGGCACGTTAAGCTATCGTTGACTTTCTTTAACGCAAACTCATTCTTTAAAGAATGAGAAAATTTAAATAAATCGAACTCTTCTATGTAATGCAGTATCAGCAGATTTTGCGACGATACCGAATCTTTTTTAGTATTTCCACAGCACGCGCACGCGCATCGAAAATAATCGCACGCGTTTGCATTGTTAAAGCGAAATTGTCATTCTCGACGGGGGGTTTTTTTTTTCTTTTTCTTTTTTTTTCTTTTATTATTGTTTTTATTAGACCGGTCGAAGCTACAACGTATACAATAGTTATTAATACTATAATAACACGTTGATGCCGTTACTATTCAATTACACATAAAAAAAGAAGTTAAAAAATTATTCCCTACCGTTAGATTTTAAGCGTTTCTAATAATACGCATACGTAATTGCAGACGATCTCTTTTGTCTGGTATTTCTCAAGATAAACGATATAACCCTCCAGAGCATATCTACGTATAGGCGAATTGAAATGAATGTTTTTACAAATTATATCACAACGTACAGATAATGTGAATATACGAAATTTGCGATAATCAACGAGGAGAGGAAAGAAAAAAAAAAGAAAAAAAAGGAAAGAAAAATGAATATTATTTCAACTAATCAAACACTGCCAGCAAGTGCAGTTTTATTGTAGTCGTAAATTAACACACCTACGGAGTGCTTCGGAATCCGGATAATTAAGAATAAATGCCGAAATCTCAGCTGTTATCTCATTAATATATTACCGAGTGGGAGCCGCCCCCCGTTTAATGAAATATAGTGAGGCCGGAATCGTCATTTGTATTCCACTTCAAGCGTGGAAAAATCTTTGGTCGTTGCGTATTAAATCCAATGGAGGAAAACCTTTCGGCCTAATGGATCCGCGAAATCTAAAGTGCTGATAAAAATTAGTCAAGAATATAGAACAGTCTAGACTACGTAATTCAGTATACGAGATAAAAAAACTTGGAACGTCTTCTCGAGAAAAAGATAATATTATATCGATTCGCCTACGTGAAACTCGACGAACAAGAGAACAAGGCTCGAGAAATATTATTTACACGACTTGAAAATCGAACGCAGTGTATTTTTATCTGATTAGATAATGTAACATAACATAACATAATATAATATAATATAATATGGCTGAGCTTTTTTTAATTTCGTACTATTTAGATTTTCATAGATATTAGAGATATTAGAAGCATAGAACATTCGGAGTTCAAGCCGAACAAAGCAAACATTAATACGTTTAAAATTGTTTCATGAAAAAATCCATACAGCGCCCTATGCTTGAATATAATAACAATAACAATAATAATAATATAACGGCCAATACGTACAATCTCGATCGATATTCGATATTTAATTTAATTATTTTACTCGATGGATTATTATTGAGTGATTTGTTATTACGACTCGATGTATTGATAATGAATTGCCCGATAATGGATTATTGATAAAGTACATTCTTAAATAGTTATTATTGTCCATTAATTTATAGAGGAATGTATTGAAAGCTTCGTCCGATCGAATTCAAATATTCGTCCCTATAGACTATTAGTACATATTTAATAATATCCGTACAATCGTCCTTGTAGTGATTGAAACTTCCTTGTCAATAATTATTAAACATTAGCCCATCATTATTAATAATTATCTTTGTTCGAATATAAATATTTGCATTCGCATGCTATTGTCGAATACAAGCCGTTTATTTTATATTCTTTCGCTGCGTTTTCTAATTTCTAATTTCGAAATTTCTAATTCGGAAGTCAGATGGATATTAAATGTAGATGTATTTCATGAGGGACAACGTGGACAGGCACGCCTCGAGGAAGCTTACGTTTAGCGACTGCGACGTTTTCTAGGATTCAATCGTGTAGCACTTCCGTCTGGATCTGGAGGAATGTGTTTTCAATGTGTTTCTAACGCGTTTCGTCCGCGTGCTCAGTGGCGCGTAAAGTTACCGAGTTGTTACAATGCCTAAACTGACGAGTGACTATTATTAGAAGTGTTCAAGGTCTTCCGCAAGATCTCCAACGCGTAATTACTCGGCTCAATTCTCCTTTTCGCAACAATCGATTCACGTGCTCACGTAACAGAATAGTCGATCGACGATCGATCCCTCGACAAACAACGAAAGATGATGAAAAATAACACGTCGTGCCGAGAGCTTTTCAATACCGTTGGTCAAAATGTCGAGTTCCTCTTTCAACGATCTCTCTCTCTCTCTCTCTCACTCACTCTCTGTACGACACACGAGCTTGAGTCGAAAAATAATGTTGTCGCTCGGGCTGGTTTTGCAATGCAAATCAAGGGAGGGATTTCAATGGAGAATAATGGAGTTGCTCAGATCCAAGAGATTTGACGAATCCGAAATAATGAGGAGAGCGGCGAGCGACTCGGAATACAATTCCTGAGCCAAAAGCCGAGGAAAAGCTCGGCCTCGCGCTCCCTCCCTCCCTCCCTCCCGCCCTACTGTTGCGCAATCCGCACGCAAAGCTTTGTCCAACGTAATCCCGAGCGCAGCCGCGGTAAAAAAAAAAGCCGACGGGGAAAGGGTTAAATCTGGATCGTAAAGTTCCCCGTTTAGAGCGTAAATTGCGAGCTGGGGAAAAAAAAATCAAGCCGCAGCCTCGTTACGTTGTAATTGCGAGGTTCAATAGTCAAGTTTATTACGGCGCAGTGCGCCGATCGAGTTACAGATCGCAAATTGCCGACCGTCGAGCCAATAATGACGGTGTAACACGACCAAGAAGAGCCGTTGCTTGATTTAGCATTGTCACTGCAGAGGCGAAGACGCAGCGTCAAATAAATCCTAAACCTACAGGTTGTGCATGAAAATTAATTAGATAGCTTTATAGCTAATTGTGTGGCACGATAGCCTCTCACGCTTTTATACATTGTCGTGAAAAGCTTGAATCCATGCCAGAGCGAGCGAACGAGCCATCTACGCTGCAGCTATCTCTCTCTCTCTCTCTCTCTCTCTCTCTATTTCAATGCACAGCAATACTACCATTTTTTCTTCTTCTTCTTCTTCTTCTTCTTCTTCTTCTTCTTTAAAGTCTGAACTATTGATCTCCTCGCAATTATAGATTAGCCAACAACACCCAACCCCACAGCCGATCAGTCTACATTCAATTTATATTACTTATTACGTACTATTATGTAATGCGAGAAGAAGCTTTGAGCATTGCCGTTACGAGACTTGTCTCAATTTTATCGGCAAAAAATACGAGAAAAAGGGTCGTCCCGTACTCGTCCCGTAATACGAGCACATAAGCACGAGAGAGAGAGAGAGAGAGAGAGCCATAAGTCGCCGAATCACCCAACAAACGCTTCTCCTCCAATACGAAAAGGTCGACAAAGTCAACTGCTTTGACACACTTGTACTAAAAAAAAGAAAGAAAGAAAAGAAAGAAAAAAGAATATTTTTCAAGTATCGATTGACCCGCGCGCAATTACGAATGTCCCACTAAAAGTGCGTAGACAACGGGGATGCCCGCGTTCAGGGTCTCTTCGTGCCATCTCCCGCCGGCGGGCTTCTTGACCAGCGGACAAAGGGGACAAGGTGGGAAAGGTGCGGAGGAGCTATAAAGCTGTGGCAACGGTGTCAGGAGGACAAACAGGCGTCCGCTCCGGGAGCTCGGGGGGGGGGGGGGGGTCAATGCTTCGCCTCCCGCTCGGATTATTTGTCCTTGCGCGAGAGCTTCCGCTCCCTTTTAAAACTCGTTAAAAGCTCCTCGTCGAGCTTTTACGGCAAATCCTTAATGCACTAGCACGAGCTAAAATATCGTTATTCCACTTATTATTATCATTATTATTCGCGGTACTGCTTCGTCGTAAAGTGCTTAGGAAGCGGATCCTGTACGTAAAGCCATTATTATTATTAGTATAGTATTGTTATTATTGTTATTGTTATTATTACTTAAAACCCGTATTGGAAAATCATTCGGAGGAGTATCGACGTCAGGGAGTAAATTGTTTACGTTCTTACTGTATGCAAGTCACGACGCCGAAGCGCGCAGTTCACTATTACGCAGTAAGTGTGTACGTGTGAATCATCCCCTATAGGCCACCATCGCGCTACCGTGGGTCTACGCCCCGTGGGCATCGCGTGCTATTACGTACCTTCCCTCGCAAACAAAGGAAATAAGAAAATCAAAGGCTGTATAGTTTCGTGCGCGGCGCATGCGTACGGACGGCAGAGCTTGCGATACAAGAGTGCTCGTCTTTGTGTGAATTTTCTAAGGCAAATCACTAATTATACTTGGCATTATCGGCTATAAATAATTCTATCCCCGTCGCGCATTCAAACCTCCTATATTTACTATTACTTAATACCATTTGTATTGATTGAACAAGTTTTTTTTTCTTTTTTTTCTTTATAACCGCTAGAGTAAATTATCCCGATGTATCGATGAATTCTTACGATCGATCGGATTGTTTTTTTTTTTTTTTTTTTTTAACAATGTAAGTCTTTTTATTTATCGGATTTTTGAATGAAAATTTTTTTAAAAATTATCTACAATTACACTGAACTCCAATGGGACTTACGTAAATGATTTTTGTACGCGTACGAGCTGAAACGCATTTTATCTCGATGGAAGACGTTACGACTCTATTACTCAACTAACGCTGCGTATTCTCAAATAAATTACTACCTTATTCGTACATATATTTATAAAACTTATTAAATGTAGCAGCCAAGGCGACTTTAGAGTAGAGCATTGCGGCGTCATTTAGATTTGAGAATTTGAAACTGGTTTTCATTGTTTTACGTCGTTCTTCGAGCGATACGTTACGGAAAGTCTCGACTCTAAAAACCTTGTAGAATTAAAAAAAAAAACAAAAAAGAAAATATAAATCACTTAACAACAATTAGGCTGAATTAAATTAATTTTAACTCTGATTGAAATCAGAGTAGTAAAACTGCTTTATTTCATTTCACGTACTGTAAAGTTTTTAAATCTCTATTATGTCATTATTATTACACCGAAAATTATTAAATAAAATATCTGCTTAGCGCTATTAACTTTACGTTATCTTTATACTTATGAAAAATAAGATAACATTTGACATTTGATATTTAAAACGAGACCGCTACATTCATTTCAGCTTAAGAACTTATTAAAAATTATTGTTTACGAGCGGCATTTATTTTATACCCTTATTTATTCGCTGTATAGTTTAGTCTGTATATCAAGCCAAGTGCAAGATATACAATTATTAATAAAAAGTTCTCGATTCAGATACGCAAACTGTCGATATAATAAAAAAATATGTCTATCAGTAGCTGGAACGTTACGATTATAATAACAGGAATATTAAATACATTTACGTCGATACGTTCATCAATGAACGTATCTGTACTTTAAAGTGAACAAATGCATTATTGTATAAAACTTTAGTTAAATTATATAATGCAACTAAGAAACGGCTTTGTTACGTTAGAAAAAAATTAATGCGATAGACGTTGTCTATATAGCAAGCATAATAATAATAATAATAATAATAATAATAAAAAAAAAAAATTATTAGATAAGGGAGAGAAAAGATAAAATGCTTTTCAGCGAAATAAATTTCGATTGGAATGTGTAATTGCACACAGAGGCACATAGAGACAGAGACAGAGAGCCAGGTAGGGTTTTAGCCAATTTGATATGGGCAGATGATACTCGATCGAGAGAGGTGCGCGTTTATTTAAATACGATCAGAACTCGGAAGTTTGTATTTTTAACCGATTGCCATTGAAGCTGACAAGTATTTTAACAACCGATTCAAATGCGCTATTTAAATAATTGTCTCGAAGGCGCGTGGCTATTAATAGTTTATATTTCAGCGAGTAACGGACAAATTATTGACAGCCGGTTGAGTTGCACGGGGGTAGGTGGGATGGAGGGTGGGAGGGAGAGAACAGGTTCTTGCCGGTTCGTCGAGTCAGCTCCCTCTGTCGTGGAAAGGACCGATTAACGGGGTGAAAATGAGGAGCCGCGAGAGAGAGAGAGAGAGAGAGAGAGACAAAGGTCGATACTACTCACGTTCCCGGTTCATGATAGCCATTTTTATCAACGAGCTCGGGGCCGATGTCAGCAGCAGTAGTAGCAAGCTTCTACCAGCAGCTGAGCTACCGCTACTACTACTACTACTACTACAGCCACCGCTACTAGCAGTGCACTACCTCCTTCGGTACCCAGCTCGCCCCCTATGATGTATAAATTATTCGTTTTCGCGAGCCCGTTTGCTTATTTATACGCGTATGTACGTATCGGGCCGAAGGAAGGCGTCCCCCGTGCGTGACCGACAACGGCCTCACGGCTTGTGACGACCAAGTTGTAGTAGAAGACATCGACCACCACCACGACGACGACGACCGCGACGACTACGATGACTCGAGGACGAACGATAGCTGGACATTTTTTTACCGCGGTCATCGCGAACCGGCTTTTACCTCCCCCAAGAGAATCCAAGCCAAAGAGCAAGCGGTCTCTTGCGCACCGATGGATCTCACTAGCACCGATACACCTTCCCCAATAGATACAGCAAATACAATATTCACGGGAAATGCTACGGAAAAGCTTTGGCAAGCTCCGAGTTAAATATAGTATGTAGAGATACGCGCGAGTGTATGAAGAGCATCTGCTGTATATACATTGGAATACGCGTATTCCTGCAATTAGTCATCATCGATCAATTCAAATGATTCACCCGTAAATTATTCAGCTACGCTGGAGTTATTTATATTGACTAAGTACCGTTGGTAATGACTGAAATTTAAAAAATTACGGAATCCCTGCGCACGTAGTAGGACGGCAGGCGCCGTCGTATCATTCCTTCCGTAATACCAATTACTACGATGACATCGCGAGTTATTGTAATTCCAGCAATCGAGAGATTCCCCCCCCCCACCCCACCCCTCTCCACCAACGCAGTATTTGGTCGTCACTTCATTAGGGCGTACGAGGAAGCCGAATGAAATAAAGAAATAGAAGCAACGAGTATAGATTGTTATCAATTAACGATATTAATATTACAAGTGCGAAGGACTTTTGTTAAAAAATAACAATTAAGCTCATTGTTCGTTAATAATTTTCAATGTACGAGCTCGTGAGATGTGACGTGTACGTAGTGGCCCGTCTGCTTCTAAAATTAAAACAACAATTATAGGTGGAGACACGCGATAAGAACATTCTTCGTACATCCAATGCCGACAGCGATACAGAACAGACAAGAAGAAAAAAAGAAAAAAAACGAAGAAAAAAAAACAACGAAAAGTACTCTCGAAACTATCCGGCTAGAGCCAACAGACAGGGAGTGCAATAAAAAATGGAGCGATCGGCCGTGAATGACGTAAGCATCTGGGAAGATTGGCCACCGAGGGGGAGGGAGGGACGGAGGGAGAGAGAGCAGAGAGTGTGTGTGTGTGTGTGTGTATCCGTTCATCCCCTCTTTTCTCGCTGAGGCAGAAAGAAGAGGGAAAAGGGCTGGGGCTCGGTAAACGCGGACGGGGGTCGTAGCTTGCGAGGGAGGGGAAGGGGCGAAGCGCCTCTTGGCCGGGCGGCCGCTCTCTGTCCTAGTAAATCCGAATCGCGCACCGGAGCACACGAGAGCTTACTGAGCTCCTGGCAAATCACCAGCGGACGAACCTGGCTGGACGTTATATTTAGTATTGGAAACCACGGCGATGACCGCGAGAGATAGGGGCGCGAGAGGGGGAGAAAGAGGCAGATACCATCGCGAGGGCAGACTAGAAGAGAGCATTCAAATGGAAAACGAAATGTTTCGAGAGCTTAAAAATTTTCCGACCGACGATTCCTCCCTCCTTCATTCCAGGAGCTCGTCTCCCCTCCCCCCCCCCCGCGGGGTACATTTTTTTTAATAGTATATTGCTTTAATGAAACACGTGTCGAGAGACTTTTTATTTACTGCTTTCGGAATTCCTCCCCTCGAATTTAATGTCATCCGAACGTTTTACCCAGTTCTACCAATACTATTGACAATATTATCGACTTCGCCTATTCGCCAAATACAAAATTATATACCCCTACGTTTATTATTACGTACCGCCACAACTATATTAAGAGAGACTATTTATTGTTATCCTTAACATACTTTCTAAGCAATATTTTTAGCAGAAAAATTATAAAACGGTTTTATATGTCAAATGTCTTCTGAAATTTGACGCGCGTTTTCCGATTTGTTAAATGCACGCATGGAATGAGGCTTTATTACATAAGAGTCATGACCGACCCGAGAGCACGACATCGCTAAACATTACCGAGAGGACAATCGATCGATAATCACGTAAAAGCCGTTGCTTAACACAGAAGCAACGATTGCACACATGCTATAGATTAAGAGAAATGTTAGGGAGAGAGAGAGAGAGAGAGAGAGAAGAGAAAAAAAGAGAAAACGTTAAAGTTTAAAAACAAAAAAAGAAAACTCTTTCGCCGTCCTTACACATTTTGCTCACTGGTAAATTGATTGCCAAAACGGGGAAAGGGACCAACTGTAACTAGACACACAATAGTACTGTGCGCGGGCGCGCACGATTAAGACGCACTGTGAACAAGGACAACAGTAACGAATGACGAGGGAAGAGCAAAAAAAAAAAAAAAAAAAAAAAAAAAAAAAAAAAAAGAAAAGAAAAGAAAAAGAAAGTAACGGATGGAAAACTCTCGAAGAATAATAATAAAAAAAAAAAAAACAATTACTGGAGTTTCACTCTTTGAGACCAATGGCGAGATACTGAATTCTGTAACCGAGCGAAGAGTAGACTCGCCTACGAGCTATGATGAAAGAGGATGGAGTGAGTATAAAATAGAGACCGAATGGCTCGAAAGGGAATCGGGGAGAGAGATAGAGAGAGAGAGAGAGAGAGAGAGAGAGAGAGAGAGAGCAGAGCAGCAGACTCACGAGATTTTTGAAGGCTTAATATATACCAAACGCCGGCGAAATACTTTATACTTCGTTACACGTGGTTCTTTTAATTTACTACGTCATAACATGAAGCGAACGAGAGAAGAAGGGACAGAGCAGTGCCGAGCTTAAGAGATAGAATGTGAACGATATTTTGGAGATGCGTAAAGTGCGAGAGAGACGGAGGATAGTGAGCCTTGAAATGTGCGCGGCGGGGAAGTGGAACGAAGAAGACGTAATTTAGAGGGGGAAGGAAGAAAGGGGAGCTGCTGCCGCCACCGCCGCCGCCGCCGCCCGAGCCATTCGCCACAGTTTCCCCGACTCCTTGCGGATCTTATCGATCCATTGAAATTCAATTAGATCGGCAACGTTGTTCCAGCGACACGTATAAAAAAAAAAAAAATATTAATTAACTTTATTGTAAGAATTCCCCTTTCAAGCGCCCTCGAACCCATGAACGGGATGAAAGAGTTAATTAATAAATTAACAAATAATCGGCGAGTAATTTACGTAATTAATTACTATCGATGGTTTGCAAGTAATTTTGTAGGAGTGCGGGTATTCTTAAGCGGCTCCTTATCCGGTTATATTGCAACTTGGGTATCACTTGTAGGCCATGCATCGCGATCAGTTGGTAAAAAGGCTTTGCTGATAATAAATTGCGGGACGAGAATAGCATTATACGAATTCGGAAGGAGTAAGCGATGCGCAACGTAAATCTGATGTTGGCCGGCAAAATCAGCTGATACGGTGACACAAATCTCGACTAGCAGCTATTTTCAACGCTCGCCCAAAGAAAAGCGATAATTAATTTTCAAGGATAAATTTCAATCTTCGCCGCGTTTCCATCCGCATGTGAAATACATTTTTCAAGTTGAAAACGCCAGCCGATAAATTACTACGCGATCGATGCTTCGATTTTAATTAGAAACTTTTCTCTTCGCTTCTTCTTCTTCTTTTTTTTTTATTTATTTTTATTTTTTTCTCTATTTACTTATCATCCAGTCTCGTACCGAGAGACCGAAAAAAAAGCTAGTTTAAACAAATACATTGTTGGGTCGCATTACGTACCTTTTGGATTTAATCTTTCCGGATTGAACCAGGCATCTGTAAATAAAAAAGAATAACAATTATTAAAAGAACGGTCGGTTATTGTCATAATCGTTAACAACGTAAACGATCGACGTTGCTTATACCTACAGATGTTCAACTTTACGAAACAAATAATAAAAGAATATCAATGTCAGTGTGCCATCTGAATTTATCGCAGGCTCGTCATTGTTCGTTAAATCTCATTTACCATCACATATGGAATGGGAATATTTTAATCTCGAGTACGTAATACGATTAGCCCTAACGACGATTTATTCAAATTATTCGAATTACTTCTTTACGCGAGACACGCGCATTCTTCTTTCCTCAATCCTACTTATATCGAATTATAAAAATTTACAACTTTATACTTTATTACGGACAACGGTAACAAACAATCCGACTGAATTTCTTTTACGTATTCATAAGAATCTCATTATAATGGGCGGCCAGCGTCAAAAGCGGACAGTAAACATAATAATAATACGTAAATAAGAAAACGGGACTCGATTGCATGCGTAGCACGTTTATGTTAATTTGTATTCCATGTTTTATAATTATTAGGTACAACCACGTGAATTAACACGTAAAAGTATGCACATATTCATGTGTATTAACATGAGGCAAAGCTTTTTTTTTTTTTTTTTTACTATAAAATAGTAATTGCACACAAATTGTTTTTGAAGCGAGGAATTCGAATCCATTGCTTTATTTCAATATCTTAATAAAGAAAATCATAAACCAATACTTATTATTATTTTATTCATTAAGGTCTTTATAAGTTTATACTCTAATTATATATTTGCAATGCAAGTCGATACGAGTAAGTAACTTCCGAGGTACGATGCTTTCATAGAAAAATGTTTTAAAAAGCTTATGTGAATTTTTAGTACTGGTTTATCCTAAAATGCCATGTATTATTTAATGTTTCAGGTATATACGTATAAGGTGGTGAAAGTTATTGAAGAAAGAGGAGTAGAAAGAATAACTTCTTTTATAAACATTACTTCGCAATAATAAAAATTAAACGTGATTTAAAAATTTTTTTCAAATCCATTCGTACTAGTAAACAGTGTCATTAAAAGAAAAAAACAAAAAAATCCCAACTGATAATACATCGTTATCTTATTTAATATTTTTATTTCGTTCCCCCATTATAATTGAAGAAATTGTACGTACGTTATTTGTCACTTAATAATGAAAACGGTATGTGTAAAGATTTGAGTGAATTAATTCGTAGTGATTCGGATTTTATCAAGTATTTCGTATTTGTATAGACCAACGCACGTTATAATGACGATAATGATTTAAAATAAAATTCCGCTAAAATAGAAGCAAGTCCGTGTCTTGGGTATTATTTTAAAAATTATTTTCAACAACTGTACGCGATTAAGCGCATTAATAATTGTTTGCCGAGCAAGGACAGATTTATTCAAACAACTACTCTTTGTAGAAAGAAAGAAAGAGAAAGAAAAAAAGTTCTTTACGTTGACCGAAAGTAATTTTTAAGCCTATCGATATGATGCGACGACGAATCTTGTAAAAATTACGAAACCGAACGAAAAAGGAAAAAGAAAAAAAATTATATTTCAACGTTTGCTATTAATAAAGAATACGATGCATTGGAATTGATAAAGCATTACATAATGTCTTGAGTTGCTGTTTATTCGATTAACTATATACTTAATCCGTTTACTCATAAAAAAAACCTATTACTGTAGTATTCTATGGCTATTAATACGGGCGGGGAAAGAATACGGTCAATAATTTAAATTATAAATATGTATTATATATTTATAATAATGATTTACGAACGCCCGTAGTTGTTATAAAACAATTTTCCTAGTACGTGTTATTTTCAATTTTTCATATTACGTGTATAATGCACGTAATGCTTTCGTAGCGAGCACATATTATAGCTTAAAGCTCGTAAAGGCAAATACTAACTAATAAAATACATTTACTATGTGCGTGAAACGAAGTGAGCATTCTTTACTTCTTTTATTCCTCGAAAATGAAACCCAACGGAACCCAACGGAACCCAACGGAACTCAACGGAACTCGACGGAACTCGAGCCCATTATATTAATATAATGTTCGTGCTACGATACAGGTTTTTATAAAATCACAGTATAGACGGATAGATTATTTCTTTCTCGCGACGTAATAAATTCACTCAAGAGTAAAGGCAGCTTTTACTTATATTTTCCTTCAGGTGGCACTTTTAAAGAATTATATTAAGAGGTGAATGGGTAAATAAAAAAAATAAAAAAAAAAACAAAAAACAAAAATACCTCGCCTATCTCTATAATTGAAAAAAAAGCAATGTAAGAATAATAACGTCATTTATCGCTTAGCACGAGTCAAATACAACAAAATTTCAGTCAATGGATGGATGGGGGGCTCATGAAAACACCATAAAAATCTCGAGTCATTTCTTCGCTTGTGTATAAAGCTATGGTACATATAGGTGAATGCTGAACGGTGGTGTTTGTAAAGCGTAAAGGGGCAAAAGGAAAAGAAAAGGATAAGACACAGTGGAGAGGCGAATGAGTAAGGGGAAGGGAAAAAAAAAATCAATGTAGTCCCGTTAATATTATGCAAGGACATAGTGAATATATTCATACGGGTCAGTTTACTTTCATATACGTCCTCCTATAGGTATTATTTTAATATGCTTACTGATTTATCGGTACGAGGCGCCAATTTATAACTTCATTTTTCAGAATTACCTATTGGTAATAAATTACACGACCATTATGCCACGTACGTTAAACGCGAACGTGTGACCTTATACATTTTTATATAGTTTTTTCTTTTTTTTTTCCTAATTTTTTTGCACATTCCTCGTCGAAAAAAGCATTTTATTACATTATTTTTCTCTTTGCGGGTAAACAAATCATCGTACCATTTATCTTGTAAAAGTAACAAAAAAGCCAATTTCATTAATAACTATTTAGTTTTTATTATGTAATTGACTATCAGCCCAACCCCCCGCGCTCTTTCCTTACTCCGGCTTAACTGAATAAATTCAAAATCATTAAACTCAAATTACCTCGTCTGCACAGTCGCCTCCATTACACTTGATTTATAATGATTTAATGATAAACTTTTAAAATGTATTCAATTTTTTTTTTTTTTTTTTATTAAGTTTTATTTAAAAAAAAAAAAAAAAAAAAAAAGAAACAAGGATCGCTGCTTTATATAACAGAGCGATTAGAATTATTATTATTGACTATAAATAAATGCTCGCGATGAATATTAATAAAGCGTTTGAAATGGAATTCGCTAGAAATTATTAATTTCTCTTTTATAAATAGAGCTTTAAATAGAAATTTTCACCTAATTAGATTCGAGTCTCATTAAATCTGTGTAATCGAATGAATTAACGGAAACAATACGTTGAAGAAGGACAAACAATATAATCTCAAATGAGATTTTTTTAACAAGCACTGCATTTCTTACATAAAAAAAAAAATAACCATGGCCGGCTATCGAGCTACTCGATCGAATAAAAAAAAAAAAAAAAAAAAAAAAAAAAAAAAAAAAAAACAGAAGCATATTTGGTGAAAACGCTAACATTGTTCTCGATATTTTTACAGGAAGGGTAATTAAATTGAAAAATTTATCAGTAAGGTGTTATGTATTTCGCATCGATCATTGGCACAGTTCGCTTAATTTATGCCCAAAGAAAGATATTATTATTATTATTATTATTATTATTTTCGAAATATATTCACATTCGCGATATCGAAAAAATTGAACAAGTAATGAGTAAGGAGGCCAATGTTTGTACATTAAGCATGCTAATGATGGTTATTTATGTACTCGCTATCTTTAGAATTTTATTGTAGCCTGTCTTCTGTTACGAATAAAAGAAATTAGAGTTTCTGAGAAACTGGAAGAACGAAACGTTAAGTCATCGATCCGCATCTGGTGCATGGATTTCATTCGTATGGAATTCCAAAGTCTATCTGTGTTTATATATAGATAATACGAAATCAGCCTTGTGATAAATTATTCCGAGCTTATAAGTTAGATATATTAATTTATTGGCAGAATTATATCCGATCGCATGCGGATACGACTCGGAATGTATTTAGCGCTTTGGAAAATTTTAAACCCTCCTTCGATTCCGTTTATTATAATAATAATAATAACAATAATAACAATAATAGCCTGTATAATGCAGTTTTACGATATACGATAATTCTTGGATTTTCGTTAAATGTCTAAGAAAAAACAAAATGGTGGATCAGCCCTTCGCTCCGAGTCTAGCTAGTTCAATAACATAATAATGATTAATGATCGCTGCGCGTTGCATAATATTTACCAACAACGACAACAACAACAACAACAACAACAACAACAACAACAACAACAAGAACAAGAACAGAACGTATAAGCAGATAAAATAATGCATCGGAATGACGTGAAAAATGACGTGAAGTGAAGGTATCGCTGCTTCACGGTGCCGGTGGTGCTGCTACTCGTCCATACAATAAAAAGAGAATAAGCTTGGATTCTCATAGGAGCTTAAGGCTTCGCAACATAAGTAAATGATAAATGTGATAAACGTGATAAATGCGTGAACGGCCCCTCTAGAGCCTGCTTGAAAACTATAGTGACAACTTCTTATTTAAATATACGTTTTAACGAATAAGTAATCAATGTCGGTAAGGCCATCAAAATTCCGCCTCGTATTCTCTAAATAAATAGCCAATAAATAGTGTTCGAGCGATCGGAATATTCTTAAACAAATTTATCGTACAGATATACTCGATGCACAGATTCTACGGCTCGTGCTCTATCTCTAATCAGAGCACTGGTGAAGAGAGGGCGCAGCTTCTTGAACTTGTGACGACGAGGTCGAGCGGTGAGGGGGGAGTGAGGGGGGGAGGTGTATTTTTTAATAGAAATTACAAAGGTTATCCTCGACGCCGCTTCACCGGGTCTCGCAGGTAAACAATTGGCCGCTTTGGAATACAGATGGAAATACGAGAGAGAGAGGGGGGAGAGAGGGTAGAAAGGAGGCGGTGGAAGGAGTGGGAGCAAGGCGGGAGGGAGTTTTCGCGAGGTCGGCGAATCGGTGCACCAGTTGTTTCCGCGTTACGTAGCGCATGTCGCCGTAGCGCAATGAGCGAGACGTAGCACGGTCCGAGGTCATCGAACCCTCGCCGACGTGTAAAAAAGACTTGGCCGTATTTACGGTGGCGGTGGTGCGGCAGGGGGTGGTGCGGCAGGGGGTGGTGCGAGATAGACACCCGGGGCCGCGACCGATGAAAAGAAAAGTCCGCCGTGGTAGCAAGGCAGAGCTCGCTCGTCACCGAGTGACAGAGAGAGAGAGAGGGGGGAGGGCGGGATGTTAGACACAAGAGACCGCCGGGACGGCCGGCGTCGGAGGCGAGTGTCCCGGTGTTGAGCTACTCCGCCGGCGTGCACGTCGTTGCAGCCAGTTAATACATAAGAGAGAAGAGCAGCGCGCTTAGGGCCTTTCAGACTCCGTAGGCTCGTAAGAGCGATTTATTTAACTGAGCCAAATGAACGTCAAATCGCCGCACTCGCTCGAGGGTACGGGGATAAAGGGCGAAAGGATGGCGCCCTGATTTCAGCCCGGAGTGCGGCACCGCACCGCACCGCACCGCACCGGACCCCGACGACCAACGTATTACGCAAAATCCTCATTTCGCGACTCCCAAAGTCGTCGTTTTACCCTTGTTTTTATTTTTCTTTGTTTTAAGGTACGAGGGGACGCGAGGGCGGCTCCTCGAGTTCAGAGAGAGAGAGAGAGAGAGCCGCAAGAGACGCGGCTACGGATCGGTGGCAGGAGATGGAGGAGGAGGAGGAGGGACGAAAGTCCTTGAAGCCATTCATTCTCACGCGCGTGTCCAAGTGCTGGTATAACCTAGTCGCGGGACTCGGGAAGGACCAGTTCCGTGATTAATGGAATAATGTTTATCGGGTGTGCGTGTCGGCCACACCTAACGGTGCACTAGACGAAAGAACGGCACGAGGAACGAGGAGGTGGAGGAGGAGGAGGAGGATCGCGGGAGGTAAAGACCGCGTTCTCTGCGCAACGATCGAAACTTGCTGCGTCGCGCGGATGGACGTGCAGGTAGACGACTCTAGGCATGTTCGTGCGCGTCGATATCGTAAAAGCCGTCCGGGAAAATGCATCGCACCGCTCGGGCTCGGACTTTATTAAGCAGCCTATAAGCCTATCAGGGTCAGCGGATCGGGGTACGTGTATAGTAGTGCTCACTGGTCGGACGAGGGGTAGGGCCGGGAAGGGGTAGACGATAAATGGATATATAGAGGATCGGCGGGGGGACCCGACGCGGCCGCCAAACTCAGCCGGGGGCCGATTCCCCTCTCCCCCCCACTGCTCCTGTAACGTAGAAGGCCACGAGGAACGGAGAGGGTAAAGAGCAAAAACAAAAACAAAGGAAAGCTTCGACGGGACGAGGAGCTTTTGTGCACCGCTGCCAACTAAGAATGGACTCTCCCCCCGACTATCAGCGGCAACCAATGTTCCTGGCCTGCGCAGCACACCTCGACTACGGCTCCTCCTCCTCCTCCTCCTCCTCCTCCTCCTCGTCCTGCTCAACGTCTTCGGCTTGATTCCGCTCTAGGCGATCTCTCCGCTCCTCGTCGAGTTTTTTTTTTTTTTTTTTACAAAATCAAAGAGGATTAGAGGAGAAAGTCGTAGGCCTCGGCGACTCAATGGTCGGAACGAACGGAATGTCAAAAGGAACGGAGAATGACGAGTCCGGGGACCGGGAAGGAAGAGCTCTCGTGTCTCAAGGAGCTACGAGCAAACGTACCGACGATGCTCTTATACTCGGCTTATGGATGCTTGAAATTCTTATTTCTCGGACCCATTAGAGCGCTACTTTCACTAGGACTTTGGAAGTCATGAAGGCGCCGCTCTCGGACATGCTAATTAGTCGCTCGCTACGGCAAGAGATAGAGAGAGAGAGAGAGGGAGGGAGGTGTGTGTGTGAGAGAGAGTGAGAGGAGAGAGAGAGAGAGAGAGAGAGAGAGAGAGAGAGTTACGTACTGGAGAATAGTAGGACAGACAACGAGAAGGACAATGGCTCGGCTCTACTACGCCCCTGGTGTGGCCTGTCTTGGAAAGAGGCCACGGGACGGGGAGAGGGTCAGGCTCGCTCGGGACAATAATAACGTAGTATAAAGATGGGCTTACAGGGTACGAAGATTGTCCACAAGGACGCGCAGCAGCCCTCGGGCCTCTTGATCGGGCAGGCTTGTCCGTCCATGTCCTGGTGGTTATTGAAACGGCACGGGGTCGAGGGCGGGAAGCGACGGGACCCGGGTACTGAGATCCGGTATCTTCGATCCTTCGATTAAACTCTCTCTCTCTCTCTCTCTCTCTCTCTCTTCCTTTTCACTCCTCGCACTCTCTCTCTCTCTCTCGCTCTCACACCTCTCTCACCCTCAAACACGCTCTACTCCACGCTGGTACTGTGGTCACGGCGACGACTGCCGGGGGAATCGAGAATTCTCGCGCGACTGGCTTCTCGCCTTCGTTCATACAAATATAGATAGTCGACCGAGCACGGCTGCTGCTGCTGCTACTGCTGATAAGCTGCAGTAGAGTCGCAAGCCTCTCCCTCCTCTTCGTGGACGTATGCGCGCGCGCGCGGGCGCGCGTTCGAACTCCGGGCCTCCTTGGTAGGGAGGGGCGACGGGGAGCGGCGGCTCGAGAGACGGGCGGACACTAGACTAGACTGGACGACGAGGAGATTCGAGGACTGGCGCTGGCCTCCTCCTCGTCGACACGGACCACGAAGAGACTCTGGGCGATCCGTGCTCGTGATAGCGGCGGCGGCGTCGTCGTCGGCGGCGTCGGCGTCGGCGGCGGTGGTACTGATGGTGGTGGTGGTGGTGGTAGTGGTGCTGGTGGTGGTTGCGGTGGCGATGGCGATGGCGATGGCGATGGCGATGACAACGAATGCGGGGTTCGGGAGAGGAGGGAGAGGACGCGCAATCAGTGACGAAGCGGTCTGACGGTCGGGACGATGGCGTCGGTGACCGGCACCAATGACCGAGTCCTTACGCCGTCGGCTGCTCGTTGACGCTTCTGCGCAGCTCTATCGACCCGGAGCAGACGATGCTTCCCCTGACGTCTCCCGCGAGCGAAGCCCCGAGTCCATCGGAGGTCTTTCCTCCGATGACCACGAGAGATTGCTAGGGGGATCGCTAGGGAAATCGCTAGAGGGATCGTTACCGTTTCCGAGAGAAACTGCAGTAGTGGCGTCGGGGGAGGGGGGTACTTTAACAATTTCCTTGGCTCTAAGGAGAATCGAAGGAAGAGCGTCACGACGGAAAGTTGGCAATGGCAGCACTGACATGGCTCCGAGTCCTCTTTTGCCAGATTAGAGAAAAGAATGTCCTCGTCGAGCTCACCGGACCCACGCTATTTTCATTAGCTCGGACCGTTTCAGGTGCCCCCCACCCCACCAGACCCCCTCTACCAAGCAGACTCGTGGCACCCAGCACCTTCGAATCTTTCTACGAATAACCGTCGCCGTCGCCGCCGCCGCCACCGCTGCCACCGCCGCGTTTGCCTTTACTTTCACGTCGACTTTTCTTGTCCCGAATCGCCCAAGGTCTTCACTTCATATCCACATCCTCTTCCTTATCCCTAGCCGGAGTGGCGTTCTCCGGGCGTCCCGGTCCCCCGCCTCCTTGTCACCCTTGTCCACAAGTTCTTCTTTAAAATCTATCCACTCGGCGGCGGATATTACCTATTTCTATCTCTAAATTACCCTACGCTGTTTATTCGTGTTACCTAGCCCCTCCCCCCTCCACCGCCTCCCACCCAACCTCCTGCGACCTCACCGATCGCATACAATGACAGTCTATTCGGATGTAATAACGCATTGGATGGACGACGTGTATTGGGTAGGCCAAGTGACCTCAAAAACAGATGACTTACTTCTTAAATTGAAGCTCAAGTGAATGAGGCATTCAAAGGTCAACAAAACATGCAGTGGTGACTAATGAGGGGGAACGGAAAGGGAAGCATCTTCGTCATACAACTAATTCTACCGTCATTCTGATATACTCCGCAAATACCATTCTGCATCTATACCCAATATATATATATATATATATATATATGCATATCAATTCGAGTTAAATGAAATAAAATGATTTTTTGCATTCTTTCCGCTTTTTTTATTATCATTATTATTATTATATTGAAAAGTCAATAGTTTCGGGGGGGGGGAAAAGAATGGCTCGATCTATAAATAAATTTCACTTCGTTTTTAATAATTAATTTTCACTCGGCATCGTATGGTTGATTCTACGTCATTCCCGATATACAAAGGGTGAAAGTATATAAATAAATATAATACATACCCATCGCTTTGCTTAAAATCCGTATTGATTATCCAGAAACTTTTATCCCCAAAATAATTTGCCGCTTTAACGCGAAACGGCGTAAAAAAACGTGTACGTGTCGCGAGTTCGGCCGGCGCCTTGTCTCAATGCTCACGACGAATAAATAATAAAGAAACAAGTAAGCGCAACGATATGATAATTACAACGGGGCTATTGGTTAGAAAAAGTGTGGGGAAACGCTTGCGGGTAATACGGGCGCCGAGGATTAAAAGAAATTCATGCGCGTCGGGCTATCGAAGGTGGGACTTTCGGTCGGAACCGGCGACGACGATGTAAAAATGACTTGGGGATCCGGGCTTGAAAAAGTTGGCAGCCGTCGTAACGGGACGTTCTCCGGGGAAAAACACGGTCGGTAACCTAAGGTATTACGGAGTCCTCGAGACAGACAGACTGGAGACTGGTCGGCGCCCATCCACGGTAAACCTACCCATCGGGTAATAATAACAATAATAATAATAACTCGTCGTCTTGGATCTCGTTAGAGCCGTTAGCGCTATCGTCTCGACTACCTCCCCCGCTGCTCCCGCTACTCCCGCTAATGTGGCGGTGCATCGATCGATGCTCTCGCTCGATTTATTATTTACGTGTCCTGCTGCTGCTGCTGCTGCTGCTGCTGCGAGGCACACGTTCGTTAGGTAAAGACCTCTTCTCCTCTGCTCCACGTAAGCCTCGTTAATGTTTCCAGCATGGTAATTGTCGATGACCGGCTATCGATTGGTAAGTGTCCAATGAAGCCCCCTACCCCGCGACGAGCTCAAGCCAAGAAGAGAAGTTGTCATCGTATCTAAGAATAAATCCTTCGTAGCCGCCGTACGAGGTGCGGACAATAGCATCACTTAGCTGCTATTAACGCCACTGTATCTCCGACCTGCG
This sequence comes from Ceratosolen fusciceps, assembly GCA_018883505.1. Classification (NCBI taxonomy): domain Eukaryota; kingdom Metazoa; phylum Arthropoda; class Insecta; order Hymenoptera; family Agaonidae; genus Ceratosolen; species Ceratosolen fusciceps. The sequence continues at coordinate 2,073,475 of RCIC01000010.1, forward strand.
ACGTTCTACGCTAAGCAAACGCATTCGCACGCTTTGTATGGAGCATCGGAGCACTGCACCGAGCAAAGTATATCAAAAGAAGAACTTCGGGAATCGCTTCTGGCTCCGGCTACTGGCCCGTACGCTCATTCGTAATCATCCTATTGATTTCAATAGAGTTTTGTACGTCGCTCAAACCTCTATGCAGTCGATCAACTTTTTACATTGACATTAATCGCCTTGTCCGTTCAACGATTACCCGTGTCTAGGAAATCTTGCGCGTCGACTCTCTCCTTTATAATAATAACTTAACTTTTTTTTTCCTTCTTCTTTCCTATATGTATTTTTTTTTTATTTATTTTTTTTTTTTGTTTAATATTATACCCGAAGAATTCGTCGACAATTCGCTAGCGACATCTTCTCCACGAGCAGACAAGTGTACATCGATTACTGCATGCCGATAACTTATCCACGTCGGCGCCCACGCCGGTAAAGAAGATCGTCGCTGCATTATCATTGACATTTACATTAGTACTCGACAATCATTGATTAATAATTTCAATTCTAACGCACTCGTTCGTATTCCTTGTCTCTCTTAATGAACGAGCTCCGTAGAAAGTAATTAAAAAGGACCTATTGTGTGCGAAGCTCGTCATTATGGAATTGAAGAGTAAAAATCGACGGCAGACGCTCTTCAATGATTAAATAAAATTTCAAGTTCAATCTTACGAAGCAGTAGAACTAATATTATTCAAGCCTGTTTTACATCGCGCATACATCGCGTATACATCGCGTGCGTCCGCGACTGGTGCTCCGTTACTATTATCTAAATTCACGTTAATGCTACAACGACGGGGCCGGACTTCATGTTACAGATATTGCCGATATCTCGCTTTTTTTTTTTTTTTTTTTTTTTTTTTTTTTTTATCGTAGTAGACCGCTTTAAAAAGTGGGAAATTTTATTCGAATTGAATTATTCGGAAGAGCATCATATGTTTTTACATTATTATGCGGATGACGATTTAGACGTTTTTTAGACGTTCCGAGGCTGAATTTATTCATTAGTTTCGGAACGAAGCCCGACATTACGTTTATTTATAATATTAATTTGAGAAATCAATAGCTATACGTAATTACATAAATTCTTGTTGGATTTTTCTCTTCTTAAATCGTATCGTATTTGCCTTTAAGAAATATTATATCTTCGAGGGCGATCCACGATGTCAGATTCATTCGTAAGAGCTTATTTATAAAGTCAGCATTAGTTATTCAATGAAGAATAAATAACTTTAATCTCATGACTGGCCAAGGTGAAGGAGGTAAGACAACCTTTTCGTGTAAAGTGACTTTTATATATATTAAATATAGCGAGGCTCGGAACCGCTGAACTCTAGGGGATGAATACCACACACAGGCTGTGCGGATCAATACTTACAAACAATCGTGGAAAAATGAGTCTCCCGAGTCTCGCTGAATCTCATTGTCTATATTTCATAATACATTTATTACAATTTACGAGACTTTTCACGAGGACGTTTTTATATTACACGTTATTTCTATTTTTGTCTCGTTAGCGTCATCAAAAATATAAAGCCGTTGCTCACGCTAATGCTACGACGCGTCATCGTTATTAAGTAAAATATACACGAAATCCCTGTCGCGTCATTTCGGCTCCGATTTTTCATTTCCCTGGCAGTTTTCAAAATTAGATACTTTTATCTATTCATTCGATTCTGTACGAGTTCGATTCGCTACTCAATAAAATCTCCACAACAAATCAATGTACGTGTTTACTCGTTACAAATCTTCAACGGCATCAACAATACATTTTCAATAATTTTTTATTGCAATTACTGTATTCTGTCCGACGTTCGAATTTTATTTTAAAAAGAAATTTTTAATTAATAAAGAGATACGTGAATAGTATACGTTTTTATTAAAACGTACAGACGTGGAAGTAAGTAGTGTTAATAATTCTATTTCGACACTATCTAGCAATATTCCAAACAAGGAGATTGAATCATCTTAAAGAAGACGAAAATAGGTGGAAGCTCGGCTAAGGTTATCATTTCAGATATGATACAATATCTGTGATAAAATGATACGGGATATAAGATACGAATACAAAGCGCACCGCGGCGTATGATGATATTAATAAAGTTCCTGTGAAATATTTCACCTAATCTTTTCTAAGATAGGCATTAATTTTTTATGGCGCTTTACTTTCCTTTACTTTCCTTTACTTTACTTTACTTTACTTTACTTATTAAAGCAAAGTATTGCTTTTAAATAATAGCTATTGGGGCCACTTGAACGGAGCAGAAGATTATTCACGTAGATGATTTAGAGCTCTTAAGCAGATTCATTGTGAATAATATGAAATCGCACCGTGGCTAAGACAGTGAGTCATATTCTTTTCAATGTCAGTTGCATAAAAGGCAAAACAGTTTTATCTGGATGAGTGATTGTTGTTCTTACTTTCTCTTGTTGTGTAATTTTCATAGACTCATTTGGGAAAATTTGGAGAAAAGAGTAGAGTAAATATTTATTGCATCTGTTAACTTGTTTTTGTTGATAAATAATAAATAACCTAGGCGCAGAAAATTTAGGATATTTAGGCAAGGCTCTCATTGCTCTCACTTTTTATTGTCAACATCCAACGAATTTTCTATCCGAAATCATAGTTAAGCGTACAAAACGTATCTGCGAGCGAGAGCAGAAATTGGATTAATTGAAGAAAAGGCTAATTTTATTATAATTTTTATCGTACAAATATATACGACTCGATGACGTATAATTGACTAATAATAATAAGTATTATATTTCGTTAAATAATACGTGTATATTTTTCATACAAAATGACACCCACCCACACACACACCCACACACACACGCACCTATAGATTATTTACAAGCTAATGACGTTTAATAAAGTTTTAACGAAATTCCGTATTTTTCATGCAATACATTATTATAATGTAATTAATAGGAGGCGTAATTTTAAATGTAATTATCCGGATTGTACAGTGCGCCTATGATTAAGGGAGTTTGTAATTCTCTTAAGGTAATTAAGTAATAACGAGCAAAAGAAATACACACGAGTCGCATGCCTTTACCGAGGGCCAAATAAAGGCGCGTCACTATTTGATCAGCGTAAGTACTATTTCATGAAATCAATTCGCTTTCACGTACTATATGCTTTTAATGGAATGGTCAGGATTGTTCCGAAACTGTTTTCCTTCCCTTTCAATGTTTACAAAGATTGGCAAAAATAAGTACACATTATTGTTTCACGAAAATGCCATTAAAAAGCTCTTCGCTGCGCGCTGCTTCGATAATGACCTTTATGATAAGTACTTTGGATCGATAACGATGATTTATAGGCAAAGAAAGAAATCATCCGTCGAGCGGTGCACGAATGAACGCGAAACGTCTGTTTATTGTGGCCAATTCGGATGTTATCCTTTATTATCTTACGGTGGGAGTGGCTGTAGTTCTATACGAGCGATCGTACATTTAGGCATAAGCTGTTTTCCTATCCGTCATACCTATTTATCCAATGGCGACTTTTACTCCGCTAATCATTAATCCTCGCATATTTATCGAAATATTTACTTCTTACTATTCGCTATACCGTCGAAGCGTCAATCTTGTTCAATAGTACTTTGTCCGCTCTGACTAATCGACGATGACTTTGTCATTTAAAAACATTACGTGTGAAGGGAAACTGTGTATATATCATACTATTTGTTTCACACGAATCATCCGTCCTGCTCTAATCGTAGGTTAGAACGACATAGAGTCACTTCGCTTATTTCCATTAAGCTGCAGCGTCTTAATAATTTTGGACAAATATTTGATAACTATTAATAAATAGATGGCGGTCGCTTCGTTATTACTAATTGTCATTTATAAAATGAAGAAAGAACAAAGGTCTTTTATTATGGTTTAAAGAATACTATCGGAGTGAAAATGTCATGATGTAATATCGAGTTTCGCGTTAATTTTATTACGCCGGTCAATTTAATAAAGGCAAGATAAAGGCAAGATGATGTTGGGAAGTTTTTGCTTGAGCTCTTAGCTTACAGCATAATTATTATAAATCATTAGAGGCAGATACGGCGGCAGTGAATTTGCGATACGTGTATGGGGAAATGTTATGTCTCCAATCCCAGGGTAGCCTGTCAATAAAAAAATAAATAAATATGCCGATTGGTCACTTATCGAGTTGAAGTGAACGTGTCGGAAGATTATTGAGATTACGCGTAGGGAAGCCCTGACGGATTACGATCCTTTGAGAGAATAAAATTGACGATTGGCAGTTACTAACTAGCCGGGACTAAAGGACGATACGACAATATGATTTTTATACCAAATAAAGATGAGACTTTGATGCTCGGATTTATTAAAAGGCAATATCAATATATCTTTTATGTACGAAGAGCATTAAGTACTCGGTGTAGCTCGGCCCACGTACGAACACATGTTTATTCAGCGTATGGGTATAAGCTGGACTTAGTAGGAGGGCATTTTTAATATTGTGTACCCGTGGCTGAAGCTGAACGACAAGCGAATCTCTCGGTAGGAGTAATGGTCGAGTTCTTTAAAATATCTCGAGGCTTATGGAGGAACGGTTATTAGCACGATAGTTCGCAATAGTCGATAGAGGGGGATGAAGGGGATGGAGAGGAGAGGAGAGGAGAATATAAGGACTGTTTGTCCTTTCTCCTCGCAGCCACTTGATCCGGCAGTGGTTATTTGTATATCGTCGGTCAGAGGTCACGTGAGTGCGAGAGTGCGGGAGTGCGGGAGGCGGCAGCTCGATTCGAGCTAAGAAGGGAAGCCCTACCGGGGGAGACTATAGCGTCCGGGCTGCATTTTAGTTGGTCTCCCGTTGGTTAAACACGATAATGCCGACTAAGCTTCGGAAGGGTAGGGGGCTTGGTGTTAATGGTGTTGCTTAGCTGGTACAAAGTAGATTGCTGCTGCTGGCGGTGATGGTGGTGATGGTGGTGATGGAGGCCGTAGTCGGGAGCTGAAATACCTCCACGATATACGCCCGAGAGTCAATGGGAAGCTTATTAGATCGTCGCCCGGATTATTAGAATTGCATTATTCAAACGTACTCGCGGTCTCGGGGAATAAGGTGCTCGAATAACGCGCCGATAAAGCGGAAACGCTACCCCGGCTTACACAACCGCCCCCATCTCGTTATTAAGATTTATCGAAAACAATAATGAGTAATTCCCGGAGATTATCGGTGCGGCTCGTTAATTGAAAACATTTGCTAATAATACCGGTTAAAGTTCAACCCCAATTTTTCCTTAATAATCTACGAGAAGCAGCTCTCGTCCCCTCAATATTATTACCATATATATATATATATTATCAAAGATGGCGTTAATCAATGAAAATAATATACTCTTGTATTTGTATTTGTGGTATAATCGGACAATGTAATATAATTGACAAATTAAGCCGTGACGTTGTAGCATTGTTTCGCATATCATCAGGAAGCCATAATAAGCCATAATAGCTTAACAATATTTTCACGTTACAATGAAAAATTACGTACTTCATTAGATCATTGTTACTTTAACTTTTAATATCGGGCTATCGATTCCTTTTTCTTTATTCAACGACTAAGTACCTTATCTTTATATTAATTATATTTCCTTGTCAATTCTTTGAGCTGCGATATTTATTTTACACGGATTACTTTATTCACAGGCTCGAAAATTACTTATCTCGCGTAAGTGAATATTCAGCGATTAGATAAACTACGTATTGATACATATAATATTATATATAATTAGGAATGCAAAGCCTGTCAATGAATCTCATACATTTATCACAACACGTACATGTAAAATGGATATCATTTTTAATGCTTCATATATACTAATAAAAAATTCAAAACAATAAAATAATACATTTACATTCTTCGAAGAAATCCATATTTCTACTGAATAATGATATTTTTACGTAACAAGAATATGATATTTTTAATAGAAAACCGCTAAAATAAACAATCAATGATTAAATGTGTAAGAATATTAATCGATAGTCCGAGGCTATTGTGTTGATTTATTCTCTCAAGCATTTAGATTCAATTAGAGTACTCAGAAATATACCTTTGTCGTGGTACGAGCTGCTGGAGGGCTTTTTAAATTTCCACTCATTCCACTACAAAATTTCGGTCTTCCCACAAGAAGTTTATAATAAAACTATAAGTACCATACTTAATGACAAATCACTGCCCTAAGCAGTTAATTTTATAAAATATTTCTCTCTCGTCTACTTTTTATAACTTTCCTAATACTGCGGCTTCTTTATTTTTCAAGTGCGTAATAAGTTATATATATATATATATACATGTATATATTCTAAAAATATATAATTACATCGTAATTTAAAAGCTATAAATATGTTGCTTCACCTACTTGAGAAATTATTATCCAGCACAGAGATTCTATTTTCGAGAATCTTTATAATTATGTGTCCAAACGAGGATTCACCAGTTAGATTAACTAACAAACTAATATTAAATTTAGATATACATATTTGTGTACGATTCGATAATATTTTTAGAACAAATATTTAAAATTGTCAGAGACGGAAATTAATTGAAGAAATATTTATCAATTCGTGAGAGAATTTCTGTATGAATAATTAATTAGTTTTCTTCCACACGTAATACTACATTATATTATATAATGTATAGAACGTTGTTTTCAAAAAACGTTTAACAATAATATCATGTCCTCGAGGCGTCAGGTTATAAGCATTAGCCAAGGGAAAAATTGCTCGACAGGAGTTCCAGTCTTGTACTTTGTTATTTAAACTTTACGTAGCAGTCGAAAGTCTTTTAAGAAGCTCAAGTTGGGAAAATTCCGACTGCTTGTTTAGAGAAAATTTTATTAAATTTCTCCTCCCGAGCGATCAAGCCAATCCCTTTTAAATTTATTCAATGAATAAAACATCTATTCGAAGTCTAATAATGCTCGTTACTGTAATTCGCGCATTACACAATACGGGGCTAATGGTACATACAAGTATTTTTAGAAGGGGTCAAAGGGCAAAGAAAGAGTTTTTTACGAATAGCCGAGCGAATTTAGTGAGAATGTTTGAAAACTTCCATCTCCCAAGGGACTTAATTAAGGCGAGCCGAGTTTGGAGTTTTCCGTTGTATTTCAGCCCCCGACGAAGGGAAAGCGCGAGGCGCGTTTGATACGTAAGGATGACCGACCCAGTGGCCAAAGAACCAAAAAGCCAATATAGCATTCGCAATCTTGCGGATAACCCCGGAGAAAGTCGCACGGATAATGCTTTATCAACGTTACTGAAGAATCTCAATGTCTTTAAGAGCCATGTCTCGAAAATGAATACTTAAATACACGGGAGTGACAACTAGTACACGTACACTTGCCGCTCGGCGACTGGCGCCAATGAAAAATTCATACGTTTTACGTAGTACGGGGGTAAGGGGGGAGGGGGTTCTTCTTTAGGCAAGGAAAGATTAAAGAACATTAAAAACAACGAGATGAAAGAAAATTAAGGCGACAATAATGAGGGAAGGTGAAAATCAATCATCCAAGTCCATGGTAATTACTTATTATTCCGAGCTCATTTGTATTAATGAGAGCTAGTAGCAGCAGCAGCAGCAGCAGCAGCAGCAGCAGACGAGGTATCGAGCTCACCGGGTTATCCAGACGTTTTAAGGGTTGCGTTGCGTCTTGCCCGGGCAGCGGTGACACATCGAACAAAGCCTTGCCGCAACTACAATGGCCGGAGAGGGGGGAGGGGGAGGGAGGCCGCTGCTTCCTTAAAAACTGCTGTCCCTTACGCGTTGCCGATCGATATAACGCGCAACAAACGCCCCCGACGCACCTAACACACACGTGCGTCTGTTTACGTGCAATCCATCCCTATCTTTAGCTCGTTCCACCCCCCCCCCCCGACCGTACATGCCCCACTACTTTTAATACCTGAACACTGGCTCATCGATTCGTCCAGACGCGCAGGTACAATTACTCGCTCGAACCGCCTTCCGCCCGCCCGCCCCCCTCCTGAGCCGAGATTTTCATAGATCTTCTTAAAGGACACGCGAGACTGTTTAACAAATTCGTCCCTGCAGTTTCATCTCCGGTCGATGTCGCTAAATTTTTTTTTTTTTTGCAATCCAGCGTCAATGATTGTTACTGTAGTATTTGCGTCTGAAAACGTTGTTAAAAACCATCAGCTAAGCCGTATGCGTTTGTCCGTTGTTGCGCAAGTCGTAGGGATGCGGCGCCGCCTATACGTATACGCGCATTACACGCAAAGACTGTCGGGACATTTATAAAAGTGCATTTTACATTTTATGCGAACGGGAAGCTATTGTGACGGAAAGTACGATAAAATACCGATTGCCGCGTAAGAGGAAACTAACTGTTATACTAATTAAGGAATACTACACTACAATGAAGCGATAATAGATAATTTTAAACTTCTAGACGATAAGTAATTTCTCTGCTCATCTACTCGGCAACGAAGTACCGATTGATTAGCATTAAAAGACGATTTAGCGCACGACCGCGTGATTTTTTACACGAGTTTCAGCCGCGTAATCGACGTTGACGCTGTATATCGTAAACAACAATAACGAGGCACGACAATCCGCAATAGTATTTCGTAAATTGTATGTATATTGGACTTTAGCGTATCCGAGGCATAGATAAAATCCGGCCTCTTCGTGCGTAGTCGCGACGGCAACGTTTATTTTTATATTTATCTCCCAAGCCAAGAGCAATTAACGAACGAGCCGTTCTCTTTCTTCGTACAAAGCTATTACAGCTAACTTTCACTTAACACATTCTTATATATCAATTGGGAAAAAAATAAATAGAATGCAACGGAGCAATCGTTGAAGTAAAAAAAAAAAAAAGCAAACTTTAGGACGAATGAACGATATAATTCATCGGGAGAGTGTTCTCTCAGCTCGCTGTGCTCAATTTTTATTTATTTCCCGTAAGATCGCCTTTAAATAAAGACGCCACTCGCCCGCCCGTTCCCTCCTCTGATTCATTGGGATATTTTTCGATATACCAGTGATTTAACTCTTATTATTAGATCAGATTCTAAGCAATGGAATGTTTTCACTTCATCGCCGACGAATACGCCATTCTTTCTAAGAAAAAAAAAATGCCAAGACTTTCTTTTTCAGAGGACATTGCGCGAGTTCCATTATTATTTCCCCTTAATTCCCATAATTTTCTATACCGAAGATATTTACATCGACGAATCCTTCGCATTAAGTGTATGTATTTTATTGTCTCCTTCGAGAACGTGCAATGTTGAATATAACGTAATTCACGTCGGCCCCCTCTCCTCCCCGTCTCCTTTGTAAAATGACTTAATTTCTTCGACGTGACCCTTTGGAAATTGACGAGTTGTAAATATTGTTTTTTTTTTTTTTTTTTTTTTTTTTTTTACGGTAATACGAGAGTTTCTGGAAAGCCGTTGGTGCTTCGCACCACCACAGCGGCGGCAGATGCTTTACACGTGCGGGGACTTTTCCTTCCCGAGTCGATTTGAGTGAGCCTCGGGTTAACAAAAAAAAAAAATAGTGTTTTCAGTCGGAAATAATGAAAAGAGCTCGTAGATCGTTTGCGATCTGTCCTTTCGCTCGTGATAACAAAAATTAATAAAGTATTGCGGTATTTTCGATTCAATCGGGTTACGTTCGGGCTTCACCGCGGCCATGTCCAATAAAATAATAAAGAAAAGACCTTTTTTTTTTTAAAAACAAAGTCAAGTAATATATCAATTAAAACAATTATTCGCTGTGGAAGGGCCGCGAAGTTTCATTGTAACTTTGCCTTATGTACTGAGGAACGTCATTACTTGGCGCGACGACGGTGCGCAACGTTAAGTTCTTACTTGTATTTGTAAACAAAAGATAAAATGCAAAAGGCATTTTTTAATAATAATAATAAGTAATGAAGTCGTGCGAAGTCTCTCGATCTCAAAGGGTAGATTCTCAAAGGGGAACATTGTTTTCAATTCAATTTTCAATTAACGTGTATGATATTAGAGGGCAAGCTGATAAGGATGTATTACCGATTCTTTTCAATGGCTCTTGACGTCGTCTGCCCATACAACATATATATATACATATATATGAATAAAGTTGGATTGAATTGTCGTTGCGTATAAGTCGTAGTGAAAAACGAAAATCCACAAGGTGATTAATGATTTCAATTTTAAATAAGACGAGTCAATTTCCGTTTTATAATAGATACTGTCCCTCGCCTTTTATATATATATATATATACATACAAGTACTTATATGTAGTCATATGTACTCCCAAGGAAGGACATAGGTCTGTCGTCATGGTCGTCCGGTTAACGAATTATTACGTTAATATGCATCGGAACCGCCGAACGAGACAAGTGTAATAAAATGCACCTGCTGGCCGCTCGGAGCGTATCCGCCTCCGTAAAATCATTTCCTATTGATGAATCATCGCTTCGCTGCTCAACCCGTTCACCTCCACTGACATTGCTTTGCGGACTTTGGCCAAGTAACGCACCTATTCGAGGAAACGGTCTAATTGCAGCAGCGAATTACGGCATGCTTTTCTTCCATTTTGCGTCGGGAGCGCCGATGCAGCCGATTCTTAATCATCAAAGCTTCATCATCATCATCATCATCATCATCATCATCATCCATCTCCCATGGGGGGTTTTTTTTATATATAAAAATTAATTCGTTCCCGGTAGACGCAAGAAGCGCGACAATGGATGAAACGATCCTTTTAAGACCGACAGGACAATGTGCTTGTGACCTGTGCCGGCACGAGTGTGAAAAATTCTTTATAGGCTGCGGCTCCGAGCCGAGAGTGGGACCGTCGGAGCGTCGGAGGCTCGGAATAGCCACGGAAGAATTATAAAAGAATGTTTCAGCTAGAGAAATTGTACTAGAATTTAACGACGGTCGCAAGAAAAAAAAAAAAAAAAGAAAAAAAGGGTCGGGCGGCCGCGGATGCGGAAGACGGTGGTGGGATAACGAGCGATTTCAGAGTCGGACTCTCGATGTACTGGGAGAGGCGAGAGGGGCGCTGGACGACGAAGGGCGAGTAGTGTCGTTGCTGCTACTGGTGTTGGTGGTGCTCGTGTTGGCGGAGAGCAGTGTAGTGAGGGGCAAGAGGACGAGAGGACGAGAGGAAAAAGTGCAGCGAAGCGCGCGCGCGCGCTCGTTATGGACGCGAGGACCTTAGTGGTAGTGGTAGTGGTAGTGATAGTGGTAGCAATGGTGGTGGTAGTGGGTGGCGGTGGTGGTGGTGGTGGTGGTGGGTGGCCCCTCCGAGTAACACTGCTCCAACAGGACTGTTTCCTGTCAGGCTTGAGGGCTTTACGAGGTCGAAAATTATTGGCGCGCTATCGGCGCATCCGCACACCTACACCTCTCTAACGCCGCTTCTCACATGCATAATGAGGATAGCGAGAGCAACGGACGGGCACCTCCGTACTCCCGCGGCGCCTCTCTCTCTCTCTCTCTCTCTCTCTCTCTCCTCTTTCTCGCGCGACGTTTATTTTCAGACCTCCCCCGAGCGCTCTCCTCCTCCTCCTCCTCAATGCCTCCGCTGAAATACAATCCAGGGCTCTAAGGAACGACCGCTTTTCTCATTACCCGGGGCAGCTGTTCTCCTTGGTCCGAAACGCCGCCCGGAATGCGGGATACTAGATCTTCTCTACGCCTTCCCACCCCCACCCATCCCCATCTGCCCACAAACCAACCCCGATAACCGAATTTTGCGCGGGATCCGCTTATACTGCCTTCCCGGCTTTTCGTCTCTATCACCGCCCCCCTCCCCTCCTCCCCGACCCCGACCGCGTTTCTCACGGGAGAAACGAACTCACTTGACCTTCCTTAGACACGGCTTTTTTTTCTTTTTTTTTCTTTGGGTTTCGCGTTTAGTACAAAAAGCTCAGTACTCACCGACACCGATTCGCCGGAAGATATCCTTGGGGGCAATCTCCTCGATCTCCCTGTTACTTGGCGGTTTCTGACAGTAAAACATCCTCTCCGTGGTCTCGGCCGGCTGGCTCTTGGGCGGGATCATGGGGCACCGCCACGGCGGCGAGGACTCGGGCTCGGACTCGAACTCTAGCTCCTCCTCGTCGATGTCGGACTCGCTGTTCATCTGCTGGGAGCGCGACTCCACGTACTCGTTCGACAGGTCCTTCCCGTACGAGGACCTGTCCTCCTGCTCCTCCTGGTAGAGCTCGTGCTCGGGCTCGCTCGGTACCGGGGGCAGAGGCTTGTTAGGCGGCTCCGCCTCCACCACGGCTTCCCGGCCGCTCGCTGATCCCTCGAGGGGGCTCTTCTCCAGTACGTTCCAGAGCTCGTCCTCGGGATTGCGCGGGAGCTCGCGCGTCGCCTCGTGTACGATTATTTCGTCCTTGACGAAGTCGAGCTCGGGCGAGTGCTCCGGCTCCGGTAGAGACGAGGACTTGATGTCGGTGTAGCCGTAGAGGCTCATCGGTGGCTGCTCGCGCTCCTTCAGCGAGCCAAAGTCCTCCCGGGTAAACATATCGTCCTCCCCGTCGTCCTCGACGGCGAAGGCCTTCTTAACCCGGGGCTCGGCTTTCGTGTGTGGCCCGAAGCTTTCCAGCAGCTGGGCCTCGGGGCTCTCGAACTTGCTGAGCATGTTCACACCCGTGTCCCTGAAGTCCTCGAGCTGCTCGCGTAGCCGAGCCCCGAGTTCCTCGGGCTCCTGGCCCCCGCCGAATGAGCTGACCTCCGGTTGGCGAGCCGCGCCCCCCAGCTCGTACTTCTCCAAGTCAGCGGACGGCGGTGGAGTCGCGGGTGTCGGCTGGAGGTCGCACTCGATGCCATTGCTCGAGGGCACGCTCGTGTCGAGGAGGTTGCGCTTCTCGGGCCCATCTTCGAGAAAACCGTCGAGGAAGTTGTGGGGCTGGTGTCCCGTGCTGATCCCGTCGAAGTCGACAAAGTTACTGGACAGGTCGAGGAGCGGCCGCTGCTCTTGCTGCTCCCTCTCCTGCTTCAGCTCCTTCTGCTCATTATAATGATGATGGTTATTGAGCGGCTGCTGGAACTCGTGCTCCAGGTGCTCGAAATCATCGGTCGAGTCGAGCTCGCGCTTCAGTGGCTTAAGCGACTGCTGGAGCTCCTGCTGCTGTCTCTCGTGCTCGAGAAACTCGGCCATCTCGATTGATCTTCTTTTTTTGCCTGGAACAACTGTGCCTCTGACTCACTAACTCGCTCTTTCTTTTATTAATTCGGCACTAGCGAGGCGAACTCTCTCTCTCTCTCACACTCTCTCACCCTCTCTCTCTCTCTCTCTTCCACCGTGCTGATAAAATGCCTCTAAAATGGAAAAACCGCACAAGGAGTCAGCACTCTCTGGACGCTTTGTTTCCCGAGCGTTGATCCCGGCGATCCTCCCTCCACACTGATAATTCCAAACTTTCCCAGCTTAAATCCTTCCACCTCTACCTCTCACAACTGTAAAATCCATAAAAAAGCGTAGGCCCGATGACTCCGCTGGCAAAAGAGCGGCCTTACACGGATAAAGAGACTGCATTAAAGCTGGACGTTAAGAAAGGACGTTGCTTCGGTTTTATAGGCACGGGGTCGAACCGTCGAGGACACGAGGGCTGACACGAGTTCGTATCAAGGAAATAAAAAAAAACAGGCACGCACACACAGTGGCACAAGTCAGTTTCAATGCGTGGCAGCGAGCAGTGATTCACGCTCTCCTTAACGACGGCGACGGCGACGACGACAACGACGACGACGACGACGACGACGACGACGACGACGACGAAACGACGACGGCAACGACAATGACTACGAAGATGCGGTCGCCGGCGACGATGAATACGCCTGTGTCGGCCTACGTTTCTTTATTTACTATGACTATTTTTATTGTTGTTATTATGGCTGTACCTCTTGTCCCACTCGAATGCGAAAAGCGGTAGGCAGGCGGTCCTCGTGGGGTGAGGAGGGCGCGGTGGCGGCCGAGAGTTACCGTTGGAGGGAGGGCAAATGGTGAGAGCAGGGGCTGTCGGTGGTGGTGGTGGTGGTAGCGGTAGCGATGGTGGTGGCGGTGGTGAGAGTGAGCAAGATGGGAAATCTACGCCGACTAGGAGTAAGGGAGGGCGGGGAGGTCGGAAGAGGACTCGAGCCTTCGAAGCACCGGGATGATCCTCGGGGATATTGCACCGTGTAGGCAGTCGCAATCGACCCTGGCAATGTTTTCCTCTCTCAGCTGTCAAGTGTCAAAGAGGCGCCGAGGAGGACGCCGCAGACGGTGCACGAGGTACGGCGTTTGGTGCTGCACTGGCCCGAGTAAGCGCCTATATTATGCGTCCGGTATATTATTCGCAGAGGATAGGGAAGGGAGAGGACGGTCGAAGATCCCTGCGGATCTGTATGGGTGAGCGCGACGGTGAGCAGCAGCGGTGGTGGTGGTGGTGACGGTGACGGTGACGGTGACGGTGGCGGTGGCGGTGGCGGCGGCTCTACTTTTCTCTCGTTCCTTCTCGTTACCCGGAGTCTCGTATCTCTCCTTTATACCATACACAGGTTCGCTAAAGCACTGGTCAAGGTGTGCGAAGGTCTCTCTGTCGGACACTCGCGATACCCCTCTCCGTCGACCCTACTCTCTTCAATGCTCGTCGTCCGTCATCCAGGGGAAGACGCTGAGCCTCGTGAGCTTCTGCTGCGCTAGAATCCGTGGCCTCGAGGTAGTCCCGAGAGCGAGAACGATGAGCACTGTAGCGGGAGACGCTGTTGCAAGCATTTGCCGGGATTTCTATTGGTCTTGATCCTATACTTCCGAGTCCGAGCATGAACGAGACGACGAATACTAGGGGGGACTTGGACTGGTCGAGTGGGAGAAAGAGAGAGACAGAGACTGAAACGGAGGCGAAACACGAGTCTACACTTTTCTCACTTATAATACATTACGCGAATATGGTGGTCGACAGTCCGGACTTTTTTGGAACGTCTCTAGCGGAGGAAGGCGCCAAGATGAGGAGAGCCCGCATAAGACCGGATCGAGTACGAGAGAGAGAGAGAGAGAGAGAGAGAGAGGGAGAGAGTGAGCGAGAAAGGGAGGAGTGTAGGGACGTACCAATAGCTAAAACACTCGACTTAGCCTTAAGGCGCGTGTGCAACGGATGATACAAACCAAACATCTGCAGTGAATATAAGGGCGGGTTCGACATTTCGTTATTCACACAATTTTCCAAATAAAAAATATTAGTTCTGGATGTTTCGTTTCTTTTACAGCATATATTTATTACCACGTAATATCAGACTCGAGATCTTAGTCGACCCTTTTAATGAATTGAACGGGGATTCGAACTCTTTAATAAGTTTAATTTCACTAATCCCAATAAACTAACTATTTAATCGACTTCGGCATAGCTATTATTTACTTTACTTTTTCGTGTTTTTCTTTCTGATATTAATCAGACAAGGAATATCAGAATATACACATATTCTAATCCTAATACGAAAATAAAAAGAAGAATTTTATCAGTGGTTATGTTTATAATAATTATTACTTTAAATAATAATAACCTTTTAAAGTACTTACGTATAATTTTTAAATCGATTTACATTTTGTTATATAGATTTAGTGCCTTTAATGCCATATTTTTTTAAACATTACAAAACATTACTATTTTTTATTGACCCCTGTCTAGTGGCCTGCAGAAATGAAATGGGTTTTTTGGCCAATACTTAACAACATGTTACCGGATTACTAAATTTGAATTGACTTGAATTGAAATTAACTGCCATTCGACGTGCTTGATAATCATCATACCTTTTACTGTAAAAACTAATTGAAAAATACAACTGCTATATAAATCTCATTAAATTTTATGTGCGCAAAATGAATATAATTGAATCGCGGTGGATTATAGTTTGTGCTTAAATACAGAAAGGAGAAATATATTTGCAACGGCATCGGCATATTATTTAAATTATAAATTGATTTACCTGGAAATTCAATTTTTGAAGATGATTGTCATTAGAGATTGGAGAAAAGCTATCGAAACTGACCAATAGGAGTGGCATTCATACTAAGACAAAGTCAGACGACCTGCGACATCTGACGCACGACCTTGTCAACTGATTCGCTTGCAATACCCACGATTACCAATAGATGTCTCTTGGAACTTCATGATGAAATTAACTCGCGGTATAATGGTAAGTCAACATAATGGAACGGACTTGATCAGAATAGAGCAAGGATAACAATAATAATTATCCGATTGGATGCACAGGATAAATTTCAAGTTGATTGGCTGGTGCTCTACGCCCCAGTTGTCAAAGACTGGAGAACAGGATGGAGAAAATACTTTACGAGATATATATTGGATCATTAATAAATATATATATATATTGGAAGTTGTTATATATTTCGACCGAAAACGTTAACGTATTTATCGATGAAAACAATTTTTATGAGAAATTATGTCTTGGAAAGCGTTGGGTAACGAAAATGGTGAGCAATTTTAAAGCTCTGCACGGGAATTTCCAAGAGCAACGATGAAAAATTAACGCTATTAATATGAATATACAATAAATAATATTGTAATTAATCGATCGATCGATCGATCGAAGATTATTAGAAACGAAGGGCGTGTTTGCAGTATATTGAGGATCTTGTCGAGCCTCCCTTTTCTAAATAATGTACATAGGATGATTTAACTAACACGGAAATGCGTATTGTTTTATGAAATAATTCGATAAAACCTGCTTAGCTCTGCTCACGTATTCCTCTAGTATGTCGGACAAAACGTTTGTAAATATTATTTAAATGAATACTTTAATATGCGATGGAGAATAAAACGGAATTCGATTAGTATGATATGAAGGAAACGGCTTTTTGAAAGACATTCGAGCGGAAAGAGTCCTTTGGATGAAAAGACAGACTATTTGCAACCGTTAACATTTTAAATAAGAAAATATATATATAAATGTTAATATATATATATATAAAAAAAGGAATATCGATTGTAACGTGCCGTAAAAGTAGATAAAAGCAAAGTATTAATGATCGTTGACTGGAACAAACAGTGTATATTAAAGCAGCAAAAAAAAAATATTATAAATAACTAAGTATGGCGGATCGTGTACTTTTATCAATTTAGCCTTTTAATTGATACGCGGCCCCGATAAACCGATCATTACTATTAATATCCAATACAAAGTTTCGCGTTTTAATTGAGCTTTACTTTACCGAGAAGGAGGACGATGACTCGTGCCGGAATCATTATAGCGAATGCGTCGAGCATCGAGCACCGGCCTATCGTCATAACAGTGAAATTCGCGTCGTTATCCAGGCATATCCAGGTTGTATCTAATAATAATAACAATAATAACAACAAGAATAATAAAAGAAAAAAAAACGTGGACCGTAATGTATGGTGTCGCGCGAGGATGGGCGAAGGGGTGGGTGACGGTGGCACCCAGGCACCTTCAGCCTCGTTAATACATCATAGATGAATCGCGGGGAGTTGTGGGGGGTGGAGGTGGGGGTGGCGCGGCAGCTCTTGTCACGTTGCCAGAGTCACTTAGGCAAAAGTAGCTTATCAAGAGGCCGAATACCGAAATAATCGCCGTCTATTTTAAGGAGTGCATTACCATCGTCTCCCTAGCGAGCAGCCTCTTTCTCAAATAATAATGGGATTCGAGGCTCGCGGAGGACCGAGGCCGAGTACCGAAGTCAGTCGGCCGAGCTATTCATAATACCACGGACATCCCACGGCAGCCCGCGATTTTAAATATTCGCTCGTCAAAATTTACCCCCGGATAACCAGCCAGCCAGCCAGCCAGCCAGCCAGCCAGCTACCACCACCAACCCACCACCACCACCACCGCCTACCTACCTACCTTTGCCAGCGACGAGCTGACGTCGCGACCACCGCGAACCCGATTTTACGACATTGGCGTATACCCGCCGATCTACGTCACTGGCAGCTCTCGCCCACGTGCGCCCCAAGCGCCATCTGCTTACCGCATTTAAAATCCTTGTCCCCGACAATGACGTGTTCGCGGATGTTGCCGCCGATGGCCCAGAATCAGAATCCCAACGCGCGCCCAACAGCTTTGATGTATATATATATATATATATATATATCCCCCAATGCTTAATGTCCATGGCTTTTCAAGCCCGCCGACGAATAAATCATTTACGATCTAGACTTCTTAACAACTCTATGGCGTAAATGCAACAAGCGCAGCCGAACGATACCGAGACACGTCCTTACTACTCAAAGCTCCCTCCAAAGCGCCAAGGTTATGTTTGCCATTTAGTTTACTTGTATGCTCGGTAAAAGGATTGTTAACCATGAGTTGCATCAAATTTGTAAGTATTCTTAACGCCCGTAAGAGATCGAGGCCGAGTCCCAGAACTGTGGCTGCTCCACACCATCGGTCGATGCGTCTTTAAAGGTCACTTGTTTACTTGCAGCCGAGCTCGAAAAGCGAATTGTCAAGAGCACCGAATAAAGATAAGATCAACGATTACCTCCAGGCGAACGTGCAATTAACCAAAATAGCCAATCAAGTATTCGGCCAAGATAATTGGAGCCATGCCATTACTAATCAAACTCTTGGTAAAGAGGCAATAATCATTAGGACAGCATTAAGACCCATTCGAGATTTTTATATCTTTTATTTTCATTATCGTCCCTCCCCTTAGATTTTATAGATTATATTACAGGCAAATACCAGGCTGGCTGCGTTACTATTGTCAAAGTTCAACTCAGAGATGGGACCTTTCACGAAGGCATCGGATACTCCAGTATGGAAGGCTCAACAAAAGGATCCGCCATTCACAAATCCAGAATAGTATGTGACCGAAATTATCTGTGCCTTTCAGAATACCATTATTGCTATCGTTTCTACATGTGTTTTAGAAATCCTTAAATGATGCTTTCAAAAGAGCGTTACTTTACTTTGGTTCTGAAATTGCAACAAAAATCAATAGGCTATCCAGTCTATCCAGTAGTCCTGTTCCAGCAGACAATGCCCAAAACTTACCCTTGCCTACAAGAAAGAATTCCATAACAATTACAAATAAGAATGGTAAAAGTATTTCTAAAAATTATACTCTGCCGTATAAATCATTTTGTATTATTTTATAGATGCTGAGCCATTGGTAGATATTATGTCTCAGACTGATGCAGTTATGGATAAAATTAATTTAGATCAATTGTGTATTAAAGATAGGAAATCACCAACAACAACAACAACAACCATGTATTCTAAAAATGTTAACATACCCAAATCTGAACAAGGTAAATCAGAAAGTCATATATTTTAACCAAAGCTTCGTGCCTCTTGAAATTTATTAATTACAAATTATAAAATAATGTAATCATGGTATTTTTAAGGAGATAGTCTTCCAGCAAATATAAATGTTGATATTCTAGATGATTTTGAGGCAGAAGTTCAAAGCCTTTGTCAACCAAAGAGAAATATAGGTATCAATCAAATGAAACATTACCCTACATAATATTAAAATATTATTGCGATATAATGACGTGAGTTCTTGTACAATTTAGCAGAACCGGAAATTGAGAATGATTTAGATGAAAGGACTAAGTCAGCTACTAAATTACAAAAAGAGACAAATACTAAAGTACCTACAATTAGTACATTTACAGGTATGACATAAATTGCATGCTTTATTAATATTATAATATAATAAAATTAATAATAATTGCAGTAGAAGAAATGAGATTAATAAGAAAACGTAAACAAAAAGAACTTCAAAATGAGTTTAAGAGAAAAGAAGAAATAAAGAAAAAGCTTAACAACTTAAATAAAGGAACAGCCAATACAAAAAATTAATTTTTACATACACTGAATTACTGACTTTTGAAAAATCAACTATGATTCTATTCCAAAGATTTATAATTTATTGAATTACGTGTATACTAGATAATTATAATGTAAAGGGATTCCTTATTCTTGTGCAGATATAACATAAATTTTTATTTTTCTTAAAATAAATACCTAATTCCAATGTACATTTTATACAAAGTATTGTAAAATTAAACGAAGCATAAAAAATAAAACTGTAAATTTAGCCAAATTTTATACTACTGTGCTAATATGTTCAATTGTGTATGTACGAATGTATATATTGGACTAAATAAAGAAAAAAGAAGGATATGGGTGTATGGCGATGGAAGTGCAGGTATTTTGTAAATAAAATCAAATAACATTTGTTTTCGAATGTGAATGATTCTCGTGTTTTATTAAACGGTCATTGTCCCTTAAAATACCTATTGTCGAGTGCATGTTTTGAAATTGGAGATTTCAATTATTAGTAAGAACGACAATTTCTATACGATTGGCCCTATCCTATCGTTACATTTAATAACGTTCGGTCGATTCGAATGTTTATTTAAAAAAGACGGTTAGAAACCGAGCCGTTTTTCAAGGGTTCGGACACGTCCAGACACGTCATTAGGCGAATGTCTTTAAACGAAACCGTTACTTCGCGGTTAGTCGTTTTTATACGCGGTAGTCGCGACGGTCAAGTGATAATAATTGATAATAATACTTTTTAAATTCTTATTTGATTCGGAAGTGTGAGACTTTGGTTATTTATTATCTTTAATCGAAAGTAAGAGCAATTTTTACTAACATGAGCGCGAGAGCCCCGGAGACGAGCTACGAGGGTACGGAACGGCTACTTCCTGGAACGTATCCTCACTTGGCTGGCTGATATGTAAGTTTTTACAGAATTTATTCGATTAAAGAACAATTTAGATATATTTATATTAAATGTATCTGCATATAGTATAATACGCAGAATCGTTCGAATTTTATATCAATTTTTTCAAATGAACATGACCATTTCATTGAATTTTTATATAAAATAGAATGTATCTTCATTTTGATAAAAGCTTTCTGTTGTAAATTACATAATTATATATAATTTCGAAAACGTTTTCCATCAATTTTGATAATAACATGTAATAATAACCCATATTTTATTTCGGCAGCCAATCATTAATAAAAATCTGTTTGAAAATTTTTCCGTTAGATAGAATTACAATCAGTGTTTACAGACTATTGTATTTAAATAATTCTATTGGTAAATACATTATGCATAGAAGCTTATATAATCAAGTATCAGTAAAGAATATCCTCATTTATTTATCGTATAAATGTTTTTTTTTTTAAAATACTTAGCAATTGATGTTTCATGTCGTTCCATTTGGTTTTTGGCTTGTTAAATATTATAGATTCTCTATTTACTATACATATTAATTTATATTTAGCACTAAAATCAAAATGCCCCAAAAGTGTCGGTTCTTAATAGAGTATTCGAGAAAAGTATATTCGCGAAAATGAATTCTCTTAGATGAAGTAGGCCCCATCCTAAAATTCCCCCCCCCTCTCTCTCTATCTTTCTCTCTACACACATATGTATATATAAATTTTTCTCAAAGTAGCGTGATTTTTCTCTATTACTGGACCCCTTTTGTACATGTTGTTTATTTTATATAACGTATATAAAGTATGTGAATTACCAGCTGTGTATAACGAGTGTGACCGGGTCACGTCCATTTTTCTTTAAATTGTGCCTGTCGGTTCTCTTAATGAGCATTGAACGACAAGTTTCTCTCTCTCTCTCTCTCTCCACCCTCTTCAATATTGCAACTAGCGGCTGGAGCCCAAGCATGTGCTGCACTTAGTTTGGCGCTTATGAAAAAATTATTGACGCGTGTTATTACGAAACTATTATGATTTCGCTGCGATTTTTTCGTTTATTCGTCAGCCTACGCTGATTCTTATTTTGAAGAAAACAAAGTTGATTTTTTTTGTTTATTTGTTTGCTCCCGTGTATATGTGCGCACGCGGTGCGCACGTGTGTGTTTTCACGATTATTTTTCCAAGCTTAATATCAAAGTGAGAACTGTAATAAACTGTATGTGTATATAGTTTTGATGAGGGTTTGATGTTAAACTAGGCCGTAAAAATGAAAGTAAACACGAAACTGGTTTTGTTTTTACGAGTAAGTGCAAAGTAATAACATGGCATTAAAATGATTTATTTTAAAAGTCTTTATAATATGTAACGTATTTTAAGTTAACGTAAAACTTGTATTATTGGCGACACTAAGCCTTCTAATTGAGCTGTCAATAATAAGAATAAGAATAAGTATGAGAATGAGAATGAGAATGAGAATAAGAATAACCATTTAAACACGAATGGGTCGATTGTAATTATAGGAATAAAATACATAATCAATACAAAATAGATTCTCTTATTATTCTTCATTACTTTAATTCGTTTATAAAGAAATTATAAAAGTTACCGAATAAACTACTGGAACCTCTTTAAATCTCATTTTAAATTTAAACTGTTTTAAAAGTACTATAGATATAAAAATACTTAAACACTATAAAGTAAGCTTATGGCCAATTATTCTTGAAGTTTCTATTATGTATATATAATGACACTATCGTCCGTATTCGAAATAAACGCTTTTATTAAATGTGAGGTATAACAAGTAAAATAATTACACTGTCTCTAACGTTTTTATTACTGTAACAGGACCGTGAAAATTACCATATTTATATTGTGTAAATATTACATTTTTTCCTTCTTAATTCGTAATAAGTTGTTAAAAAATGTTATCGTCGAATACACGTCGCATTTATATCTAAATCTTTATTTATAACAATTCCAGACATTCGTTATTTTTCTCTAAACCATTGCCGTTTCTCTTAATACGTTGACATTATTTTAGTCCCTTTCCTACAGAGCCACCGAGAAAGTATTTAGAAGATTTCGTCGAAATATTATAAGCCTTTCCTCTTATAAAAACTTCTTTTCTTTTAAGAAAAATAAGAAGGCATACGCTTTATGATTATTTTTTTTTTAATTGTCACTTTTAATATATATCATAAAGGCAAAGGCATTAACGGAATAAAAAGTAGTATTTCACAGTGTAACTGAAATACTTTTTGAATTAAATTTTTTTTTTAATGTCCGAGTTGACGCTGAAGATTCTATTGCAAAATAAGACGGGAGGGAATGTAATTAAATTTATCATTACATTCCCTTGGAAAACATGCATACGACATGTAAAATAATTATTAAATTACACGGATACTGAGGAAACGATCCCGAGGACCGTTAAAAAAGGTGAATAGTAGCGGACGTCCACTGAATTTCCTTGACCGGGGGGGGGGCCAACAATAAAATCACGGACATTTTATTTCTCGAGTCCGTCCCTTCCGTCCCGCCGTGTACTACATGTACTTAAAATAATGCCATACGTGCAAGAGAACGGGACGACCGAGCCGTACCCTCCCGTGTAGAGCTGCCACTGTAAGATGTCAGGAGCAGGAGGGACGTCGATCGGCGGCCACGACGACAACTTACCCCGCCCGACGCAATCTCGACCTCTCTTCTTCTGTACATATTGGGAGAAAAATTCATCTCTTATTCCGAGTTAACGGGGAGGGAAATTACCTTTCCCTCGATAGAGCTGCGATACACGAGCATCGACGATTACGTAGGGAGGGTGGGTAGGGTGGCTCGTTATTTCCGCAGGGATATTTCCAAGGGGCTCGGCAGATATTTTAAAGCGTTTAAGAAATATTTAATGTACCCTTTATGCAATTAACGAGAAGGAGGCCCCGGGGACTTGCGAGGGCGGGGCGGGGGGGGGGGGGTAATAGTTGCGCAAAGTGTCTCGCGAATACCCGATCTTCAAAAACATGATTTGAGAGAGAAGAAATTGGGAATTGAATTTCCCGGAATTTAAAAGATTCCCCTCGGATTTGGATATGACATTATTTAAGTTAAATTGAGAGTAAAGGCATTTATCATACTTATTCCTGGAGCTGAATAATTGTTATCGATAGTACGAAAAAGACGAAAACGTCTTTCTAACGTTTAAAAAACAACAACAACAAGAAGCACAAGAAGAAGCACAAGAAAAATAAAGGAAAAGCACAACTAACCAGAGACTGAAATCCTAACCTTTTTATTATTCTAGAAGATATTCCGAGATACGAGTGAGATCCTAATTTCCTAGCCAAATATCAAGCCTTTTTTTTCTTTTTTTTTTTTTATTGCTTTGGACGCTTCCGCTTTAAAAGGAGGCTTTAATGAAAAGAATTCGTATCTGCATTTAATTTCTGATGATAATGTTAATTTATCTCGAAAGAAATTCCCGCTATGTCCATCAAACATTATCAGACATTAAGAGTTTCAGCTCAACATACAGACCTAATGTCCATCATGTAGGATTAATTTTTAAGTATAAAGGACGAGTCGGAATTAACAACAAGGACTCGACACGATAACGCGCTTGTTCGGGATGTGTTCGGGATATTGTTTGTTGCGTCTTAACCTGTTGTGAATGATTAATTTCATGGGACATATCGGCGATAGATGAAATAGTAAGGGCACCTGGAGCTGCCGATCGACAATTACGTAATTAATGTATGGAGTTTCGCGTCTCGGTGCCAAGGAAGTCGAAGAGGCTGGAAAAGAAGGCGCGGCTCGTCCCGCTTATCTCTCGAGCCATCCATTCTGCAATTCGCGAAAGTCTGCGGGCGATCACTGATGCGGGACGCAGCAGCCCCTTCTTGCCTTTACGTGACTGTGGGCGGTGCGGGGGAAGGGTCCGCGGGAGAGGATCGCTCGCGGGTTTCGGCAAGTCGCTCGGCCTCTTTCCGGCTTCAATGTGACGCCGACTAACTTTATCTCGCGAGCTTTTCCAGCCCGATTCTCTCTTGGTTCTTTTCCCTTCAAGGCAAATCATCCCTCTATCCTCTCCCTCCCACCTAACGCCCCCTCCCCCGCTCTCTCTCTCTCTCTCTCTCTCTCTCTCTCTTTCACTCTAATGCTCCCTTTAAATGTACCTCTATCTCTTCGTACAGCCATCTATCCGCGTATCTCTCTAGACTTTTCCTTTTGTGGATACATACGTGAACACACACACACACAGCCAATTCTCCGAGCGCATATCACTATGTACGTCTCCGTACTAAACATAACAGAGCATGTAATTTCACTCACTTCAACATGGATTTCATTGTATTGCAATAATATTCCTTGTAAATATCCTTCGAATGATTATTAACGGAAGTAATAACGCAGTCCTTTTTTAAAGTTTTGATATGCTGCGCAGAAATTGATAAATTTTCAAACTCCATTTCTATTTACTCTATTTTACTCGAACTCTCTATAACTTTCGAGCTACGTGTTTTATTTTTTTAAATTCGAAATAAAATCTTAAAGACATTGCATTGGATAACCTGTCGTGTCTTTTCTTTTTTTTTTTTTTTTTTTTTTTGCTTCGACAGAAGTATTAAGTACATTTACTAATTCATATTCATCCTGAGTATTCGATAGTTATTACAGATTCTCTTTTTTTTTTATAATTTCAAAACTTAATTAATTATGAAAACTTAAGGAAGGTAAGCGTAAAAAAAACAGTAGATAATGTAATTAAATATTTTAATATACTAAACATATTTAAATGTGAATATTTTTAAGATAATATCGCGTAATTTAGCGTAATTACGAAATATTAAATAAAAAATTCGTGCTTATAATTTATTAATTTTTATGTCCATAGAAATTGTTTCAATGTGAAATTATGCCATACGTCGGTAGTATATGCATATAAATAAATAAAGTACGACTTGAATTCATTTTATCCATTGAAAGAAAAATTTAGAACTTTTGATTCAGTTTTCACGTATAATATTAAATAATAAAATTTACGCTCTCGGTATTTGTAAAAACAAGTCTGCATTTTATTCGATTTAGATGTTCTATTAAATTAAACGACGCATTCATTTAAAATCTAAAATAGGATTTAAAAAATACGTGTATTTTACTCTATGGTTTAAGGTACCATAATAACGGAAAAGTGCTTTAAATTAATTTTATTATTTCAAATAATATCGAGAACTGCCATGTTTTATGAGTTGATTATTAATAATATATAGTCGAGTATTATAAAGCGGGACAATATTGTTTCAGGAAAAGTGAGGAGAATTTTAAACGCGTTCGAATAAATTACATCCTAAGCGGAGGTAATTATAAAAAAAAAAAAAAAAATAAATAAAATAAAAATATAAAAACAAATCATTTGATTTTATGTTTACGTAATGATGGTTAATTCTTGCGCATGCCCCTCTAATTTTGTTGCAGAATTTATTTATAAGAATTTATATGAAAGGCAGGGGAAACATCGCTCGCTAATGTAAATATACAAGTAATTCAATATTCGTACGTAAATTTCAGAAATACAGCGAAGCCTGCTCACGACTATTTTAAGCATTTCACCTGGTTACAGAAATTCTCATTTTCCTTGGCTAATAAGTATTTAAGATAATTTATTTCCATACATACAGTATTTTATGATTTTTCGAATAACATCGGTAAAATTATGCGCCCTACGAATTCAAAAATCTGCATTTTTTTATATTTGAAAAGGGGGCTTTAATTTATTTTTAACCTATATAAAGTGCGCTCGTAATTCTAAGGTAATTTTGCGATCCCTATTTGCTCTAGCCTGTATGAAAAATTTACAATAAACGCTCGGATAAGTAGATATAAGGCTATTACGATCGTGGAATAAATCTTAAATAAGCATGAAATATTTTTCATTTATTTACAAAACAGATAACTATTATTTATGTATCTATTTATTTCTTTGTTTCTATTCGATAGAAATATTCCGAAACGTTGAAAAATTTTATTAATGGACCAATTTATTTGCTCGACTTCTTTGTCGAGAATAAAGTTTGTTCTCTTTCCTTCTTCGGCCCTCTCCCTCCTCTCCCTCCTCTCTCTCTCTCTCTCTCTCTCTCTCTTTCGCGCGCGCGCGCTACTTCATCCTTCGCCCTTCTCTCCTTTTCACGTCCCACCCCCCGACCTCCCCACACCAACATTTTTTTTCTCTTTGTAACGCGAGCATACTATTTTGCAAGCTGAATGCGCGTATAAGAATAGACTCGCGTTGTTTATTTTGCTTAGAAAGTTATTTACAAAATATACCAAGAACTTTTCAAAGCGTTCGAAATTTTTTACTACGAGAAAAAGAAACATACATAAGATCATTTGAAATCTGGGTAAAACAGATTTCTTTTAATTTTACATAACTTTTATTTATTGGCACATAAGTTATTCTATATTTTATATTTAATAAAATCCGGATGAAATATTAAGGATAAGAATTGCTTGACGTAGCTGCTGCCAACGAATAAATCCATACACGACGCACATGTTTATCCACGATTTTTGGAAATATTTTATTAAATAAATACCATTAACAATTTTATATTAAAAAAGCAGTCATATTTTCAATTGTCATAATGAAGCAACGAAATTAATGTCGTTGTAGCTACACATTTAACAATCCTGTAAATGGCTTTTTTTTTTTTTTTTTTTTTTTATTCAAATTAAATTCTGTATTAAGAGAGCGAATGAGAGTGGGAGAGGGTGGGAGGGAGGGAGAGAGAGAGAGAGAGAGAGAGAGAGCACATTGAGAGAACAGTGCGAGGTGAAATTAAACGTACCTGGATGTATAAAGTATATTTCAAAACGTATTATTTCATCATCGCGAAATTCAGAGTAAACTTTTTATCATTCTGTAGAATATATCCATTTATATTTTAACAAGAAATTCTCAATATTTATTCGTAAATTTGTGTAAATTATAGGCGCATACAGAGTTCTATTTATTTTATAATAAAAAAAGTTTTTTTTTATAGTCGACGATGAGATTCGCGGTTATTTATTATTATCATTATTTTTACTCTTTTTAATTTAAGCCCAGAGCCACGAGAATCACTGGTTTCCCTCATTTTCTCGGCCAATGATTTACTTGATGTTTGTAAAGTTGCGAATGCGAAAGGGTAAATATTGTTACATCCTGTAAGAAGTTTTTTTTTCCCCCCATTTTTTTCACGAAGGACTTATATTTTTTGTTAATCCGAAACTTTGGCAGTAATCTTTTAGAGTGTTCTATCTAGTTAATTAGTATAATAACAGCTGTCCTTGAATAAAGTATTTTACGAGCCATAAACACAATATGAAAATGACTGGGGACATAAAGTAATAAAAATTTAATTAATAATTTAATGAAGTTATTAGCGACGGTAAATTTATTGGGCCTTTGTCGTCGATTATAAAAGAAAGATTATTTAAGCGTAGCCGAGGGTCAAAATTTTCATTATGTAACAAGAGATCTGGGCATGGAACAGCTGTGCATTTAACGCTTCCGAATCCGTACGCGCGCGCGCGTGTTTGTGCTTACGTAGCGTTGGTAGATAAGGGTACACGTGTAGTATTGGTAAGAAAGGACAGTAGTGGTGGTAATACGAGGCGCAGTAACATCAGCTGCAGCGGCAGTATTAGTAGTAGTATTAGTATTAGTAGTAGTATTAGTATTAGTAGAGTAGTAGTAGTAGTAGTAGTAGTAGTGGTAGTAGTGGTAGTAGTGGTAGTAGTGGTAGTAGTATGGCGTATGGTCTGGCTCGGAGGAAGACTTTATTCGAAGCGAAGGAATTTTATTTAAAGCAGCAATAAAAGAAGCTGCGAATGATTGCATAATTGGAGATAAAAACGAAAAGAAAAAAAAAAAAGAAGAAAAAGGTGACGACGCTAGAGGCAGTTACACAATGATTTTCTTTCGGAAGCTGACGAGAATGGAATGGGCAATAGTCGTAAAGTCCCGAGTAGGTAAGAATAGGCACTCGGAGAGCGCACTCGAGCCCTAAGCCGAGTAAAGGGCGCGAGTGTCATGAAAATAGTCGGCTACGTCGGCTCTTGCCGTGTGCCCTCTAAAATCACCGGCTGCATAAACAAGTGAGGCTGTTACGCGGGAGAGGGCGGCGGCAGGTCGGTCTTATACTCGGTCTACGCCCTAGTGTCTAGTGCCCGTTAAATTTTGTGCCCCCCCCCCCCCCGAGTCGGCCGCGGGTCCGAATATAATCTGGCGAGCCTTCGTCTCGTCTCGTCTCCGCGCCGATAAATAATAACGGCGGACAAGGGCTTTCCTAGGTCGGGCGTCGGCCGCGTCGGTGGCGGCATCCCACCTACTGCCGCTCATCGAAGCCGATCCATAAATTCTCCCAGGCTCCGGGGCGCGCAATTATTATTACGCCGAGTTCGGCGCGCGTGTCTCGCTCTACGTGTGCATTTGGCGGTGGCAGGGGGCCGGGCAAGGGGAGAGAACAAAAAGAAGAAAAAGAACGTAAGAAAACGTTACGCAGCATCCGTGCTTCACGTGGGGGGGGCGGGGTGGAGGGCGGGTCGGCCCTTCACCGACTATTAGTGAGGGCCCTACGAGCCCGCGACTTCCTTCGCGAGAGAGCGTTATTCCGGCGGCTTTTGCGCGGATCCTTATCGACTGTCAAGGAGCCGCGTCAGAAGCAGTGGCTGGCGAGACGTTTTTTTTTTTTTTATTTTTTCTCGGCATTCCCTGCGGAGAAACGGAAGGAAGGAAAAGCGAGAGAGCTTACCTCGGGGAGCAGAGCACTGAGTTTCTGCGTGAGAGAGAGAGAGAGAGAGAGAGAGAGAGATGTTGCTTGCGTGGGTGTATAATCGAGTGGGGCGCGAGGGGGGATGGAGGATGGTGGGGGGAGGGAGACAAAGGAAGACATTAAGGTGCACTCCTCAATCAAGGCGCTCCGAGCCCTCGCCGCTTTCCCTTTACGCCTCGATGGGCGGTTCGCGCCTCCCTGCAGGTCTCCGAGAAAATTCGAGTCGAGCTCGACGGGGAGCCGGCGATGCCACGCGGGGATTTGCGTTTTCGCGTTCCCCGACTACTCAGCCCATTGTCCGACGGGACACCACCTCGCATACTCCCTCTAATCCCTCCTCGGATACTACTTTATTAAGAAGTAATTGTAACGGCTCGTCGATAAGCTATTCTTGTTTGCTTGGCCCTCCGTCCCTGTGGCCTCTCACCTCGTTCCCCCATCCCCGACCCCCGTCAGTTCAATGGAACCCGAGATTCTTCGTTACGTCGTAGACGGGTAACACGAGGCATTCGTTACTCAGTCTGTTGGCGAACCCATCGGTGGCTGCGCTCGCTCCTGAGCGCTGACGTTGACAGCGAGCGGCAGAAGCGCGCATGTGTAAGAGTCGATTCGTTAATAGGAACGCGGGAGCGCGGAGTTGGGGGACGATCTGGTCAGGGCCGGCCGGGAAATCACAACTAGTTAATCGGGAAATAATGTATGAAAGGCCGATGTCGGCTGCCCCCGTCCCCCTTCCTCAATTTAATGCATTTTAATATTTAAGATTCGGCTCGAGAGCGCTCGAGCTTTGACTCTTTCCGCCCAAGTGCGCCCGGATGCACTCCCCGGGTAGGGAAGAGATCTTTGAAGCCGAGATTTTTTGCCGTATTTCGTGTTTTTTCTTTCTTTCTTTCTTTCGTTCTTTCTTTCTTTTTTTTTCTTTTACTTGTAAATTTCAGCCGAGCGAAAATTCGAAAAAAATAAGGTTCCTCCGATTTGCGCTACCCCGATAATCTCCCCCCCCTTCTCCCCCGCCGCCCCCATCCTCCCCCCCCGCCCCGCTGCCCACAAAACTCGGTGGTGGAAGGGCGCGCGCGAACCCGTCACCACCGTCACCCTGAAAATTCCGGGGGCGCACATCAGTAGCAGCAGCAGTAGCAGTAGCAGTAGCAGCAGCAGCAGCAGCAGCAGCAGCAGCAGGCATTGTAGGCTCGAATCGTCGACGCGGCCTTGGCACGCCCGGGGCCAGAGTCTGGACCGACAAAGAAAAACATCGAAATTCTTATTGGTGTACTATCAGGTTGTCGAAGCCAACACGCCGCAAGACGAGATAGCAATGTGAAATATTGTCAGGGTTTTCCTCCCCCCCCCAGTGCCACTCTCCACCACCTCCACTCTCTCTCTCTCTCTCTCTCTCTCTCTAACCTATCCTGGCAGAAGCAGCAGCGGAAGCAGCAGCAGCAGCGGTAGCAGCAGCAGAAGCCTCTTACGAAGAGTCGAAAATATTTCGGTTATTCTTTTTTTCTATCGCTTGCCCTGACTTATTGGGCCTCTTTCGACCCGTATCATCCCTCCCGGCTATTTTCAATAATCACTCGTAGCGAAGGACATTATCGTCGTCGTCGTCGTCGTCGTCGTCGTTGTTATTGTTATTTCTACGTCGTTAATTATTATTGTCATTTCCTTTGCCGCCCCCCGCAAAAGGGATGGAAAATATAGCCTCGAGCCAATAAATTGCATTATACGTAATTATGAGTCAATGTATTTTTAAATTAATGCTCCTCTCATCAATTGAGCGATCGATCTTGACGGGAGAGCTTGGAAACATCTTCATAGATCCGCCGTGCTCCTTCGAGCCCTCAGAATTGCCATGATTGAACATACCGGGACAGAGGACGACATAAAATACTCGATTAACATTACAATAATCATTCACGACGTGTCTTTCCTTTATCTCCTCCTTCCTCTCCCCCCCCTACTCCCTTGTCCGTCCTCTCTTCCCTCTTTTTTTTTTTTTTGTCTTTGTTATTATTACGAAAGGGAACTTTTCAATTTAAGTGGCAGTGTATCGGGGGCAGAAGAAAGCTTTTTTGAATTTATCTGACTCGCGACTAGCGGATCAAATTTATTTATTTCATTCCTATAAATTTGTCATTTAACCACATCATTCTTCGAGGCTACTTTTTCAATTTGCCTAGAAATCTTATTAATTTTACTCTCCTGTCTACTCTTATCCTTAGCCTTTTAAATGCCCGTAACTTTTCTTTCCGGCACATCTACGCCTCGAACTTCCGTCGTCCCACCCCACAATTTATTCCACAATTTTTACTTGCTATTTTTCCTTATAAAATAATTAGCTCGTAGATTTTCCGTATAATAATTATTGCTCGCCTCTAAACTGACGACGATCTTTTACGTAATCCCGTTATTCTTTATACCTCGTTTATTTATCCGTTAAATAAAAAAATACTAATTTTCTGAATGAATACTATCGATTTCAAATATTATTTAATTATCCTTAAAATAATTCGGTTTCCATTTTTTTTTTTTTTCACGCAAAAGTTTTTTTTTTTTTTTTTTTATTCTTTTTTTTTTTTTTTTTTTTTTTTTTTTTAGAAACTTTTTAACAAGCCCCAATTCCTTTTTTCGTTTTTAATTGTGCTAATAAAACGAAAATATATTCTGTCAATTAATAATTAGTTGTATTATTTGTGAAAAAAAAAAAAAAAAAAAAAAAAAATAAGGTAAAATATCGATGCGCTTGCTGATTAAAAATCTCTTAAATTAACTTCGACAGTTATTAATTAAGTCATAAAGTAGACCTTACGTTTACGGATGCCTTGTTACAGTTTTAAAATATTTTAAATGCCTTTAATACGTTGGTGTTTTACGGATTTATTCAACGATTAACTCGATATATTTTTACTCGTATCATTGCGACGCATACGTATTCGACATTTTCAAGTTAATGGAGAAAAAGAATAATCCCTTTGAAATAGAATCTACGTATAATTTAAATGTCAGTGGCATTAACTCTGACGCGAGTCCCTATTTTAGTTTAGATATTAAAATTTGTGTCGATTATTATGCCTCTTCCTTAGTCCAAAGACAATATGTAAGTGTAATTACATATGCATAAAACTTTCAATGCACATGCAGTGACGAGTGGCCGTGCGCGAGTCTGGGTGGCATTAAAAAGCTTTACCCATACGCGCGTAGACGTTATGACGTATGTAAGCGCGAGCGGGTTCGACTCGTGTCAAACTCCGGATAACGCAGTTCCTTTGCAGCGCGAGACCGAATCGTGATAAATAATTAAATGTAAAATAAGTTCAAGTGTCAGGTTTATTCGCTCGTTTCGGGAATAAAACGCTCGGATTAAAGCGACTGTACAATTAACGATGTATATACATATCCCTGTAATCGTATATCGCTCCTGTAAGTTTTATTAATTAAAAAGCGATTCGTTCTATCTGCGGGCTTTCATAAAAGTGTTGTAAAACTACATTGTGTTTTACTATATTCAATTGCTTTTATAAATCCTATTCCGACTACTGCCTCCAACTATTTATTTCGCTCGTTCAAATAATTTTTTCTTCTTTTTTTCTTTTTTTTTCTTTTTTTTTACCCAAATATAACATCATACATGGAGAAGATGCAATAACAATAAATTACACGAAATGTATTGCATGGGACGAAAACAAAATTGAAATGGACGAAAGTGCTTTTCTAACGCTACTCGAAAAAATCTACCACCGTTTTACGCTTCTCCTCTTCTAAAGGAGATACGTTTTTTTTTTTTTTTTTTTTGTTTTTTTTTTTTTGTTTTGTTTATTCACAACGCTGTAGTAGAAAGATTGCAAGAAAAACTTGCAATCTATTAATTTATTAAGAAAAGTTCACACGAAGCGATGCACCTTCCTTTATCAAGTGCCATATGATTTGTTCTTGTTATTTATCTGAATTGGATAAAGAGATTTTTGCTATTAGCATAGCATAATAGCCAAAAGTTCCTTTAATCCAGTGTAATTCTTTGTAAGAATAAAGAGAGATAAATAAAGCACTGATGCGAGAGGATCGAGAGAAATGTAATAATAATAATAATAATAATAATATTATGAATATTGTTGGCTTCACGTGTAGGAGACTCGCATGAAATACCCAGAAAAGCTATAAATATTGGCCTCCAGTCGCGCACACGTATAGCTTAATGGGCACGAATTATAATAATAATTAGTGGCTTATATCTGTATAATCAGATTTATTAAATGCCGGCGTATAAGTCTCGTGTGGCGGTAAACAATTTTATTTCGATATATCAAACGTCGCTGATCTTAACAGCCTTTTTCCGTTCAAACGGAATGATAAGAAACACCAGTTGAACATTTTGTAATTGTACGGCATTAGCGTGATTTACGAGCTTCGGTCACGAACAGAATCGCCAAAGTGCATTCACTTGACCAATCAATATTATCTATACAGGGAATGCAGATGCGTCGAGAGCACGGGCTTTTTAAAGCTCGATAATATTATAATTTGGCTTGGGTAGCTTATGGCTTTATCACGGGGCAGCGGCGAATTTAAATAAGTCTCGGGAGCGGGAGGGGACAACGAATAAATACCGCCTTCAGTCGTCCCGCGAGCCGGCAGCCCTTCGTGTTATTTATTACTCGTATCGCGATGTAATGCACCCTCCTCCCTAAGTATGCGTTCAGTCAGCGTGGGGCGGGCACCGGGGAGGGGGTAATATAATAAAGAACGCTTATATTCTCCCGCTGACGTTATCCGGGACAAGCCCAACTAACAAATTAGGTCAAAACTTATAATGCAGCAATTGTAACGGATAGTTATTTGGTAATGGTTAGTCAAAGCTTATTACACCCCCTCGACCCCCATGCTCTCTCCTATATATATATATGTGTGTGTAAAACAAAAAAAAAGAAGAGAAAAAGAAAAAAGAGAAGGAAAACTGCAGCGTTTACGAATCGTACGTACGTCATTACTTTGAAAGCCATACATAGCATAATCGCGCGCACACGCACGCCAATAGATAGCCAATAGATTTACATAAGGTGGACTTTTTATTCGGCTTTAATTTAATTGTCCTGTAAATTTTACGTGAAATGTATAATGGAGTTTGTAAAAGCATTTGGATTGGCGTCTTATTGAAATGGATTTTACATTACGCCACGTTTCATTAATACAACTTTATAAAGTAAATTTAATCGCAATTATTTATTGTTATTAGGTTCGAACTAATATTCCCGCAGCTTTGAAGTGACGCGGCACATTTATGTGGCAGTCCCAGGAATTATGGGAGTATGATAATTTTATCGACGTTACGGCAGTAGTGTCTGGCTTATCCGTTTATGACATTATTAAATTATTTTTCTTTGCTTACTCGTAATTTGCTTCAGATCGGCCAACAACTCGAACAATTACTTTTTTTCTCCTTCCATTGTTGTTGTTGTCGTCGTCGTCGTCGTCGTCGTCGTCGTTGTCGTCGTCATTGTTCTTATAATAATAATAATAATTATTATTATTAATATTGCTTTTGTCATTTTTTGTTTTCTCTTTTAAATTTAAATTTTTTATTTAATATAATAAGAGAATACGGTCGGAGCTACTTGGGCTCGGCTACTAGCTAAACAATTCATTTGATGGAATTATTGAATTATTTGTCTCCGCATACAAGTTATTTGAATGTTTCAAAATGAATTATTCCTCACTGATTTATTATTTTGTTATTATCTTGTTGGCAGTTACGGATAAATAATAAAACACTAGTAAATTTAATAGTCGTTATTAATTATGACATATATGTACGTACATATGCATGCGCACGAATAGCGTCTCAATCAGTCTGTATATGTACTTTTCATTCAAAACATGTAATACGATAGTTTAATTGGACAGGAGATGGATTTTTTCAATTTTATGAAAACGGTTGATTTTTATTAGTATTTTCTGTCAAAGTAAAAGGTCTTATAGCATCGGACGATGTATTATTATATTAAATTTTTTAAATAATGTCTACATTAATTATAAAGAGTAGAGTTTTATTATTCATTAAGCTATCAAAATAATATTTGTAGTGTCATAACGATACAAAATATTTTACCAACTATTTATTTCAGTTCGGTGATTGACAGTTATGTATTTTTTTCTCTCTACTCCTTATTGATCACATAATCACACTTAATGCATAGTTTTATTCAGTTATACATTGCCATTAAATAGTTTTATAAAAACCCGGAGTATAATAATTTCTTTTTAAATATTAAACTATAAAAATCATGATACTTATATATGTCCTATTAATATTAACCATCGTGTGCTTTATAAATTGAACAGCACTCGCTATGGCGATAAAATTTCTAAACTTTTAAATAATGTAAAAAAAATTTCAGTGGTCTTTAAGTGCCTTAAATTATTAGTTATTGTTAATATTAATATGAATTATTAATATTATTAGTTAATGTATATATGTTTTATTACTGCGAACCGCGTGGTGTAAAATAAGGGAAGAAATGAAATTTTTTTAAGAAGGAAGTCTACATGTACTCGGAATGATTGAAAAAGCTCGTAATTAGGCATCCTTGAGCTCCAAGTCAACAGTTTATAGGAGCACGGAAAGAGAAAGAGAGAGAGAGAGAGAGAGAGAGTGGGGGGGGGCAGCCAGAGTTTGCGGATTTCAGAAATTCAGAGGATTGCCATTTCTTGCTCATCAATTTAAAGTATGAAATCTAGAGTAATAAAGAGACAGGGAGAGAGAGAGAGAAAGAGAGAGAGATAGAGACGAAAAATCAATAAGAATTTGAGAAAAACTAGCCTGATAGTTGGAGAGGAGCCTATAAATTATGGTGCGAAAACGGCGAAAACGGTGCGCTTAACGTAAGGGCGAAAAGGTAGAGGTGAGCATAAATTAGCTCAATCCGCAAAATCGTGAGTTTAAATCAGTGAGATCGAGCGGGTTACAAGCCCTAGCCTCGTAACCCTCTTAGGGCTGCGTAAAACAGCCCGAAGGAGGGAGAAGGAGGAGGAGGAGGAGGAGGAGGAGAAAAAGGAGAAATAGTTTGGTATACGAGGCTCGCGGGCGGCTTATCTTTTATTACACGCATTCGTTGGTGTCGAGTCAAGTGCTTCCTTTGCGCGTACTACCCCTTCCTTAAAGATTCACAGAGGTCCGAGGGACAGCAGTTTCGGGATCGGCGGCACGCATTCAAACGTCACGAACGGTAGCAGCCTCCCCCCCCCTCCCCCACCCCCAAACTACGCCTATCTCTCCCTCAATTCCCCCGGTCAGACCGCGGGTCCACGATCCTCTCGGTGAACCATCCCCTCCCGCGATATTCGCCACATTTCATCTCGGCGCGCATGCATGGAACATCCGAGAGAAGTAAGTAACGAAGTAAATAGAGGGCGGCGGGCGGTATTGGTACTGGTGGCGGCGGCGGCGGCGGCGGCGGCGGTGGTGGTAGTGGTAGTGGTGCTGGTGGTGGTGGTGGTGGTGGTGGTGGTGGTGGTGGTGGCGGCGTCGACGTCGGAGGAGGTTGCCGGGAGGGAGCGAAGGGCGCGGCGAGACTCGCTCCAGCAGGCCGCGATGCTGGCAATGACGTCACGTTGCTAAAGCGACGCGGCGCGGCAACGCCAAGAGCGGCGTGGGTCGGCGATAGCGCTGCTGCGTCCGGGGCCGTGGGATCAATAGCGCAGCGCGCGCCACCAGCAAGCGCTCGACCAGGTACATTCGCCACCCCCCGCCCACACCCACTCGACCGCCCGCAGCCTCCCGTCGTCTCCTCCCACTCCTTCTCCACCTCAAGCGCCAACACGAACAACGCCGTCGCCGCCGCCGTCACCACCTCCAACCCCACCGCTGCCATCTCCATCTCCACTACCTCCACCACCTCCACCACCTCCGTCACCATCGCCACCTCTACCACGAAGAGCGGCAGCCGCCGCGGCAACGGCAACGGCAACGGCAACGGCGACGGCAACGGCAGCAGCAGCAGCAGCAGCAGCAGCAGTAGCACCACCACCACCACCACCACCACCACCATCATCATCACCACCACTAGCACCACCACCACCAGCAGCAGCAGCAGCAGCAGTAGCAGTAGCAGCAGCAGCAGCAGCAGCAGCAGCAGCATCACCACCAGCATCAGCATCACCGCTAGCATCGCCGCCAGCAGAGAGAAGCGGCAGCGCTCAGTCCAGGAGACGGCGCTCCCGTGGCAGGACGCGCTCGAACGACAGGCAGCGACTGGCTCGTGCCGCGCTGCACCGATGCGCGACGAGCTGGAGCGCTCCTAGGGGCCAGCCCCAGCCGGGGCAGGACCGGGACGGCGGCGTCAGGAGGAGAGCACCCGGGGCTCGCTGGGAGGCCGGGCGCGAGCAGCCGCCGCAGCTTCCGAGCGCCAGGTGAGAGCGCTAACCGGGACACTACCGAGGCCACTCCTCTCGGAGATGAGTCGGTTACTTCTCCGGGATGGGTTCCCTTCCCAATGCCCAATTAGACGGATTAGATGGATTAGACGGGTAGACGGATGAATGGATGGAAGAATGCGACTAGAAGAATGGATGGATGGATGGCTGGATGGATGGATGGATGGATGGACGTGGAAACGGATGAATGACGAGGGCGTTGAGCGGCTGGATTTTCCTCTCGGGCGACTCGCCGACGTAGAGGCGGAGTTTGAGATTTGCCGCAGTACGACCATGACCGTCGTCGACTCTCCTTCGCGGGCAAATCGCTTCTTAATGATCCGACCGGGAGGAGGAGATTAACGGGAAAGCGGTCCCCCTTGCGGTGATAATCGATTGGATCCCGACCTCGGAGTATCCGGACCCGGTGGCCAGTTACATCTGTCAGATTGGTGGCGGCATGCCGCCTCCGCTCGTCGCTCGGGAGCCAAAGTCCCCGCGCGTCTGACAGGGCTCGGCTCATTTCACTGACGGATCTCATAGCGTATCTCTACCACTCTCGGCTCGCGACCGTTCGCTTCCCATTTACCTCGACGTCTCTCGCCGGAGAGCTTCGATCCTCGACAATTCAACGACAATTCAAGGATACAGCATCATCGAGTACCCCTCGTCCCTCGACGCACTGACGTCGATAAGACAAATAGAGAGAGAGATAGAGATAGAGATAGAGAGAGATAGAGAGAGATATGGAGATAGAGAGAGATAGAGAGAGAGAGAGAGAGAGAGAGTGAGAGGGGGTGGGTGGTCGTCGAGTCTTCCTCGCATACGTTTATTGTAACACTGACATATTTCTTTGGCACTCAGGGGGACTTTTGTAGAGCGCGTGGTAGTGCAGGTAAAAAGAGGGCAACGATTCCTCGGCCGTCGAGGCTAATTCACCCGATGATAATCTCTCGAGAGTTTGAATATTATAATAGGATTCGCGGAGATGAAGGGCTGGCGAAACATCTCATCCGTTCTTCAATAACTCTAATGCGCCTTTCAACGAGTTGCGGAATTGAAATTGTGCACGGGAGAGACTCCCCTCTCCTCCTCCCTTTCCCTCCGATTCCTTCTTATAAGCTCCATGGCTCTGGAAGGTGATTCTCCACTGATTTTGGCACGCGATATGTATATATATATATATATATATATGATGAGAGAGGTAAATTCTCCGATAGTCAAATAGAAGATATGTTCTTATAAAAATTAGGAGGATCGAAAAATAGAAAAAAAAAAAAAACTGGCACAGCTCTTGCATCTTTCCCTCCTCTGCCGTTCATTCGCTCTCCCGTTACACCATTTTCTCGTCGTCCTCACCGACCAAGCCTCTCGACCTCTCTCACTCGTTCTCCCTCTCTCACTCTGTGAGAAGTTGACACGCTATACAGGGGCGCGGACGTGCAGCTACGTCGGCGATAGCCGGGAAAGCTCTCCGAACTTGTATTACATGTATATATGTATGAATTCGTGGGCGCTGTAGGAAATTTTATAAAACCGCATCCCCTCGACCCTCGACATCCCGCACGCTTGCCACCTCCCTCGCCCCCTCTCTCTCTCAGTCTCTCTCTCTCTCTCTGCCTCTCTTACTCTTATTCCCTCCATCTCTCATTTCTATGTACATTACCGTTAAATTGTTATTTTTCCGATTGATGCAGGATTTTGATGGATACTTTACACCTACAAACTATCTCGTAAATTTGTTCTACCATAATGCTTAAATATAATATATATATATATATATATATAAGACTTTATTACAATTATATACGCAGCTACGTGCCATTAATAATCTCCAGAATACTAAACTTTTATGTTATAATGTCCAGTTTAACGACAATTTTCAAACAGTGTTTAGACAATCGTTTCGATAAAACTTAAAAAGATCGTACATGAAAATTCGAATGTTCTTCCTCGCTACCAACCATTTTTTTCGAATCATAAAATTCTCCTCACGCCTTTATCGAACATGTAAAACGAAACTTTCAATTCTTCTTGAATTAACAAGCTAACATCGTATCCGATATTGCGAAAAATCCTAAACAGACACACGGACGTATTCATTATATGAGCATTAAACTAGTTATTTTATTCTTTTAATTAAATTACATTAAACATGTAATGCATTATAAAATTAAAATACTTTTATGGATAAATTGCTTTCGCCTTTGGAAAGTCCGATTAACTTATGTAATAAATAAATAAATAACATTTATTAATAATTAAATTATTTTAACTAGATGATTATGCAAACCTCGACGATCTATATGTTGCTCTCGTTCCTTTACACTAGAAACATTTAATTATCGAGCTTGTAATTATGCAATTTCAAATTTAACGTGAAATATATTTTCATCTATAAAAAAATATATAAACTAAATGGTTAAATGGATTCGTAACCTTTTTTCTCTCGCATTAAAGTAACATTAAACGTATAAAGCAGTTTATGCAATAAAAACAGTGTATATTTTGAATTGTCCATATCTTGGCCCGTTTATGTTTCAAATTATTTTGATGCTTATCGTCGAATGTTTCCAATTTAGAGAATATTTGAGTAAAAATAGGTGTACACATAGTATGAAATAAGAGCTTATGCTTTTACGAACAATATTACACGTGAGCATGTAGACACAACTGTTATCGATAATTTAATTATAAATAAAGTGTCAAGTGCTTTCGAAATGCAGCTAAAAATGTTATATATATATATATATATATTGTCCTTCCGTAGCTATTCAATTAATAATGGCAGTATAAATCCTAATGAACTTTTATAAACTCATAGATACCTTACGGCTTAATTGCTCGACGAACTGAAATTATTGTAAAAATATAAAGGGGGGAAAAAAAATAATCGTTATTATATTCGTTAGGGTAAGATGACAATTGTCGCGTATCTATTTTGTCCTTCTTCAACTCTCACTCGTTAATCCTAATACATCCAGCATAGGTGATACAGAATGTACTCGATTTATTCGTATAATATTTAGTATATGTTATAAATACGCTCATATTTTTATATGATTTTCTTTATGTATGGTATAAAATTACTACCCACTTTATTCAAATGAAATCATAAAGTTATGGTTTTTGAGATTATATTAAGACTATTAATACATTAAGTTACGCCGGGCGAACTCAATTATATGCAATAAAATGCAGAAGCTTTATTTTCAAGCAAGATTTCTAAGAATTAACCGGGGCTGAGTACCAGTATTCACTCACAATGCAGCAAGCAGTCTGTATGATAAAGTAAATGTGGAAGGAATTGTATTTCGTGTTAATATATAAATTAAAATGTTAACGGCTATAAAGAAGAAAGGCTTACGACCCTTTCGAGATACACATATATACATATATATATATATACACATATTTTTTTTTGTTACTCCTTATCATGAGAATAAGAACTTGGTTTGATTTATCATAAACTATATGAAATCATTAAATTTTTATACCTTCTGCAAGGCATTAGTTTTCCATCCTCGTTTTTATAATACAATGTGATTTGCTCAACGAGTCTCTATTAAACAAGAATACCTGAGAGGTAATAATTAAGGTTGATAATTAATCTGCCTCCTGTAGATCCGAGGTAGCAAAAAAATCGAAATAATAACATCAGAAGACGATATTGACCTTTGTACAGTGCCAATAAGTCACATTCAAATTGCATGACTTAATTGCTTGCTTCTTTTACGTGCCATCCAATTGGCAGAATTGTCGAACCGACTGCTGGTAAATGACGTTTCACGTTAAATTTAAATATTAACCAAACAACTCGCAGGTTAGTTTAAGCTCCGTCGCGTATTTTCGCTAGGCTTAAAGTCTACGTTCTGTCTACGTATTTGGATAAACAGATAGTCTGCTCGGCAAATAATTAGTATCTGATTGATTTTAGGCTCCCCCGCCCTCCCCTTCCACGTGCGACAATCGCCGAGCAATAAAATAGGGTATAACGGAAAGAAAAAGAAAAATAATAATAATAATAAAAAAAAGAAATATATATATATCCATGGAGCTCCAGAGTTTATAATTAGAATAAGAGGGCTACATTAAGGGAGCTAGAAAGGAGTAAATAATTATAGGAGGGCTAGAGGGCCAGAGAAATGATGTATATGCCGTATTCCACAAGCCGGGGAAGCTTATAATTCTAAGGAACAACAGCAGCAACGTAGATAACACAAAGCATTTCATTTATTGTAGAGAAGGAAGGGGGGGGGGTGTAGCTCGGATTTAGCGTGAATGTAAATACCGCGGAGCATTTAATTCGGGAATTTTCGGCTACAGTCCGGGGACTCCCTCGGCTGCAGCTGCATTTTCAGGGGCGTAAAAATAAAAGAGGTAGATCAGGGGGCGGGGCGGGGGTGTACTAATGTTTTTGTATGTCGCTGGCGCCCTGAGGCACCGACGCTCGGCTGTTGCCGCTCCAGAGGACGAGAGGCATCATAACGTATTACTTACGGATGTCATAGATCCTGTAGGTCAGGGGATAGCTCCGTAGTCGCGCCCCGGTGCGGTTCGCTGCCACCAGGGGACCGGGGCGGGGGAGGGCGGGGTCGCTCACTGGGCTCCCTGGGCTCCCTGGACTCTTGTGGAGCAGCAGCGGCCCATTGCCAACGAAGAAATTGGATGTGAATTACGAAGTAGGCCGAGATTTAAGGATATCTTCGAGTGCCGGCACGCGCGATCTTAAAATGCAGACTACGTAAGCCAATGCTCCAGGGCAAAGGGTGGGATGAGTCAGATTTTTTGCATTCGATTCTACTATTCTTATTACTCGGCTAGCCTTCATTCTCATTCTTTTATTCATTCTCTAACTATCGAGTATCTCTCTATCTCGCTCTGCCCCCTCGATATCATCATCCGTACTTTGTATTTGTAAATTCATCTCTTCTACTCTCTCCCCCCCTCTCTCTCTCTCTTTATTTTAACGCTGCTTAAGCTCTGACTATTCAGGCTCAAATACTACTGCTTTAGTATTCACACTGACAGTTGTTACTCAAAACTTATAATAATCTCTCTTATTTATCTCAGCTTTGCTTTTTTCCCCACTAAAGATCGATTCACGATGACATCCTGTTAATTTGTATATCGTTTCTATTTTATAGCGTATAATACCTTCTGTAACATTCTTATTGTTGTTGTTATTATTATTATTATTATTATTCTTATTAATGTTGTTGTTATTATCTATATCAGCATTTATATTTTCTTCTATTGCTGTTTATTCGGACTTTTATTTCAAAATTTATCAGAGAAAATAAGAATTTCAGAAATATAATATGAAAAGTTGACACACAAAGGCTCAATTTCGCTAATCTCTTTCTAAAATCAATATACACCTCTCTGTGACAATTACTCTCAAGATAATTACTGTTTTTAAATATAAAATTCATTTCATAAAATCTATACGTATCAGATGCAATGTTAATGGAACGGTATATATTATAGCAGTGACAAAAGAGGCATGTAATTATAATATTTATTGGAAAAATATATATAAAGTGTGCTCAA
Source organism: Ceratosolen fusciceps (assembly GCA_018883505.1). Classification (NCBI taxonomy): domain Eukaryota; kingdom Metazoa; phylum Arthropoda; class Insecta; order Hymenoptera; family Agaonidae; genus Ceratosolen; species Ceratosolen fusciceps. The sequence continues at coordinate 2,116,978 of RCIC01000010.1, forward strand.
AACTTTTCCTTGTTAACACCGGTTTTACAATTTACTTACAAAAATAATATTTAATTGATTATCTATAACAAAGATATCTCATTAATAAACTAATTAAATTTATAATGGACTTTATTAATAGGGCACGTAGTAAATTATATTAAATTGGTATGAATTTCTTTGTTCATTTTGTTCAAAGTTCATATTACTATGACTTTACAACTGACAAATAAATTTCAAAATTTTAATAGCATTATTTAGGCTTATTGCGTGCATTAGTTATCTTTAACAGCATAAGTAAGTCCTCAATAATATATATATATATATGTATATTATTTATTAAACATACATTTACTAATAAAATTCTTCCTATAAATTAATTTTCCCAACGATTTGAATAATATTATTACGAAATAATATTTGTATTAATAATCATGCCTAGGTATTAGAGGGTTTGACTACCAATACTACAACTATAATTGATATTTTAAATTTAATCAATTCTATTTGGCTACTCTATACTATGTAGATGCGTTTGAAGTGCTATATGCCTAGAAATTAAATTATTGTTAATACAAGCTCCCTGTCTCTACGTTATTGTATAATTAGTCGTTACAATTATTTGATACAACTAAAAATATAAAAATGAAAATAATGTATATTGGCACTCTCTTATGTATGAACTTTACCAAGGAATGGCTAATTTTTCTCGTTTAATCTTAAATATTTTAATTATCATCGTTAACAGAATATTAGAGAGAGAGAGAGAGAGAGAGAGAAAAAAAACAATGTACACACGTTATTACTAATTATCGTAAATGTCATGTAGCCGCTACAACCGAAAGAACATAATAGTTTAAAATCAAACTTTACCAAGGCATATCTATTTAAGACTGGCTTGTATCAATTGACTTCTATATTTATCACAAGTGCCGAGAAACAACAAGGTCGAGATTCCAATCGAGCAAGAATATTCCAAGCTCTCGATCTTCTAACTTTATTTAGATGCTCAATTCACAAGCACACGTTCTATATTATTCCTATCCGAATTAAAATTTATGATTACAATGCGTATTTCATACGTCTTAATAACATTTATATTCCAAAGCGTTCGTAAGTGATATTTTATTTATAAGTTCCATCAATATTTTCGTTCTATCGATTTTCTAAAGCCATTTAAATGACATTAACCGATTTCATTATTCTTCGTGCATGCATATTTTATTAATCGATGCAACGCCTACGATTAATAATAATAAGTTATGACGTATCCGTCTTAATAGATAGGGATTTATTTACAGATTTCGCTCAACTTTGCCATTTAAACGTTCGAGTCTATTATTTAAATAATTTAAAATAAAACTTGCATTCCAATTTCTTGCTACTTATTATTTAGTCGTAATTTTATTATAATTCAAGAATGTGCCCGAGTCTAAAATTTTATTGTATGCAAATAATAATCACGGAAGTAAAAACTTCTGTGATGTTAAATTCGAAAGTGTTTTCGAATATTTCAATTTCCGTTCAAAGAAAAATATTTACTGTAAAATATTTACAAAAAGTTTTTAAGAAATAAGTAACAGCAAGTCTTTTACATTTTAAACGCTAATTATATAATTCTTTGAACGGAAATTCACTTACTAATCGACTAATTCGTATTTCAATCTTATACTAAATTCTTAGATACACTAGTGTTTATGTACGCTCCACTACATTTGTCTCCTCTAAAAGATTTTCTAAATTTTTTTTTATTTTAAAATTAATAATTATTCATAATACGCTAATAAATCTTTTCTTTCTTTCTTTCTTTTTTTTTTTTTTTTTTTTTTTTTTTTGAAAATATGCTGTGATTTAATGGTCTAGGTGGGCTTTTACCAATAGCTTCTTCATTAAATGAATTAATAGGTTGTTGTAACAAATTTATCCTTACATATTTCATATTCTCAATATATTGGTATAATCAAATGAATGCCCGGAAGCCAATAGCGTCTCCAGCCGATTGGGATATAAAAATATATCTCATAAATTAGAATGAATTGTTCATAAATATGATTTTAAGAACTTTAATTTATTTCTGAAAATGTTGATAAATCTGCTTTTCTCTTCAAAGCAGATGTATAGAATATTATTACCTAGGCTTCAAAGGCCTAGCAAGAATAATTCTTCTTTTAATATCGGAGAACAGTATTATATTATTAATATTGTTATTAGGGTTGTTGGTATTTCTGCTTCTGCGGCTGCTGCTGCTGCTGCTGCTATTGTTTTTGTCGTTATTATTATTGTTATATGATATCGGTATTGAGTCGAGATTACGAGCTGAATTTTATGTCGGTTTGCGTAAGTATCCCATTTTTTCGTTTTTCAATATCATTTCTGTAGTATTGGGAATTATTAAATGCTATATAAGAAAAGTTTCAAACATTTCTGACCATTTGAAGATTTTAAAAGGTTGGTTGGCTCGTCGAATACCAACAATGATGTATATTCCTTGTACCAGCGATATGAAAGGTTAGCTTTTTAAATAAACCTTTTTTTGATCTCGGGCGTGGTTAAGTATAAATAAAAAGTAAAGGAGGAAAGAGAGAGAGAGAGAGAGAGAGAGAGAGGAGGGACGGAGCGGGGAAAATAAATAAATAAATAATGAAAGAAAAAGATGAAAGTCAAAATGAGAAAATTTTCTCTGATCTGAGCATTTGTGTCTAGCGAATTTCCGCTTAGGCTGACGTTTTTCATCTTTCGAATAGGCTTTGAATATACGTAAGCAGAGACGGGCGGGCGCACATGTGTATCTTAAAAGTGCAGGCTTGCATATTATTTATACTCGAAGATACGGGAAAGAGGGAAATAAAGCGAAGGAGAGGTCTGATGTCCTCAATATATACAGCGGTCCGTGGAGCAGAGAGGAGGGAGGGAGGGAGGGAGGGTATCTTGGCTAGCTCATATGCATTTACAAATCGGTATACGGCTATACGGAGTGTACGTGGCAAGGCTGCCGTGAACTACTGCACTTGGCAATTCACTCGGCATGTATATGAAAATTTGAGGATGTGTCGCTCGGAAATGGGACATTAGGATCGACGATATTCCACTGTCATACGTGCAAATACGTCGGGAAAGAAGGTGGATGGGACTCGAGGGGTCAGATATAGAGATAATCAGAAGAGCGGAGCTAGTTTAACGTGCAAACACGTGCTTCCACATGTTACTAATAAATCGACATGCCTCTGTCTGTCTGTCTCTCTCTCTCTCTCACTCACTCTCTCTCTCTCTGTTTTCACACAGAGCTCGAGGAGTTCCGATGTCCTTTGTCCTACGCTCGTATATATTAAAATGATTGATCTCAATGATTATATATCCTACACCCGATGATGCTTGAAAAATGACGCTTAAGCGGGACGAGGGATTTCTCGGTTATTCCGATTTTCAATTCAGCAGCGCATCGATTCGATATCAATTCGAGTAATGCCATGGCTAACACGAGTTCCTCATGATAAATACAAAGTAATTCGAGTAGCCTCCACCCGCACACGTGTATGCACGCGTAAGTACATATTTACCAGATTTTATATTTCATCGGAATGCTTTGTAATGCGTCAAGGGAGATTAGACGTTTGGAGGGGGGGACGGGGACGACGACGACGAGGGACAGAGCTAACTCTGCGTGTGCCCGAATCTTATAAACTTGGGCACGGGGCTGTGCTTGTGTGTGTAGGTGTTTACTGGGCGATGGTTCGAAGGAGGGGCCAGCGATTGAAAAACGATGTTTGTCTCTGGCTATGTGTGCCGAGCGAACGCGAATTGAAAGAGACGTTAAAGGGGCCGAGCGTTATTTTTCAAGATGCTCCGAGGATTTCGACATTTATCTTTCTACATGCACGCGCGCGCGCGCGGGAGCGGCGGTATTGTTATCCTCGAGAAAGCCCCCCCCACCCCCTCACTCTCTTTCATTGTATGAAAAGACGACTGAGTCGGGTGCGTGCGGCGCGGGCAGGGGAGTATTGGGCGGGAATAGGCGGGAAGGATAAATAGGAAATAAGAAGTTTACGTAGGAGAAGGAATCGATGCGATTAGAAATGTTTAGGTACGCGTCCGTCCATCCCGGAAGAGCAAAGAAACCAGATTTGTTTGCCCCGCATAAAGATGGTCGGAGTAAATCGGAGGAAGGGTGGGGCCCGACTAATGACACTAAATGACACTAAACAAAATACGTTTCCGTGACACGTGAACCGAGGCCAAATAATCAGTCCTATTACCATTCTGCCCATTATTCCGCACTTCATGTAATTACATTGTCCGTGTCGCTGATGTATATATATGTGTGATGTATGTAAACAGGCGAGTGCACGTAGGTCTATATGGTCTCGTACGTTACTGCAGTCTGACAGCAATCATATAAATAAATCGTCGGCCGATCTTCAACGCTGCAAACCTGCGCCTCTCGTAAATCACGTTAGATTGTTAGATCGATCGGCCTTCAAGATACACAAAATGTGCGTAAATTAATTAAGCAGATTCTAGAACAATCGAATGGAAAAAACCATGAGCCTTGGTTCGAAAAATTTGTCTTAGCAATGCAAATATTTGTTGTGCTCTTAAAAACTATTGGGAGCGGACAAGTGGTTCTCAGCTTCCTTCGATCAAGAAAGATCGTGTTTCTTATTATAGTAAAAATATCGAACACGTAATGATTGCCGCGCTAAAGTAGGGAAGCGTTTGAGAGATTGTAAGGAATCAGGGAAAATATATTTGCCAATATACAGCGAATGGAGCTATGGGGTTATTGGGAAAGTTTTTCCCTCGGCTTTAATTAACTATGTATTTTTTTTTTTATTTAAAAAATTTCGCTCCACGCCCACACTTGACGACAAGCACTCGTTTACCTGTTGATGTAATATTATTAAATAGAAAGGGGCTCTTGTGTAAAATTAATCGACTGTATTTTTAATAAAGTGCGCTCCTCGCCGGTGCAGAGCTTCGGTTGTTTGCGCAGGGAATGATTGATTTAAAGAAGGCAAATATAATCGAATGGCCGTGATAGTTATTACATGGATTTAGCTGGAGCCCGGGACGCGAGCTGCTCGTAATTCGTGTTTTCGTGCGCGTCGAAAAACTGTATTCCGACGGTTGAAATTGAAAATTAGAGCAGAGCAGTTAAGCGGTTCCCTAAGTCGGTCGTAGGGCAGCTAGAGGGGGGGGGCGACTAGAGAGAGAGAGAGAGAGTGGACATATATTTTGGAGGGATTTTTTAATTTTTCCCCCCTCTCGACCCTTTATCGCATAGAGGGGTCGGTCGGATAGGCAGATCGACGATTGTATGAATAGATGGGTAGTTAGAGGAGGAATCGATGTCCGCGAGAGAGGGAACGAGGGTGAGGGAATATGAGACAGTGACGTACGAGGAGAGGGGGGGGACGGGCAGGAACAAGCTGACTGGACGTGTACAGGCAGGCGCATTTGACGAGGGCAGTAATTCGACGAGCCGAGGGCAATAATAATGGAATTAGCCGAGAATAGATTGAACTAGCGCCAGGTCGGCTCCGGTTGAAAAAGTAACCCGGGACCGGTGCGAACCTCGTCCTCGAGGCGCAAGACCACGGTTCAAGGGGAGCTCGATTGCCAGCGGGAGGGAGGGGACGGCATCGGTTACGTTCATGCGCGGCACTAAATCGGTCCCGGGTAAAAATGGAGAAATTTTGACGATTACAACTAGCCAGCGATAACGAGCCTCTGGCCCATCCGTCCTTAGATAATTAATTTCGTTGGCTCCCCCCCCCTCCACCATCCAGCCTCCAGCCTCCAGCCTCCACCTCCGGAACGGCTCCGATCCGCCCCAATTCATTATTCATCGATGGACTGATCCCCGTCCCCCGCGCGGCCGCGATTGCATTTTTTATTCAGAACTTTACGCTTGACGTCAACACTTTAGCCAAACACAATTATTAACTTTAGCCTCATGTAGAATCTCTTGAGATACGAGGCAGTAAAGTCAGCCTCTCGTGTATCAGAGCTAATCTGCGCCGCATGCTGTAGCTTGTTCAATTGTATTTTATATATCATTAATCTCGAAAACGAGTGACTTTAACGTCTCGTAACTCAGGTAATGCCCAACGAAACATAATTTTTCGGCTGAAGATTTTTAAAAGGTCTTTCGATTCGCGCGATTTTACAGACAATTTTTTAAGATAAATGATTACCACGAGCTCGTCGCTTACGTCGATTTCAGATGCTCGTTACATCACCATCATTATTCTCTTGACACATTTACCTATCCTTTTATTTTTTTTCGATTATTTTAGCCACGTCTCAATACCCCCAGTTAATTTTCTTTGGCCGTATCGTCGTGCATTTTAAATTTAATATTTTACGTTGCAGAATTATTAATTCCCGCCCCCGTACATACAACATTGTCAATAAGAATTTTCGGCAATAAATTGCTTCAGTCATTTTCATTATACGCAATTTCACTTACTGTGCATGCCATCCAACGGATTGCAAAAATTTTGAGTACCTCCGGCATATTGTTATTATTATTATTGTTGTTTTTCGTTTTTTTTTAATACTTGCCCTGGACCCGAAAAATTAAATTATTTCAAATATTTTCAAGAAAATCCATACCCTTTCAATGCCTGAATTTTAAAACATTGTAAATTTATAACTCAATAAATTTTTAAGCTTCAAAATTTATACTTATTTCTATAAAGTACGAAATCATTGTGGAAATTTTATAAATACTGAAAAGTCGATATTTTTTAATTTTCCCGTAATCCATAATAAATAATGTCTTATTACTTTCATTAAGAATATATTTCAAATGCCTTCTCAAACTTCTTTACTTTTATATTTGACTGCCAATAAGGATTTCACATTCAAAATTTATATTTATTTCGGCTTCCATATTAAATAGGATTAATACTCACTAAAACTATATTATTATTATTATTATGAACAAATGTTATCATTATCAGAGCAGCTTTGAATAAAGAAATTAAACAATAATGGGCCAAATCTAACAATGGAGGCAAAAAATCTATATAATGAATAATAGTACTTAAGCTATATTAATACATCCTTTAATTAGAATTTTCCCTGGTTCAACTTGAAAAATATCTTTCGTTAAAATGGCTGTTATAAAATTTTATACCAAAAGCATATTATAGTATGCTAAAATTTAATAAAATATATGGTAATATATTCAAATTATTATATGTAAACCTACATGATTAAAATCATTTTAAAATTTTAAACAATATAAAATTTACTACTTTGACGGGTAATGGCTCAATTACACACGCGCACACACGTGCACAGAAATATATATATATATATATAACTTTGTAAATGGAGTAGAACTTAAACAATTGTAAAATAGTAACACTTTTCTTTTTTTTTTTAAAGAGGAAACCGATGGCTCGTAATTTCTTTACTCGGGCTAATAACATTTTAATAATAATTAGTAGTTATTAGTTAGATAAATTCTGTAAATATTATATGGGATTAGCGTTGACGTGGATGTATTAAATATTCCGATAGATTGAGCCAATAAAATAACGTTGTTTGGAAGGAATGAAAAATCCGTTGGCGATAAGAAGATATTTATAGTTTTGTGTAACGAAGTTTCGTTCGATCCTCGTAGCGGTGAGGGTCGAGTGCCGACGACGCGAGGGGTTATTGGGGATGGGGGCCGGGCTCTCTCTCTCTCTCTCTCTCTCTCTCTCTCTCTCGGTTATCCGATAAATATTTCACAGTTTCAGTGATGTTGAGGCTGTAAGGACAAGGTATCATAGCTCGAGAACCGTGAAATTGTAATTTTATCTCTGACTACGTATTCGGGGAAAAGCGCGTAACATGGTATAAATCAGGTAACGAGCTTCTGCGAGCACATCCCGTTTGAAAAATGGAAAAATACGAACGAAAGGCGCGGCTACGGGTGAGCGGGAAACAAACGAAAATCGTATAATGATGGTTGAAAAAAGATCGAGGGAGCGAGGGAGGGAGGGAGGGAGCGAGCGAGCGAACAAATGGACGGACGGACAAGCGAACGAATGGTTGGTTGAATGAATGGTGGGAGGAGGATCGGGTTATCCGATCGGGGGTCAGAGGGTTTTTGGGGTTCGGTCAAGGGAGAAACGATAAAAAGCGTGAAAGAGTGAGAGAGGGAGTGTGTATAGGGAGGGAGGGCAGGGGGTAAAGCAGGCGAGAAGGATTGAAATTAAATTCGACTCAAGTGGGCCGTGAAAAAATTCTTAGCTGCGAAAGCAGCGCGATCCGGTGATGGCGGCGTTGGTGCTGGCCACGTACACTTAAGCCAATCACCGATCGCGTCGTTCGAGCAAAAATGGAGCGATAGAAAACCAGGGGAAGAGTAAGTTTTTTTTTTTTTCTTCTTCTTCTTTTTTTTTCCCCCCCGGCAACAAGCGGAACTGCATACAGCCTGGCTAAACTTGGCTCGATCTCCAAGTTTTTCAATAAGAATAAGGCAATATGGGCTTGTTCCTTGCACCAGCAGGAGCTTCCGACTCGTGCACACGCGTGTCACTCAACTCTACGACCCACTCCGACCTGACCGCCTCCTCCCTCGCTCACCCGCTCTCGCGCTTAGCCCACAACCAGCATTCGATACACCTATATTTTTGTAGAGGGCCGCGTGTTTTTGCGCTCATATAGCTACGGAGATTTCCAGTTTCAATTTACAGATGATCACGCCATCCGACGAAGGAAGAGATAGCGGATGGATGGAGGCGCGCTATATGCTGTGGCGAGTAGGGGGAGGGGGAGGGGGATGGGAGGGAGTCGATGTTCTACCGCAGGAGCGCCAATAATGAATCTCGATACCCTCGTCTCGGAAAATCCAGCGCTATAGTGAGACAGACGGCGGTAGATGGCTTGATAGTGGTACAGACAGATAGATAGCGCGCGCGCGAGAGAGAGAGAGAGAGATAAAGAGGAGAATGTAGGAAAAGGCGAGCGATCGCCTGGTGGACTCTCGTCGGATTGATCGTCGAGTGGTGGTGGGAGCGAAGGCTTAGCTGGTCCGTGGCCTGCAACTCTGTACCTGTGCCAGAAATCTATCTCGGTCAAACAGCGTTAAATCAAGAAGGCTCAGACTCCTCCCAGAAGAAAATACAGAAGCTCCTTTCGCTCGGGTTATTGTGCTCACCTCCCTCCCTCCCCCCTCCCCCGTTCGTAGAGTCCGTTCTCGCGCGGCAGGAGAAAAATCTGGCAATCTTCGGCTCGGCTGCCGCACAATCACCGGCGAAAGCGAAAGCTCGATAATTTTATTACGGCCTCCTCGGCATCTGCGCCATTTACTATTTCTATGTGAGCCCGTAAAATATTCGACTCAGCCGAATGACCCGGCTTTGCCTTCCTTACGGCTACTCGAGCCCAATAATCTCGGTGAACCCGGATTTATTGAAAAACCCACGTGGCATTTACCTTAGGTTCCGGCATCAGTAGCCGGCAATTAGCCGCGGAACAATAAAAAAAAAATCATCGAATCGGGTAATGTCGTTTCATTCCTTGCCGACAAGCGGTCAATGGATGGTGGGGGTGGGGGGAGGGGTGATGGTTCAGAAGCTGCAAAAATAATAACACGTGTTCTATTGGCGTAATAAGCCAAGGAATTCACGTAGAATAAGAAGAAGAAGAAGAAGACGAGGAGGAGGAGGAGGAGGAGGGGAGGGGGAGGGTAGAGGATCGATATTTCCTTTGGATAATGCAGTCCGGCCCTTTTTAGGCGCACTAAAAGCTCCTCGATCAGTCGTAAATTATTATTGGTGCAGGAGAAAGGCATAGTCGGTCCAACAAGGTTTCATGGGTTTTCACGGTATGTCGTGTATAGCGGGTGAGGAGCGGATTACGAGCACCTGACAGCGTTCAGTCGATTCTGCGCGAGTGTTAGCGGGACGGGGTTGTGGCGGTAGCTGCGGGGGGGGGGGAGGAAAGAACTTTGGCAGACTTGGGCACAGGAAGTAATTCCTTAAATTTCATTAGCTCGGCGAAGAGTGAGAGATCGGTTTTATCTCCTTGAGGCCGAGCCCTCGGGGGGGTCATGCACGGGGCGAAACTCGCTCCGAGGCGGCCCTTGTTATAGCCTTTAACTTTCCCACGGAGAAGTTCATTAGGAAGTTGGTGCGGGGCTTGTAGAGTTGTAAGTCGAGGGCCGGCGCAGACGTCGCGGAGTCGAAACACTTCCGGCCCCGAAATCGGCTCTATAAGGATAGAGGGACGACTGAGCAGCCAGCGAATCCTATGAAACAGCGAGATTAGTATCTCGCCGACCCTCGGGATGACAAATCGTTCTTACTGGTAGTCGGAACCGCCGGTACCCTCCCTCCCCCCACAAACCAGGTCCCGAGCCCGTCGGTCTCGCTAGCACCGCAACTCGACCAGCCAGTTTTTATTGCGTTCGAGGGAAATCGGAGGGAACACGCGGACGAGTAAGTAAGTAGCCAATCGGGTACCGGGCACTGGTGCTTCTCAACTTATGGGGATCATAAATAGTTTAAGTACACGAAAAACGATCTATGGACGATTCGCCCATTTGCCCTATAATCTATTAAGCATTACTCTTGTTTATTACTTTGCGATAAAGCCATAAACTTTCTCAGGCAATTAAAATTATTATTGCCCTTATTATAATGCCCATAATAATTCGTTATTGATGTAAATTCGTTATTCCAGATCCGAGTGTTCCATCCTTCATTTTTTTTTTTTCCCTCCTCTCAGAAACATACACATTCTCGCGCGAGCCAATACGAACGCTCTAATCTAGAATTTCGAGAACGTTACCCTTTTTTCCCTATCCAACAATCAATCGATTCAGAAACTTTTAATTATATTCACGAAATACCAATATTATTTGAATCGGATATATATATATATATATATATCAGAGAGAGAGAGAGAGAGAGAGAGAGAGAGAGAGAGAGCTTACAATTGAAAATAATATTCGTTTGTATTTTAATGAAAAATATTAAAGAGCTTCGAGTATTGTTAAAAATAATATTTTATTTAAATATTGGAAATAACAAGTTTTTCCCGATAAGCCAATGACAATTGTATTAAAAATACTGCTGTATTTATACGTAATAGTTTGTGTGTGTGTGCGGGGATGCGCGCTTGTGTGTACATTGTGGGATTAAACGAGTGACGACATTCGTGTATTTATTTATTAGCAGGGGGTACGATTAGCGTATCGATCATTGCGGCGATTCAATTAAAAGAAATAGCACTTGATTCTCAGCCATTTGTAATAATTAGATAACGAGCTTTAATTAATGATTCGCAACCGAATTATCGAAATCTTGGACTACGAATTCGGGGAAGTTAATTTACAAGGAGAAGATCATCGATTAAATGTCACACATACTCTCGTATTCATTGAGCGGCTCGTGACAGTCTGCGTTTATCGCTGCTCCGATAACTCCGTCACCGGCAACCCTTAGCCCTTTTAATGAGTAAAAAAAAAAACAATAAATAAATAAATAAATAAATAAATAAAAAATTGTAACTTTGAGGCGGGGGGGGGGGGAGGGTGATGGAGGACGTAGGTAATTGTTTATCGGCCGAGGGATCGACCGATTGGAAAATCGGCCACGCATTTCGGCTCTCGGCCAGATAATAATAGCTCGACAATTTTTTCTGCCTCCTTTTTTTTTTTTTAATTTTTTTTTATTTTTATTTTTTATTTTTTTTATACATACCCGGGCAGGGGCCTTTTTACGTCTCTGCCGTATTAGCCTTTGCCACCGTCATGCCTCGGCCGCCAGCACTACCACTGCCACTGCCGTCGCCAACGCTCGCGCGCCCTTCCCGCCGCCTACCTACCTCCTCGACCGGCCGACTCCCGACCGAGGGAACCGCCCAGTATCCTGCATCTTTGCCCCGCAATATCTCTGTCCATCGGTTCGTTCTCCACGCCCTCTCGACCCTATCGTCCTACTCCGAAGAGCGGAGGCGGCAGGCTGAGTGAAAAGGGGCCGCCGCGGCTGTGGCTCCGAGTGTGCGAGTGTTCGGTGGGGATACGTGTGGGTGGTTATTGGCGACGAGGGGGGATGGGGGAGGGACGGGGGGCGGGGTGGGAGCGACTGGGTGGCCCGGGCTCGCTGACGTAGTGACGTAGAGCGACGAGTGAAGCGATCGGCGATCGGGGAAGGGGCCGGGGCCGGGGTCGGGAGCGAGGGGTTGACAGGACGCATATAAGCTGCGTCCGACGGGAGCTTTGCAAGCTCTCATTATATAAACGTGATTACATCTGCTTTCAGGCTTTCGCAATGTGGCCTGGAGCACTACCGTTGATAGCGTTACTGGCACTCCTGCTACATCCAGCAAGGTGAGTTTATCGTTGTTGCATGCCACACATACTCCCGCCGTTGCCCCCACACCCCCACTATCCGCCCCCCACCGCTTCTACCCCGTCGACCCCGTCGACCCCGTCCCGCACGGCACCCCGGTTACGCAACCGCTCGCCCCATTCCGAGATTTCCCTTTTCTATACTGCGTATCGCACTGTTCTCGAGAATTGGACACGCATTCCATCATGGATCGTTATCCGCCGGGGTGGGGGGCGACGTACTCCCTAACGGGACAGCGGATGCTTTTTTCCAGCTCTGGATTTTCTTGACAATCCGTTGGTCACCTTTTCACGGACTTCCCACGGATCACGTTCCAACACGCAGGCACACGCGTACACTGATTATGTACACTGGATTCTCTAACTCAGCCATTCAGACTCCAGTTCCCTAAATAACAGCAAATCCCTTTCCGACTAATGAGCTCCAAACTTAGCCTACCGTACCTCTTTATATGTCCTCGTATAATAATCATCCATTAATTAATACTATTTATTTCCATTTATCGGATATAATATTCTGATTAAATTACGTCATAAGGACACTCGACTCTGGATTATATAAAAGCTTATATAATCTAGCTTACATATAAAACCTTTGAATTCGTATATATTAACAAAACAAGAAAAAAAAAGAAAAAAAAAAAGAAAATCATTTACGATATGTTAATCTGGATAATTTAATATATTTTCCGGACGTCGTGAATACTCGGAGCGACAGTTTAAGCATTTCGTATTTAATCCTCGCGTCATACATGATCTATAGTTGTGAAAAAATACATTATACCACTTAGTCGATAAAAAATGGATCTGGTAATTCAATGAAGCGCGCTTGCAGTAATTGCCATTGAGGCGATATGCTCGCATATAGGATTTTCAATATAGTATTAATAAATAAATTTATCGGAGAAAATCGACGGGCCGCGTCTTTCAGTCAGAAAACATCAACTTCCATAATCCCCGCGAATTATCCCCAATAAATATTTACACATTTACGTGCTTATTATTTGACTTTTATTCGCAAATGTAAAGCACTTTCTGAATGCATTGGACTATAATGGTTTTCGCTTCCATACATAACGCGCGTGTGTACAATATCAGGGATATCGGGGCAGGCGCACTTGGGGGACAATTTATACATTTAAACTGGTGGGGGGGATCGACGGGATCGTACGGCATTTTTTTTTTTGTGTTAAACATTCAGAATTTTTCTGGTCACTAGTTTTTCCATTGTTTCCTCGATGAAAGCCTCTCCCCCCTCCCGCCGTTTGACTCGCAGAGCCGTGCTTTCATACAAATGCACGCATAAAGAAAGCTACCACGTCAGAAGTCATTAAACATTCTGCCGTATCATAAACTGATTAAGGGATATTAATTCACTTTATCTATAAAACTAATTAACAGCCGCGAGAAAGAATTGCAGGTTACGCCTTTATTTTCATTTACTTCTTCCAAGGCAATTCACTCGACTTTATTTTATATATTTTTTCCTACGCAGACGCAATAGTCGGCCTCGATAACCTCAACTTCATTATTGCATACGTACAATACGTATTTATGATTATTATTATTATTATTATTATATTGTTTTTGTTTAAACAAGGCTAACGAAGGATTTTGTCACGCAGCTTCTTAAGACACAGGGTAATTGAAGCCTTTGAATCTCGTGACAATTTGACGAGTGTACGAAAATAATTAACCGTATAAAGTAAAGTCTTATCCTGCTAAACGGAATGTTTACAAATTCATTATAAATTGTTACAAGTTAGTTATTTACATTACTGGGGAAACATTAAATAATATAAAAGTTTTTGTAATTTAAACTTCCGCTCGGCACTGCCAATACAATTTTCATTACAAATGTAAATTAATTTTACAAAGTAAACTTTTATATTACCCGCTACTTTATTATATTTACAAAATCAGCTAATTACACTTTGACTTTCGTGCGTATGGAAGCAGTAAAGAAATAATTCATATTAAAACGTAATATTCAATGCTTTTGCAATTGTGCACGTTATATGTGCTTTTTATTAAATTTTCTACTAATGAAAAAGTGAGCGGGCCGGGTAGTTTTTATGTGTTATTAGATAGTAGATCACGAGCTATTCAAGTATCAAAGAGATCTAGATTTTACGAAATAACTCAAACTGAATTTTACAAATTCATCCGTAAATTTTGATACATTTTTTGAAAAAAATTTTTTTTTCTTCAAATACCAAATGAGTAAAATGAAAATCCCTCTGCGCAAGCTCGATTAAATAACTTAAAGTTTTAACTCAATGATGAATAATAATAAATATTAATTAATGGGATTGCTCGAAAGGGGTCTGAGATATTCCTTGAAATAACATTTAAAATTGTAAAAAGAAATTCACGGACTTGATAAAACAAATTTAAAATAAATTAAATTAATTTTTTTCTTTCTTTATAAATTCACGCACGAGGCAGCGAACTATTCTCATATCGCGTAAATTAATTATATTAAATGAAATGAAGAGAAGAGAAGAGAAGAGAAGAAAATAAAATAAAAAGAAAATTATAAAATAGATACGGGACGTGAGTTCTGTATTAAAAAATTGAATTGAAAAATAATTAAAAGGAAGGGAGGAAAGTCTTTCTATTTATGCAGTGTGAAACATTTTTATGAATCCGTTTGCTATTTTTAATTACTCTTTTTATGAAAATTTTAATTGCATAATTTGATAACCTAATCATAAAATTTATAAGCTTCATTTACAACAAACTATATATATATATATATATATATTACTTTTGCCACGTATACACCTTTGCCCGATCTACTACAGTGCATTCAATTAAGCTTGCAAAAGCAATATTGAGAATTAGATAATAACAACTATTAACTATTAACTGAATATGAATTGCATGAGCTTGTGCATTACACATAATATCTGAGGTCCTCGTTAACTTATTTTCATTAAAACGACCTTTCACGAACATTCAAGTATGCCCTTAACTTGGGGGGGGGGCATGCGAGTGCGAGTGTGAGTGTGAGTGTGTGTTTGCAGGCAGGATTTTATTTTATATAACAGCCGAGCATGGGAGGGGGCAAATATTTCATGGAAAGCATCGAATTTTCTTATATATCGGCATTAATGGGATCGAGTTAAGTTACGCGTAAGCGGACTTTGTTAGATTATGAAAATCAATTTCGTTCGAAGAGGAAATTCAAAAAGTATTATTCGTTCTATTAGTTTCCGAGCTCCGGCTAAAGCGAATTCGGACAAAAAACATCATCCGACCTTTTGTTTCTTACTACGATCATCCCTTATTCAAATACATTATCGCCTCAAGATTTATGACTGCCAATACGTCACTCGGTAATTTCACGTCTCATTTTTTTTTTACGCGTCAGTCCTCTTTATGGAATTTTCGAAAAGTATACGTCCCACTCAATTTATTTATTTTATTTATTTTTTTTTTCCCCCTAATAATCCGCACATATTTATTCCTGCCCGGATGCCCCGAAATCGATTATGTTTTAATGAAAGAAAACTTTTCTACGTATTTTCGAATAAAAATTTTACAGGTCCGGCCAACCTTTATTAAATTTAAGTTACCTTCAACCTAGGCCGTGAACTTTTTAAGCCAAAGTGACAAAACATTCAAAATTAGGCATAAAAGCGCCGATAAAACAAAATTATACTAATATAATAATAATAACAATAATAACAATAATAACAATAATAACAACAACAACAATAATAATAATGATAATAATAAACGAGTGAAAATCTTTAATTTTATTACGCTCTTTGGCTTTCAAAATTTCATTATAACGAATATTTTTACCTTTAGCCCCCAGCCGTAGGAAGGAAAAAAAAAAAAAAAAAAAAAAAATCTTTGAATATTAGAATATTTTACAAAGGACTTTTTATCATTGAATTCGCCGTTTTCAATAAAACTTATATTTGGGGTTTTAATTAGTTTGTAATGCAAACAGAGCCGTGAATTCATTTGGTTTAATTAAAAAGAAATTTTCGGGAGGATAAATTAAAATTATGATAAGGAGAGATTTTTCGGATAGCGGGTGGGTAGTTAAACATAAGTCCCGTTTATTTAGTTCTCGTCTCCGGCCTTGATAAATGATTTCGCGCCAATTCTGCCGGTGTGCGTGTGCTCTTTACGTACGGGCCGGAAGGCATTTTATAAAAATAATCGCGGCAATAATTCTTAGCCGTAGCGTACTTAATTTGGCCGAAGGAATACCTTCGCGTGAATACGGTTTATACGTCCTAAGAAGGAAAAGCAGGAACTAGCCGGCACTACATAAATTACATTCGCCGGTCTAGCAAATTACGCGCGAGTCCGCTATTGTACACGGGCCCGAGTTCTTCAAAAGAACATCTGTCTCTCATAGCGTGCTTTCACGAATTTACAACTTTCCGTCTGGTATTACAACGTCGGCCAAGGGAAAAAACAACAACGAACGCACGGTTGGTGGACGGTGGGGCCCCGGTCGGGCGGGGTGTGCTGTGAGAGGGGACGACGCGCACGCGCGGCCGCGTGAAACGAAAGAAAGCCATTTGGCAAAGTGGTTATCCGGAACGATATATATTTTCGCGTTTAAGTACCATACTTGTCCTCTCGAGAACGCAAAGAGAGATGGGATAAAGAGATATAGGGGCACAGATAGAGAGAGAGAGAGTGTGTGTGAGAGAGAGAGAGAGAGAGACGGTGAAAGCTCAATCCTCGCTCAGTCCTCGCTCATTCCTTGCCCATTCCTCGCCCATTCCTCGCTCGCTCTCACCAACTCAACTTTTCCGATTACCGAGGGTAACAGCGTTCGAGCGATCGATCGGTCTTTCCAGTGCATACATAGGTTTTCAACGGACTTGGACGGCAAACTCAATTTTCTTCACTTTCCGGTCGGTTTTCGACGTTGCAGACTCTCTCTCTCTCTCTCTCTCTCTGCTGTCTACCACCCTACCTCTCTCCATCTCCCCTCCCCCTCCCCCCTTACCCACTCAACCACCGCCCATCTCTCTTATCTGTGAATGTGGATTCGTATGCGTTCGCGTGCACCTACGCCCGTGAGCGCGAATGCAAAAACATTTCTAGCGCGAAATATAACTGAAAACACATTACAGACCGAAGGAAAAGTATCAGAAATTCGATTACGAGAATGACGGCAGAGAGGGTCGGCGTGAGTGAGGCGCCCGGGGGGATGAGGTTGGACAAAAAATAAAAGGAGTAAACAAGAAAATTTCAATTTTACCAAATTTCAAGACCCTAATCAATGGGAAACGAGCAGACTTGGCAATTAAAACTTCCTCGTGGCTTTGGCAACGCTTATGAACATGCTCAAGACCACCACCTCCGCCCCCCCCCGCCCCCAGGCATACCCGTCAAAGTGCTTGAGGAATTTTATGAAACTTGTTGGTCTTATCCTGGATATCCGAAACAGATCTGATCCTTACATATATTATACGGAATTATAGAGAAAGAATGCCGAGAGCTCCGTTACTTTGAACATTTCAGTCTCTAGGAAATATTTTTCTAATCAAAATAAAATTTTTTTTTTTTATCAAATACCACGAGAAGGGGGGGGAGGGAGAGGGGAGGGAGAGGCGTATGTACGTGCGAGGCGTACATGTTGGTACGAGGTGGTGTAATTAAGATTTCTGCTCGGCTTACTCGGAACGAAGAGTCGGAAAATATTTTATCATTAAAGTCCTCGGCGTTGATTTAAGCAGGAAGCGGAGAACTGCCGAGAATGTTTGTTAGAAACACGGGGGGAGAGGAGAGTTAAATCATTTTCGTTTGATATCGATGTGGGGAAATACATTTTTCAGGCTCTCTCCCGAGGATTTGTATTCGGTGCTTAGGGGAGTAAAGACGCGAGGCCGAATAGATATCGTCGCCGCATCGGTATTCCGGCAGCCCGTGAGGTATTTTTGGCTGAAAAGTGTTCGAAATCGATCGGAGAAGTGAAAAATATGCGATAAGGCGTTTAAGCATTTCCGTGGATGACCTGGTGCGTAAAAAAACTTGGAAATTTTGACGAAAATTCCGATTTCCGGGATATTTTCAATGCTCGGCTTATTGACCCTTATCGCTAGTTATTGGGGGGATGGAGGGGGAGGGACGTGTACGCGAGCCAAAGTATAAGTAATTTTCGGTCGACGAGTCAGAAACATTTGCGGCCAATCAGCTTTGTGATTACTGGCCGCGCGTACCTTTCGCTCGGATCGACGGTTCCGGATTTCATGGGAATACAGTGTGGCTCTGACCCTCCATACCCTTTACAAAGCTCATTTCTGCTTTGCATTTAATGCATTTATTTTGATTATTATATTTATTGTACTTTCAAATGAATTGCCGTCGTTATTTTATCCGCGCAAGTGGGGCCGCGCTCTTCGCGAGGAGGGCGAAAATCAATTTTCCAAATGGAAAAAGCTTTAATGACTAGAGACTAACTACTACTGCTACTACTACTGCTACTACTACTGCTACTACTACTGCTACCACTACTACTACTACCACTACTACTATTTCTGCTGCTGTTGCTGCTGCCGCTGCTACTGCACGGCGAGACAATACGTCAAAATACGGAGCTGAAATTATTTTATCTAATTACCTGCCCACGAAGTAGCTACGAAATTTTAATCCACTCCCCTTTAATAATAATGGCAATAATAATTTTATATCCCCATTCGTTTTTAATAACGAATAATACGTACGAGCCAAATTATTCTGTTATGAGGTTATCGAGTGAGATAAAATTTCCCCAACAAGAAACAGTCGTTTTACATAATAAAGTGATCGAAAAGAGTAAACTTTATTCTGATACATAGTTTCTCTATAAAATGAAATTTTAGACGGTATTAAATTGAACCGATAAAGTTACTTTACTGTATATTGATCGAAGGAATATATTAGTCCTATTTTCCTTTTCTTTTCCCTTTACTCTTACTTTTACCTTTGTTATTCTTACTTTTCTATTTTTCTATCATTATTATTACTATTACTGTTATTATTACTATTACTATTAGTACTATTACTATTACTACTATTATTATTATTCGTTTGATTTTTGATAACGGATAATGGAGCCTCTTGCTCGGTGCATTGTGATTTTGCATTTACATTAATAAAGCAATTTTCTATAACATCATCTCGATTAAATTCGAGATTTCTTTAGCAATATTATAACATTCTCAATTTTATAAGATAATAGTTACGCAGAGTATTTATTATAAATCACTTGTCTATAGTAATAAAAAAAAAATCTCACATCGCCGGCTTCCAGCAATATAGCAAGAGTTTGAAAAAATAATATTATGCAATAAGGGATGACGTGGGCGAAGTATAAGTAAGAGAGAGAGTAAATATTCCCTATCGTAATAATAAGTTTAATTTATTTTCGATTGGGCGTTATTTACTTTTACGTGGGGTTTGATTAAAATTTTGAAAACAGTGGGCAAACAACCTTAGTTGTAAATTTCTCAAATTCTTGTTCGTTTTAACAATAAAATTATCTTATTTATTACTCGGTATCCTGAGCTGGAGCCGAGGAAGAGATTAATCCACTTAATTATATCGTGAGGGCGGTTAATATTTAATCTTCCAACTACTTAGGAAGAGCCAGTAAGGTATATTAAATGGTTAAATTAAAATAAAATATACAGAAAGACTGTTTAAGAGCCGCAGTAAAAACTTTTTGTACTACAGTATTCGATTCTCTCTTTTTTTTTTTTTTTTTTTTTTTTTTTATCGAAGCTTTTATTTTCTTCTCTTTATTATTATTAATATATATATATATATATATATATTGTTCCTTTTTAATCAAGGGTAAATTTATACGGCGAGCCGCGGAATCAGTTTGAGAAATCTTAAATAATCCGTAATGAGAAAGTTTTCTTTAATCGAGGCAATGGTTATTATGGACTAATTCTGCAATAACAGGATCGTGCATTTAACGTGACGGTTTTTCGATCGCAGCCGCGACCGAGGGAGCTCCATCGCATTACCGGAAATAAGCGATTCCCATTTACTTTAATGATTTCGGGGATGAAGAGGAGGCGTAAATATTAAAATTGCCGTTTAATGAATAGTGCATGCCGGTGGCCGGATTCAATGTTTCAAAGACCTTATTCTATGACGAGATAAAGGCGAGCTTAAGATATTTCGAAAAATTTATCCCCGGAAATGGAATGAGAGCTGAGGAAAGTTTGATTATACCCGGGGAAATTATATAAGTGGCGGCATGTACGTGGGTGGGTGTGCTTGCAGGTAGATGGTCTACGTCGTGTATGTGGGGCGAGGGTGTATTGTATAGCTTAGCCAGTGGTGTATAGCTTAGGTTATCTAACGAATTCTAGCCACATTTTTCCGAGCTCAGCCTCCGCTTAAGAGATATCCAGCTTATTTTCTAAATATTAAAAAAAAAACATTGGGTGGGCTACCTCTGGCCGGGATGTAAATTCCGAATCAGTCCGAGCCCAAATGTATTTTAGATTAAAATGGCGCATTCGTTGAATATGCTAATACGCCACTGAATATAAATTCGCGCTTTTAAAGTCATCGGGCTTGATTATTAATGCCACCCATAACGGGGGCATTATCAGTGATACGGAGGATCAGGCTCCTCCCGTCCACCCCGTCCGTCCCCTCTACCGCCGTATTCTCTGGATTTTTTTTATTTTTTTTTTCCTTCCTTCTTCGCATTGTGTTACGTCACGCTTTGAGGCTGAACGGAGTCCGGTGTCGTTTCGCGTCAGTTTCGAGGAATTTACTCTTGATTTCTCCATGAAAAGTTCGTCCCCCTTAAATTTTCCTTGCGGCTCGGCATATTCCACCGGCGGCCTTCCATCATCTTTTAACGACAATTTTATTCCGCATCTCCTTATCGTTACAAATACCGACAATTTATCCACGAGATAAACACGTTACTTTTTTTTTTTTTTTCCTAAAACTATTTTATGATTTTACACGTAACGCCGAAGTCGTAAAAATTCACGACATTTATAAGTATTTAAGTAGATTTCGAGCTCGAAGATATTAAAAATCGCCTTTACGATATATAAAATACAGAATGGCATCGAGAAGTCGACGCACGTTTAAATCCAAGGTATAAATAGTTCATGAGGTCTCATGGCCGCAAGCCAATGATGAAACAAAGTATAAAGCGTGGAATTGAGAGTCGAGGAAAGGTCGCCTCTCCGAGTTGATGTAATTTCTTCTTTCCTCTCTTTGCTCCCTTTTTTATTTTATTTTATTTTATTTTATTTTATTTCATTTTATTTTATTTTATTTATCAAAGTTCGTGATTATGTAGCTTCTCTGCTTTTTTATCGGACGGACTTTGCCCCAGTAAGAGAAATATACTTTGCCGTATGAACTACAAGGTTCTCCTCTACCTCCTCCTCCTCCTCCTCCTCCTTCTCCTCCTTTTACATCTACTTCTACTTCTACGTCTACGTCTACTTCTACTTCTACGTCTACTACTACTCTACTACTACTTCTTCTTCTTCTTCTTCTTCCACTTCTATATCTTCGGCTCCTTCCTTTGGCGTATTTCTCTCAGGTGCGCGTTTCTCGAAAATGCAGAGAGTGAGAGAGGATACCGCCGCTGAGTTATATACGTCCGAGTTTTTGAATTTATATCCACGGCGTTTCGTGGCTTTAGAGTGAAAGGAAAAATAGAAAGTAGGGAAAAAAAAGTTTCGATAGTTTTTTCGACGCTGAATGAAAATGAAAAAATAACAACAACAACGACGACGACGACGACAACAACAACAGAACGAAAACGACAACGACAACGACAAAAATACACATCTATATATTCCGTGAGAGCCGGCCGGACTATTTTGCAGCGCTTGATGAAAGAGGTTTATATATTTGAAGATCTGTCCCAGTGTATGTCGTGTTTTTATTTTCACTGGAAAAGCGGGAAGAGCATTCTTTTCACGGGGAAGTTAATTCTCGAGAAGTCTTGCCTCGTTTGTTTTAGAATTGAAGGTTTCAGCCGAGCGAGTTGATTAGCCAGGGCCTCATGGAAGCGCATTTACCTTATTGGCTCGAAATAAACTATAGTAATTATTTATTTATTTATTTTTTTTTCCACTCACGGACGCCGGGGACGAAAATAATTTTTCCCTTTTTCTCCGATGGAAAAATTCTTGTCGCGAAATGCAATTTCGTGGATATTTCCTATTCATCGAATATCCTATACTATATTGGAAATATTTTTATCGACTAAATTATTATAAAGTGCCCTGATTTATCAACATTCCCCTCGTAAAGGCATAAAGATATTTTACAGGATATACTTTTTTTCTCTCGAAAGTATTAAATAATTACAGGCACACGTGTATGTCTATATATATATCTATATGTATGTACGTATGTATGTACATACGTATGCCTATGTACGTACGTGTATATAGGGCGTAAAAAGTTCGCCTCGGCAGTTATGGAATAATTAATCAAAGCATCATATTGTATTTATAAATTGAATTAGTCGAGTATTAGCGGGGACATTTTCTTACGAGCTTTAATTACGAGCCCCGCGCTCGCGTATAATATCTAATTTAATAATTCATGGCCTCGGGCGATATAATTAATTACAGCCACATAACTGATGATTATATAAATAGATGAAAAAGGCGAATGATAAATTTAATAGGACGGCTAGAGCTGCAATTTCATGACTGATTATCCTTAAATGGCGTAAGAAGCGAGCGCGTGCATGTTTAAAATTGAAGAAAAAGCCTAAATTGTCGGGAGGTCGGTGCTCGCCCCTATACACACGCGTGCGCGCGCGCGCGCGCATATATTGCCCGGAGATTATTAATTATATGTAAGTAGGGAAAAAGCCAGGTGTTACATGACGGATCTATACACGGTTGACGATTCATCTTGTGCCTGAATAAACAAGAAAAAAGACGTAAGGGATCCTAGGTCGGGCCGAAGCCGAAGAGCGGGGGCAGAGAGAGAGAGAGAGAGAAAGAAGGTCGTGGGGGGGGGGGGGGGGAGAGATTGAGCGACCGACACTCTGAAAAACACGAGGATTGCGCGCGTATAGAGGAGCGGCAGCCCTCGCGAAGCGGCGGAGCTCGGTACTTTTTCGCAAGCTCGTACTTTAACCAGGAGGAGCCACCCTAAAAGAAAGTCAAGTGCAGGGTAGTAGCTATAGGAAGAATGAAAAACGAGGTTTCCGGGAAAGGGGGCGGAAGAGGCGGTAGCAGCCACAGCAGCAGCCACAGCAGCAGCCATAGCAGCAGTAGCAGCAGCAGGGGTAGGGGTCGGGCTGGATTTCTCTCACTCGTCCGGGCGAAAGGAACAACAAGGCTCGGGCGTGCGTCGCCACTCGTAAAATTGGAGCGGTTACGAAGGGTGAAGGGCCCCAGTGGTCGGTGGGGGGGCGGCGGGAGGGAGGGTGCTACCCATCGTTTAGCACAAGTGCGCCTCGAGGCCTGTATTACGTGCTCGAACACTGGCTGCCAACCACTCCTCTGACACAAATACAGGCAGAGGTAGAGGCACGGGCACGCACACACGTACGAACGGACGCACGCACGCACGCACGCACGCACGCGCGCATCCTGAGACGAAGGAGGGCTGAGCGAGCACCACTCAAGGCCTCGAGGCATGGAGCGTCAGCGCGCCAAGACCCCCCCCCCGCCGTTGGGGCTTAAACACCGAGTCCCAACCGCGAGGAAATAAATGAGGGCGCCCGAGGGCCGTCGGAAGGTTAAAAATGTGCTGATGAATGAGGAGTGCCGTTACCGCGATTCTAATAAACGTTCTTTCCGGGGCTTCCGATCTCCACCTTAGCTCGAGCACCGTCTCTAAAGCTCTACCTCCCACTCACCACTCCCACCCTCGACCCAACCAGGATCAGAGCCCATTTCCCCTTTAATTCTATTTCCCATGTTTTTCCGTTCGAAGGGCCGATTAAACGCTTCCCGTCGGTATTTTCGGCATCGCCAGAGCCTAGCCAATCTTACGTTGGCCTAGCCCCCCTTCCCCCTCCGCGCACCCGGCTCCCCGCGTATGCACGTTAGGAGTAGTACCTTAGAAGAAGCTATTCATGAAATACCACCCTCTTATCTATGGCTTTTTTTTTATAGCTTCAAGAAGATGCGCTTTATACATTGATTCCTTAGCTTACGTATGGCCGAATAGGGGCTTCGTTGTTTATAAACAATTATTAACTATTTACAAAGATGAAGGGTGATGCCTCCTCAGTCGTTAAAGTTCGGTACACGTTTTAATGGACTCGCAGGCTTTCATTTTGTAGTTTAGTTTAGCCGAGGATATTTGTCCATTTGCTATTGATACTCCAGTTTTTCATGAATCAATCCCCGAATGTCTGACCTTAGAGTCCGTATCAGCTGTCGGCTATAAGTAACGTGATTCTGGACTATTTGAACACAACGTGCTCGCACAACTCCACGGCGAGCCTCAGTCGATATCAGATACAAGTAATTACTCAAGTTCATTGAGAGTATCAATGACCGGGTAGTGGAGCTACTCTCTATGCGAGGGGATTCGTGCATGGAAACCTATCGAGTCCAGTGTAATTTTTACTATACGTGGATATTCAAGATTTTCGCAATACTAATGGCGGGATTCCATTGGTATTTTCGTGATTAAATTGGGGGAAATTTTTTATACGGACGTAATAATGCGTGTAATATAAATTTCGCGAGGGATTGCCGACTCGGGAGATTGTCAATAGCACGGTTTTGCGGGCAGAAAATAATCAATTTTAAGGAAAAGTCATTAAGTGTGTGTAACCGTCGATTCATCGGGTCGTCGTAGCCAACCGTTGAAAAGTTAAAAAGAAAGTATCGGTTCCGCAGTACGGGTAGGGGCTCGATACCAGGGTTCTCGATAAATTGCGATAGACGTTAGTTTAGCGTAGTACCGATTGATTAAAGGGCATTGGCGTAAAACCGAGGGCATCCGAGGAATCAAGTGAGAAAACCCCTGTCGGGATATTACCTGATGGGATCCGTTGCTACGCGTTAAAAAATGTATGTAGTCGGGGTGCGGGAGGGTAAAGATTTTGGAGCTGCGAAGCTTTTGGAATCGATCGGTGGCGAGGGATTGCTGCAGGATTTCTCGTGTTATCGGCTGTAAGGGGGCTCGGGACGTCGCCCCCCACCCCTCCGCCACCTGTATAATAGGTTAAAGATTCCCGTAGACGAGGCTCGTGCATTCGCCAGGGGCTCCGGAAGATAGGGTTGGTGCACAGCCAGCCGCGAAGACGTCGCAGGTGAAATATTCAAGCACGTTGTCTAGCCTGCGGCCAAACGCTGATGAGAAACGCCACGTATCCTCCCTCTCGCTCTCAAAGCATACGCTCTCACCCTATTCATCACCGTCCCCGCTTCTCTTACTCCTCCTCCTCCTCCTCCTCCTCCAAACCGTCACGGTCCCCTACCTATGCCCGACCCCGGCTCCACAGCGCTCCTCCTCGCCCCCTCCTCCCACCCCGCCCGCTCTCTCTCTCTCACTCTCTGCCGCCCTCTTAGCCGGTCGCCCTTTAAATATTTTCCATTATACTAACCTCCTCCCTAATCCCTTCCTAAATGCTCTCGTCGTAGCCGTCATAAAGGCGCTTCTGCATCCTTACTCAACGGTAAATTTCTTACGTACTTTCTTATGTACTCTCTTTCTCCTCTTGCCCTACTATTGTGTCATTCTACATACGCCGAGCTTACATCTCACGCTTGCGCACTTTTCCTTTACTTCCTCTCACCCGCCCTGCATTCCCATTACTCCATTACTCTTTTATTACATTCTCTTTATTAAACGCGCGCGCGCGCGCGCGCATACACCCACACCCACGCCCACGCCTCTTAGGGCTAAACTAATTTTTAACTCCCCCTTCCCTTTTCTTCCAGCTCTCGCCCAATCCTGCCTTTTATCTCGTGCTTTCTTCCTTTTATTAGTATTCCGAGCTCTCTGCATGCTTTCATTTTTTTCATTTTTCTTTTCCGTTTCATTTTTTACCAACGTTCCTCTATTGCGCGCTCTGACGTCAAAAAGCGTCATGTACAGAAATTCTCACACATACGCATTCAATTATATTACAAAGGTCTAATTAAAAATTGAGCTTATGGGGAGAGTAATTTTTTTTTTCCTTTCATTCTTTCTTTCTTTCTTTCTTTCTTTCTTTCTTTCTGCTCGGAAATTTTTTCTGACCTCGCGAACGACTTTTAGTTATAATAATTCGAACTAATTAACATTAGGAAGAGAATGGAGAATACATCGAGAAGTCAAAATCTTGGGACTGCGAGGGAAGCATTTATGGGGGAGTAAAAAACGAATTGAACCGTAACTATGGTTAAAATTTGGTTGCGCATGTCATTAAGGGGCCATTTTCTTTTTTACGAGTTTTTGAGATCAGAGCAATATCCCCGAGATTCGCTCAAGATTTTGAGTACGTATGTATATATACGTACATATATACGTATACTTTTATAGACGTCATCGGGCGGTCGGATCGTCCTTTAAAGATGTATATTGTACAAGTGGAGTGACATTAAGGGACACGGACGAACTGGTATTTTGTTTCAGCTGCAGCGAGCGGGGCACGGGGGTGGGGGTGGTGGGGGGGAGAGTCAGCACTCGTCTCGCTCATACAGACGGTGAGAGAAAGAGAGTATCGTTTTATTCTTTATTGCCTGTCGCGACTCGATCTCTCTCTCTCTCTCTCTCTCTCTCTTCTTATTCTCTAGGGTCGAATCGAGTAGTGCGGATATCGAGCGAAGGTGGGATCGGAGATCGCGGAGGCTTTGGATCAAGAGCCAAATAAATAAGGAAAAGTCCCGTCGGGGTGGGGGGTCTAGATCCATTATTAGCGGAGACTCGGAGCCTCATCAGAGTTGAAGGTGTCGAGTTGTATTTCAAGGATTAAGCCATTGGGCACGTTAGGGGGTCAAGGAGCCAATCGTACACGCGAGTCACGTATTTTAATTCAACTTGAATTAGGCACCGGCTGTCGGACTCCCCCCCTCCCCGCCCCTCTCCTGCCTTGGCTTTTAAACAGCAATCACTCGGCCCCGCCGAAAGGAGGAGCGCCTCGCCAAACTGATCGATCCTCCCTTCTTATCACTAACCTCTCAGGGTTCCTCGACCCTCTAGCGTATAGTGAGTGTCGAGAGTGAGAGAGAAAGACGTAGTGATCAGGGTCTGGGAGGGGGACAAGAGCCGACTAATTAAAATGGACAGACAGTGTGAGGCACTTTAGAAACGGTGGCTTCCCGCTTATCCTTTTTCTTCTCGACCCATACGTAATTTCACACATTTCACGACAGAGTTATTATTCTGTCAACAGAACTCAGTTCCTCGTCCGCCCCTCCCCTCCCCCGCCCTGCCCCTGCCCGGCCAACCCCGGCCGACCCACTAACAAGAACGAGAAGCAGTAATAGAAATTCCCTTTGTGTACTTACAGTCGGGTTTATATAACAGAAGCTATTGGTTGAGCTTGTTCAATTAGCGAGTTCGCAAACTAGATATAATCCACATAAACAGGCTGATACGTGTATGCTTATGTACGTGTAAGCGTAAAGGCAATAAATAAACAATAGAAAAGGGGTAGAGTCGAGCAGGGTCGGTAAGGTCAGCGTAGCGCACTGATTTCCCTCAGCTCGCAATGCTTTGTAAAATTCAGAAGCGCTGAAGCGCGAGCTATGCACAGAATCTTACGGAGCCCGGACTTATTCGTATACGTGACGGACATAGTTTTCACTGTCCAGCTCGATTGAACTTCGCTTCACCGGTACACCAGCAACCTCCCACCTCCTCCACCCCCCCTTATTCTATAATCCGTCCGCTCGTCCTTTCTAGCTTCCTTCCTTCCTTCCTTCCGTCACCCTTCTTGTTCAGTGCATGAAATTTCACCTGACCGCGTTGCCCCGGCACGCCTGGTTGTGATCCAGTGAGTTTCGCCAGGGTAAAGCGAACGAACGTGCCGTGGACGAACCCATGCGTATGGGCTATACTGCTTTGTCCGAGGCAATGAATAAGGCATTAAGACAATACGAGAAAGAGTCGTGATCGATCGAGGAATCGAGGAATCGGCATAAGAGTATCAACCGTCGCCCTCCCCCCACCAAAGTTCCGTCTGCCAATCCGCATCGAAGCAGAAGCTATTAAAGGAATGATTGAGCAGTACAAAGAAGAAAGAAAAGAGAAAGAAGAGAGAAATAAAAAAAAAAAATGGAGAGTCGGACCATCCGGCGTACGTGAAAAGCCTTTGACTCTCGGCCTTGGCTTGACATTAATGAGCGCAGCGAGGGGCAGACATTAGTAATGCAGAGGGCTCGTAACTAATCAGCGGATCCCCGTAATTAAGCCAAAGGCCAAGATCGCTCGGCCAATAAATAAGCCGCGAGGCACCGTAAAAGTCCCTCGCGCCCTAGCTTTCCCTTGAGTTCTTTACTCCCCCGCGCCCCGCCCCGCTCTCCCTCCACGTCCCTTCGTACCTCCCCGCTCAACGGACCGGCACCCCGTTAACGACCGCCATCCGAGGCGTCGGCTCACCTGCCTGCCTGCCCTCCTTGCCCTCCTTGCCCTCAGCATTTAGATCGGAGCCAACATCCTCGTTAAATACACGGCGATCTTTACTTTTTTATACGCCCAGCGGACTTGCCCAACTCCGCGACATTATCTCCCGTTATCCTCCCACCTCGCCCCGCTCGGAGTGACTAATGGCTCGCTACTTTTCATGAAATTTTCATGTTTTTTCGGTGTCTTCCGAGCGTCTGAAAGGCCTCTTTATCAGATCTTTAAAATTTCAGTCGTGTAAAGCTGCCTTTTCACACACAGCCACGCGTACCAGACGCTCACCTACCGTGTACGTATTATCTCTCTCTCTCTCTCTCTCTCTCGTAGAGATGCCGCAGCGTGTCCTTTTTACGACAAAAGTTTTACAACAACGAAAAACGAAGGCCTTGGTTTATTAAATAATGAAGGAATGCAGGGACGGAGGGAGGAGGATATTCAGCGATAAGCGGCCGGGGCCACAATATGCTTTGACTGGGGCTCTGGCAACGATCCGATACTTGCTCTGCGCTAAGAATTTAATTTGAATGGCGTGCGCGAGGCTCCGCTTAATCTCTAATGGCAGTCCGCTAGATTCGAGCCTCCGGTAAAAGCACCGGCTAACGTAAAACAACCAAAGGATCCAAATCGCCCCTTTCGCTCCATTCTTCACGGCTAATGAAGCTTGTTCTTTCACGCGCGCTCCCCCCCCCCTCCACCGCCGCTTCGATAAAGTATTATAAATTTATCCGGATCGTCTGAAATGTGTTATTTCAGATCGACGAGTCGATCATCCGCTTCAAGCTCTATGAACCAATTTTCTTCTTCGATTGTCACGAGTCAAAATTACTGGCTTTCGAAAATTAGTGGCGAAAATAAAAATACGATGCCAGCCTCTTTCACGCTCTTTCGCTCTATTCCCATTTATATATATACATATATATATATTCTTACTCTCGTTCTATTAATGAGGAAATCCAAAATTATTATTATTGCAAATAATAATACTTTCCCGTTTCTTCCTCGACTTAATTAAATTTCTTCCTGCGAGTCTTCTACGTCTACGTAGAAAAACATAACCTAAATATATAAAGCCTCCCAATCTATATTAATTATACGTATTATACTCAGGTTTTATTATTTCCAAGTGTAGTCTCAAGCGTAAATTTATAATTGTCCGGCCCCTCTATCTCGCTGAGGATTTTTATAATAGTTATTTTATTAAAATGACGTCGCCCGAGTTCTCCGCGTAAAGTTAAAAGAGAGAGAGAGAGAGAGAGAGATGAGAGAATGAGAAAGAGAGGGGAAACAGAAAAACTGCTAATTTATGTATATATATATATATAAACAAGCTGTGCTAGCCTTTTTTATTTTTTTTTTTTTATATATTTTACTTTAAAGTTAAATTTCAGGGATCGCGGGTTATCGTCGCTGCCCCCGTCGAGCAATCGTAATTAAAATTCGCCCTCAGAATGGCGAGGCTCGATGTCGAAAGGCTCG
Organism: Ceratosolen fusciceps; assembly: GCA_018883505.1. Classification (NCBI taxonomy): domain Eukaryota; kingdom Metazoa; phylum Arthropoda; class Insecta; order Hymenoptera; family Agaonidae; genus Ceratosolen; species Ceratosolen fusciceps. Next base: position 2,147,336 of record RCIC01000010.1, read on the forward strand.
CGTGCAAGACTCCTACGTACGACTGCGTATCGCTAACCCTTCCATTCGCCTATGATTTATAAATCAAACGAAAGGACGAAAAGGCCGGAGCTTTTCGTACAATCCCCGTAAAAGAGCTTCCGCAGTATAAAAGGATTGGGGTGAGGCTGAAGTGGACGAGGCGGGGAAGAAAAAGAAAAATAGAGTAAGCCGGAACTCTTAAGGGTGAGGAGAGCCAATGGGAGCAAGGATCGGTGGAGCTCAAAGAAGAGCCGAGAAAATCGTAGAGCCAATTAAGTACGGAGACAACATTTTTTAGTCCCGTTGACAAAAGGAAATCCGTAAACGTTGCCGATCTCATTACCCTGGACTCATTAGATCCCGTAATCTCTTTTCGTGGGTTACGCCGACGAGCCTCGACACCTAATAGCCCATCTCATCCGCAGATACTCTACCGCCTATTAAACCTAATTGTTGGCTCATCCTCGCTTATTATTATTATTGTTATTATTATTATTATTATTATTATTATTAGGATAATAAGCGCTACTCGCGATCGCTCGTCCCCTTCTCGTCCCCTTCTCGTCCCCTTCTCGTCCCGCCTAAAGTCTCTTTAATTTTCGGCACATGGATTGCTTTACGAGCAATACCAGCCAAATTCTCACCAAATTCAGATAATTTGTAAGCGAGAAGCCCCGGGGATGCTCATCGAGGGCACTTAACCTTGGAAATTGATACAACTATCCCAACTTAATCCTTAGCCTGGGGGCCTAGTCGTCCTGGAGCCCAACTTGGAATTAATAACCTTAAAGCATCCATCCATTCCTGCCCGTCAGCTGCCTCTTTCCCCACCTCTTATAAAATGAAAAATTTACATTACATCGTCACTGACTTAAAAACAAAAGATACAGCCATGGCGTGGTAGGTCACCCGACACACGTTCCCGTAATTTTCTCAACATTTTTCACGGACTCCTTTAATACGTGTATTCGAAAATTGACGATCGTGCCAGCACTCCCGACTTCGGGACGTCAGCTTCGAAATTAATATTTTACTACGCGAGCTAAACAAATCATATAAGTTTATTATTAAAATGTATTAACATCGTTCAAATTATAAAGCTCAGGGCTTTATCTTCGACGTGCTAATTAATAAAGCTATTGACGTTTTAAATCCTTAATGCGATGTTTACAATTTCAAGTCTGCTCTGCCGTGTGTGTGTGTGTGTGTGTGTACGTCCGAGCGCGAGCCCGACACGGCTTACAACAGAAATAGTAATTTTCTCTCTGGCGGCGTATAATGCGTTTAATTATCCTTTCAAAACGTCACGGAGCAATCGAATTCTGACGCAAACACGCTCCTAGGCGGGCATGTGTGTGTGTGTTCGTTTGTTTTTGTTTTTTTTGCAAAGTACAAAAGAAAAAGAGGAAGGAAGAGCCGAAACTCAAAGAGATTTAATATTTAATAATGATGTTAATACTAATGAAGTACGTGGAGTGTTGCGTAACGAGTGATCGATCGATGCTGTTGGGTGTTTTGAGAGATAAGAGCGTATTAGGGATCGAAGAAGGGCCCGATAATTAAGTGGGCGAAGAAACATTGAATGGGAGAAGCTCGGTAATGATTCGGCGGCGACGGCCAACGACGCGGCCTCGTATGTATAAGCGATCGGCCGATCGGCTGAAATAAAAAAGGAGCCGGAGGATGAGTCCGCTGCCGTTAGATTGGATAATTTATTTATGGTGAACGATCAATCGCTCGGCGTAACGAGGCGACGCGAACGTAATAATCCAAGGATCCATCCGGACCTCCTCGATCATACGTAAACAATGGAAGAAAAAAATGACGGATGAACGACGGAGCGTCATAGGCTAGTATTTGACCAGGAGGAAGTGGATGGGATGGATGGAGCCGTGGCCAGGACGAGGATTATGTTATGTCGGTGCTCGTCGAGTCTCTTTGGCGATGGTAACGTGATGGTAAGCGGATCTGAGTTTCGTGAATCCGTGACCGTCCGAGCCGGGCCCCCCCCCCCCCCGGTAATTGGCTCGTTGTCGTCGACATCGCATGCGGCGCCTCCGCCCCAGGGAGATCGATCCCTACGTGGACTACGTGGACCTCGCCCGCGAGGACTTCCACGCGCCCCATTATTTACGGACGATTTCGACGGCGCCGGCGAACCTCGGCTCGGGGGAATTAACGGGAGACGACGGCTCGACGTGGCCCGCTGCCTGATTCTTCATTCAATTAGATATCGGTCGTAGCGGCATCGGGGCGTCGGTGAGTCGGTCGGTCGGTCGGGATGGGGAACCGGGGTGATGTCGAACACCGGTAGAGAAGGAGGCCCTCGGCCGTATGCGGATTTTTTTCCACTTCCCGTCCCGCCTCTGCTCGTCCTTTACCTTGTCCTCGCTATTATTGTTACTCTTGTTGTTGTTGTTGTTGTTGTTGTTGTTGTTGTTATGACGAGCACCGAGGCCGCTACCATTGCCCCCCCCCCGACTCCGCCACTCGCCCGGCTCTCACGGCCGATGAAGTATTGCGCGTACGAAGAAGCATTAGTTAATCGTTCCATAATTGGAGCAACGTATGAAAGAATCGCTTTGTTTGCTTCGTGTCTATACACGACGGTCGTCCTGTATGTTTTTTTTTTTTTCCCTACCATCTACCCTCGACGCCCCTCTCTCTCTCTCTCTCTCTCCCTCTCACGGGAGGAGGAGGGATCGCGTATCACGTATCACGCCAGTAGCCCCGTAGTTTTTTATTCTCTTAGGCCATTGAGCGAGCTTAATTGGATGCCGTTTTTATTTATTTTATCCCCCCCCCTCTCGCGTTCATTTTTCTCAACAAGGAGCGCCGACTCTTGATAAATTTTTCATTTCAGACGGGGTATGCGTCTAAATTATTCCCGTCGGGCTATCAATGCTGCTCGCTTTGAAAATACGCATATTTACCAATGTTGTGTACGGAAATACCTTGTTTAATTGGTCAAAGAATTCATCAGCAAATATGAAATTCTCATCATAATTTCCATTTAATCAAGAGCAGGGCCCCGGCAACTTTTCACATTTAATAGCTCCTTTATTTATTATTCACGAGCTTAATGCGTTAACTAATTCATTTTATTTTACGCTACGTATTAATACTCTGCGGGGAAGCCGGGATTATTGAGGCCGGGCGCGCGCGCGCACTCGTATAATCAAACATCTGCACAGATATATAATGGCATTAAGTAAGTCCCGTCGACGTTCTTATACGTTTAAAAATACAAACTAAAATCCTAATTAAAGTTAAACAGTTAAATTAAAGTTAAGCGCTCGATATGAAGTGTAGGAGGAAAAAGAATAAATAGGACGAGGGAGCCTTCAATTAATAGAAAATTCGTGAATTAATATGTCGAGAGGCTAAATCCATGAGTCAAACCAGTTGGCTAAGAGGTGAAAAAGAGGGAAGAGGGAAGAGAAAAAAAGTTGGGAAGGAATGGTCGAAAAAAGAAGCCGGAGTTAGCTGAAAAGTTGCGCCGAAGTAAGAGATAATAAAAGGGGGAGGCTGAAAGTTTGCTCTCATTTCGTTCCATCCACTCGGTCTTCGTAATTGACCTTCTCCCTAACCGTATATCCGCCTGCATACCATTAAAAAGCCTTGCACTGTACACGTAGATCCGTATCAGAGCCCGTACATATACATAAACGTAGCGCCTACGCCAGCCCCCGCACTTATTTTAATGTACATTTAATATATTTAATATATGTACGTGCACGCGCGGCTTTGGCCGTACGTATCGCAGCGTATACGCGATTCGTGCACGTAAGCAGACGGCTAATGTATTGGTGCGTTGCAGATGTGTGCAGAACACGAAGATGAACTTTCGGGAGAAGGAGAAGCAGGTGCTGGACCATATCCTCGGTCCCGGCAGCTACGACGCCCGCATAAGACCGAGCGGCGAAAACGGAACAGGTAAATACGCCCGGCACACGACCACATATACACCAATGACAATAATAATATATTTAATGACTTGCATTGCTAGATTATAAATTAATTGATCATCACATAATTCTGACATTCGTGCCTCAATGAGTAATGTAAGGTGGAGTCGTGTAGGTGAATAGGAGCCGATATTGCTCGCATTACAACTACTAACGACGTTATATTATATACTGTATATTCTTACGACATTAATCCGACATTAATCCGACATTAATCCGACATTCATACGACATTCATACGACATTCTTACGGCATTCTTACGGCATTCTTACGGCATTCTTACGACGTTCTTACGACGTTCTTACGACGTTCTTACGACGTCCCCATGCTAATCACCGTAGCTTTCGGCTCCTTTAAATTTTTAATTCCGTTCGGAGCTCGAAAAGGTTTTAGCACTGATTACGGATGGTGGTACTCAAATCATGCCGTAGGAGCAGCGTACACAATAAATTTCAGCGCAGTGATAATGCCGCATATCTATGGGCAGATTATGAAAAGCGCACTGGACAGTGAACTGTGGGGGACTGCATTAGGTTAATTCGTCATTAATTTCTAGCCGGAACTGATAAGAATGCAGAAACATCAGCTTCCAACAGCTCTGGATATATTAAAGAAAAAGGGGGGAGGGGGGGGGAAACAAAAAAGGAACGAATGAAAGTTGTGTGCGATTACAAAGATTGTAATCTTCATTAGTCATTCGGTATGGTAGAATGTGCTTTAATCTTATCAGTGGAAATTGGAATCGTTCATAAGGTTATTATAAGAAAAAAAAAAAAAAAAAAAAAAAATCCAGCGCAAATATTGCATTCGATATGATTTATTAATCCTCCGATAATAAGGATGGAGGAGGGCAATGTTTTACGAATTTGAAGTCGCAATGGCCGGAGATTTGAAAAATTGCAGATTTATGTAAAGCATTTGGGAATTAGGATCGCCAAAAGTTTTATTCCCTTAATTACATTGTAAAATTGCTTACTTGCTATTCATATGAATTTATAGGACTTTCCCATATGTATGCAAATTCGGAGAGCACCTATTTTTTTTTTTTTTTTTTATTCATCATTTTTCTAATATTTTTTATTTATTTATGTTTTTTATCGTAAATGTTTGTTTTTACGTCGCATCCGGTTGTCTCGACGAAACCTTTGAGCTAAAAAATGTCACCCACGGCTGACGAGCTCTCGAAACAAAATTTTTATAACAAATGCTTAAGGAAAACTATTGGCATTCAAACATCCGGATGAAACTTTTCTTACTTAATGCATACGTAATGTACTACGGTCGTTGCCGTTTTCAGAACTAATTTACCGAATAGGCACGAGTAACGAATTTTTTTCAACACGCTTTCCTTCTGTGTTCAACACACACACATATATATATATATAAATAAATATGTTGTGCATACTAGTGAAAATAAAGGAAGCTAATATGAAATTGGTTACCCTTGGATTATAAATTGACTTTAATAGCGTAGAACAGCGCTCGCTTGTATTACCTTCAATAACAACTGTTTTATTAATCAATTATTCAAATATTGCTATCAGTTCCATCTTAATTAAAGTAAGCAACTCGAGAGAATTTAATTTGAGCGTTAGCGTTAATATAAAATTTATGTTTTTCGGTTAAGTATAGCTCTACCCTTACGATTTATTACGAACCAAAGGTGAAATTATTTATGGAAGATAATATCAGTCTGTTGCAATTGATACTCAACTTGCAGTTTTATAATAATAATTATGAAATCTGAATGCATGGCCGATGAATATAACAGTGTATGTACAGTTAATTACGATATTTTGATATAATATCATTTAGCAATTAACTGTAACTAACAATATGTACAATTAGACGCATATCGTTATTTAATAAGAACTTTTAGGCTAGTTTTGGCCTACTCAATTTAAAATCCATACGTGTGTGTGTGTGTGCGTGTATACATTATAAATTAGAATTTATAGAAAGGCATATGAGACTGAATGGCGAAGTAGGATATAATCGAATTCAATGGACGTGTTCGCAGTATAAGGAGTTAAGAAGATAATTATTTAGAAATAAAATATAATATTAACCTTTACTTCGTCTTGCAAGAACTCATCATTTTATCTCTTAGAATTTTCTCAAATAATAGAGTTAAAGTAATTAACGAAGAAGAAAAAAAAAACAATAGGCGAATAATCATTTGACTTTACAGGTGCGTATTATTATGATTATATTCATGAAAAGATTTATCGTGAGTCAATTCCTTCGATTGAAGTAGTAGTAATAATAAACCTATTGGATCGTACGTCTCACGTACACTAATGCAATGGCAATTACAAATTCATTTCATTGTTCTTACCTTATTATTGTAATTTAAAAACCGAATGGCATTGGCTTAAGGATTATTGCTAATTGAGATCTTACGACTCCGTAGTCTCGAAGTATAATTTATTTATTAATAAATTAAAAGTCATTTCTTGTAGAAAAATGTATTTTATATTTACTTTTCTGAATGGTGAATATTAATTGCAGAAAGTTGAAATGAAAAGTTTCGTGGCTTTTTTTTTATTTTTTTATTATCGGCATTTATGGATAAAAATTATTGTGCTCACGTACTATAGTTTCATCTGAAATTGTAAATAAACGATTTCGAAAGGGTGGAAAGGGTATATTTTTGGAAATTCATTTCAAACTCCATCGAAATTACGTCAAAGAAAAAAAAAAGAAGAAATAATAATAATAATAATAACAACAACATGGGAATATAAAAGACGAGGAAGACTCGGATAAATTATGTAAGTTGGCCCCTCGCAGGGAAAGAAAGTTGACGCTTTTGATTTTTGTGACGGATGCTGATTTCGTCTGATCCATTCGAGTCCTCTTCGTATAAAAATTGAGCGTACTCGACTGAAATATTCATACATTACCAAAATGGATAGTGACATGTACAAACGTACATGCATGACTTGGGTATGGAGGGGAAACATTTTTTAATCAAATTTCAGTTAATGAACGGATGTGGATCGTAAAACAAAAAAAACACACAAGCAAAAAAGCAACAAAATTCTATAAAGCAAATAAATAATCAATCAAGTAGTTGAATAATAATAGGAAGAAGAGGAGAGACATGAGTTTAAGAGAGTATTGTTATTGGATTGTGAGCTCGAGGTAAAAATGTGTTGGAAAATAGTTGAAAATTAAGGAAGGTAATTTTTTCTTGTACAACAATTCGTATTTACAAATTTTAAAGCAGTTCACAGAACTTTGGCATCTACTTTCTTTTATTTATATAAGTGTGAAATCGCAGAAAAATATTCAGCAGCGAGGCTGGAGTGAGAAAAGTTAAGTAATACATTTAATAATACGTGAAAAACTTTCAAGAGCACAACGCCGGGGACTCAAAGTGCGAGGAAAGTTTTATATTCGAAAGAAAAAAAAAAAAAAGGTTATTGTAAATCATAAAAGGCGATCACTTATGTATCACGTGATTTATTTTTTTCGGGAATAATGATTTCGAGAGCCTTAAATCAATCGTACGTACAGTGAACCGGACATTAAATAATGTCGAAGGTCGCTCGAACGTCGTAACAATAAGAAAGAAAAAGAAAAAAGAAAAAAAGACGACGACGACGACGACGAGAGGAGAAAATTTCGTGCTCATCCGAGGGCAAGGAATTTCGTCGGAGAGCGGCGTCCGGAGCTAACGGATAAAGACGATTATAAATTAACGTGCGCTTATCAGGCAGCGGCAACATCTATCGAGCGATCGGGAGCGCCGGGAAAACAAGGGAGAGAACAAAGGAGCGCCCGACACACGGCCGGCCACGCCACAGTCTTTCGATAGTAAAAGATTACTCGGTGGCGCTCGCGTACCCACGCCCCTCGTAAAATTGACTCGTGCAAAGATCGAATGGGACACGTTGCTACTGCTGCTACTGCTGCTGCTGCAACGGACGTTCCCTGACCGACCCACTGGCAACAGAAAATGAAACGTCAACGCGGACGCGCAAATACAAAGCGAACGGGGCTCTCGGCGGGGGAGGGAGGGGAGTGGCAGCTCATACGAAGCTCGGTAAAGACAATCGAAAACTGATTTCGATTGGTAAGTGCCACGACCGAGCTGCGCACGAAGGAAAAAAACTAGATGAATTTATAAGGTGGGTGGGCGGGGGTAGGGGGGGCCGAAGGCTTTAAGAACGAAGGGCGAGAAGGGCAACGAGGAGGAGGAGGAGGAGGGAGAGGTTTGGTATATAGAAGAGCGGGGTCGATAGAAGGAAGCTCGGACGGTGCGAAGGATGGAGAGGGAGGAGGAGGAGGAGGAGGAGGAGGAGAAAGAGGCCACTGATTAGAATCCTAATTGACAATTAAGAACAAGCAACTAGGCCATTACGGGGAGTGATTGCGCGATTGCTCTTTCATATGCGGCCGACGACGCTCTCTTCCTTTCGCCCCGCCCCCTCCTCCCGTCGCCGCCGTCTTCTCGCATGGCTCAGCAGCTTCGAGAGTAGGAGCCAACCCGATAAGCGATTTCCACGGTGTCAAGAAAGAGTGAGCGTCAGGTCGACTTTCTGATAGCGTTCGCTGATCAAAGGGACTTTCGTCGGGCGTTTTTCGAGGACTCAAGCTACCAGTCAAAGGGCTTCGCCCCGATCGAGCAATCAATTTACCGGGGAAACAGGTACTCGGCTAGCTCACCCCCTCCCCCCTCTCTCACTCTCTCTCTCTCTCTCTCTCTGTCTTTCTCTCTCGCTCGTAGTGAGGCCAAATTGACGATACATTTTACCGAGGCTGCCCCCAGCACGCCATTATTATCCATACTCTATACTCCGTCCTCTCGATTATCCCGTCTCCCCTCGGCCCCTTCCCCCCAGACAGCCGCCAAGCCCTCCTTCTTATTTAGCTAGCAACTTTTCTCGATCCTAATTCCGCGCCAAGCTTTTACTCGAAATAACAATTATAACCCGGGGCTGTGCCACCCACCCCCTCCCATTCCCACCGTACCTCCGCCGTACCTCCGCCGTACCTCCGCCGTACCTCCCACCCCAAGATAAAAGTTCCTCCGTTACAACGAGTTTCTCGGTTCAGAGAGGTTATTAAGATTTTGGCTTTTAACTCCCGATTGATCCCCACGCGATCGAATTTACTCTTCCAAGGACGATTTTTCTCATAAACTGTAAAGTAAATAAATGCCGATCGACTCGATTATGAGAAACAAAGAGGGGGGGGGCGAGAGGCAGGAGCGGAAAGGAGCGGAGGCTCCTTCATACGAACATACACACCTCAAAATTTCAAGCTATGTACGTTGCGTATCCCCTTTTATGAAGAACCAACTCTATTTTTCATTCTTTCGAGCTATCCTCCTCGCCAAGGAGGCGGAGCAGAATGCGCGGAAGGGGTTATCGGGGTAGAGGGCAGTAGCGCTGAAAAGAATTTCTTTAATTGAATTTGCTTATGCTCTCGAGGTACTCGAGTAACAGTAATTCGTTTCTTACACAAGCGCCCGGCCAAAGAGATTTTTCATATACCTCCCCTCCCCGTGGCCAATAATTCCTCGGTCCCTTTCCCCATCTCCTCCTCCTCCTCCTCCTCCTCCTCCCCCGCTTCGCCGTGAAATCCAGTTGGCTTTTTCGACCTCCTCAAAGACTCGGATATCCCGGAATAGTTAATGATTACGGCTATTGTCCAATTGTATTGGGAAAAAATTCTTGTTTGGATTTATTAGTAGGGCTTCGGCTCAAAAGCTCGAGAGCCAGGTTGAAAATGGTACTCGACAATACCGATCTGATGAGAAAAAAAGCGCTGGCCAAGTTAATGCATTTAGCTTAATAAAGGGCCAGGGCTGATGAAGACTGCTAAATGACATTTTAATCAAGAATTTAAATAATTCAAAACTCAATGTCCCTTTATCGACGTTTGTTGTTGTTGTTGTTTTTTTTTTTTTTTTGTTTTTTTCTTGGCAATATCTTTTTTTAGAAATGGATCATATTAATCCCGCTCTATTTATCAAGCAAATAGATGCTGAAATCGCATTACAAGTGAGGCGACGATACTCCCCCTCGCCCCCCTTTGCTCGTGGACTTGTTCGAAAGTCCAAATCAGTGTTATTAATCGCTGCTCTAAGCCCGAGCGAGGAGGGATCTATCTGTCTTTGCCAAACTTCCCTTTAACGCTCATGGAACTCGTTTGTATTTTTTTTTTCTTTTTTTCTTCTTTCTTTTTTATCTGCCGAGTGCTTTAACGCGACCCGCTTGTGCGTAATAATACGTTGGGGCGATCGTGGGCTGATAATTTTAAAATAAATTTCGCGTGAGGGCAGTCAACTTGGAATTTGTAGAATCTGATCAAGATTTCCCGTCGAGTTTTCCTTTGAATCGAGTCCCGGAATAAAAATCGTATACGCGACATTGAGGCTCCCGAAGGTAGCGAACCGACATCCATCCACTCGAAATACGAATAGCGGGCTTCGGATCCGGCAAAGCGACATTTTATTTCCACGCTAAGCGAGGACAAGTTAATTAGAGATCATTATCGGTAGAATGGTCAGTTACCTGATCAAAAGACTTTGATCTATTAAAGGAAACTCGAGGGAATACAATGGCGCTCGGAGCTTATCGCAGGCTCAGCGCCCGGCGCTATATTATTGTTTATTAGCGGATAAACGTATCGATCGCATCGCATCGAACGCGCGCGATCGTCGAGAGGAACGAGAATAATTATAATAACGACCCCCCCAACCTCCCGTTCTCTTCGTCTGTCGGTATCTCCGTGTCTGGCAGCGCTTCCCCTTTGCCGAATATATATTTTTCGCGAAGCTCAGCAACCGTTAACGATTATCCCCCAAGTGCTCGCGTAACTTCCCTTAAGACGTCATTAGTTCGCAATTAAAAGAAGGTCCGCATAAAGCGGACCATAGAATTCCGGGGTAAATATTTGAACGGGAGGGAGGATCTGCAGAGCCAGAAAAGAAGTCCCGTCGCAAAACCTCCGCGAAAACTGCATTACACTATCCAAAAGCCTAATAAAAAAGGGGTGAAACGATGGTAAGAAGTAAGAGTGGGGAAAGAGTGCGGGGGGGGGAGGTATGGAGGAAGGGAGAAAAAAAGAATTATTACAGCGACGTGCTCGAGTCGTCGGTAATTGGAGCACGCGGAGCTACGGGCCACTTGCATGCCTTCGATGTTGCATAATCTCCGGGAGGCTTGCATCTCGAGAGGATTTGCATTATGAATAGACGTGTAGGATGTCGTTAGGAGTGGATCAAGGCTGGACAGTAGTCCGAGTAGTCTTTGGCCAGACCAACAACAACGACTCTCTCTCTTTCTCTCTCTCTCTCTCTGGCAGTCACCGGACCCCCCGTTCGTCCTTCTCCCTCTTCCATGCGCGACAAGGCATCGGCCTTGCGCTCGCATGCCGAGATCGACGAAATCCGGCGTTTATTTTTAGTCTCCCCCCACCCACCCTCTCCCGCCCCTCGTCCTTCCCGAGCGACGGATTCTGCTTGTTTGGAGCCAGTCACCCGGATAATGCAATCATTGTTTCCGCATCCAGCGAAATGCATTGTCGAATTAACGCCCCCTCGGAACGACCCGCGCGCCTCCCTCGGCTACCTTGACTGCTTACTGCCGATCCTTGCGGATTCGGATTTCGCCCCGCAGCTCCGACCCGAGCGTCGACGGCGGGCTCAGACCTGCCCTACCACGGCAACAGTCAATTTACATTTCTTATGTGCCCGAACATGCGCCAGCTGCGCTTATTACAGCTACCTCCGCCTCCAGGAATACATGCATCCTATATCATGCCCTCCTGCCCCTCCTCCACCCCAGCCTCCACCAGAACCTCCACCCTGCCAGGATTTAAGCCGGTTCCCTACGAATTATGAGCCCTCGCCTCGCGAATTCCCGTGATTTTCCGTAAGCGTTCATTTCGATACATCGAGTTCGGAAACTATTCCTCGACCTCCACCCACCCCCGCCCCGCACCCCCAAGCCCCCGGCTTAATGCCGGCGACGTCGCATTCGAACGCTCCGCACGCAATTCCCAGCCAGCTTCCCTCCTCACCTCGTCCCTCATCGTCCACCGTGTAATCAAATTCCCTTTCAACGACCCCTAAGTACCTCTCGATATGCCCTGATGAAATGTTTATTAGGACCGGCAGCATCATCTATCCGTGGAGCATTTATAAATTCAAAGCTCCTCCATTCTTCCGATCGTCATTACCTGGATCCGAATTCTTATTCCCTCGGGCACGAAAACTTGAATGGAAAGTCTAACGAGCTCTTTAATGTCTTAACTTTTCTTTTTATTTTTTTTTTTTATTTTATTATTATTATTATTTGTTTTTTTTTTTACCTTCTTCTGTTCTTTTTTTCTGTCTCTCCCTCTCTGCCTCCCTCCCCTCCCTCTCTCGCTCTCTCTCTCTCTCTCTCTCTTTCTTTCGAAGCATTATTATAATAAAATAAACTTATCCAATTATATAATGAGGTCGTTAAACACCCTTGAGCACAGACTCCCACAGACCTAAAGATCTTTAACTTACTCGGTAGAGATAAGGTTTTTTTGGGATTTTATCGAACGGTGCCGACGCTGCATTTTTAAAACTTCGTTCCACCGTATAAGGAAAATTAACCACCACTTCCGCGCTCCCCGTATCGACAGGACAGGCTTTTTTTTTTTTTTTTTTACGGATACGAAATTTTTAATTGAAATCTCCAATCGAGTCCCGATTACCTGGGAGCAATAAATAATTCCTCAAGGATAGAGTCAATAGTTGGTCGATTTATGGAAACGAAAATGGATAAATAAATCGATTGACGGCACCGAGTTGCACAGGAATTCTATCCTAGAGATGGAAAGGGGAAAAATAGACAGGGACGGGCAGCCGAAGTAATAGAAAATAAAAAATAGACGATATATACCGTAAAAAGTAAAGGAATGCTTGCCTAGCAAGAGGGCACTTAACTCCCAGGACACTTAACGCGAACTATGCAGCACCGGCGCCCATGTCGACTAACACCAGATACGAGAGAGAAAGAGGGTGACGAGGGAGAGCGCACCGGGGAAGATCGCATAGTGCACAAGCAAAAAGAGCATCAGACACGGTTTCTCTTAGAAAATTGCACGTGACCAAAACTCAAGGGATACTAGTCTGTCTTCCCCGCTTTCCGGCGTATCAGACAGAGAATACGAGAGCATAAGAGAGAGAGAGAGAGAGAGAGAGAGGGAGAGAGAGAGAGAGAGAGAGAGAGACTTATCCGTTCCGTATCAATGTAATCAAACCACAGCCCTTCTCGAAGTCACTCACTCCCTCTCGTTCCCTCCTTGCCCGTAACTCCGTGCAACTCTCTTCATATCTCTCTCTCTCTCTCTTCTCTTTTTCTCTTCGAACTCGTTCCCTTCCAGCTCTCCAGGGCCATGCCAGCCTTTTCTAATAGGGTGAGATAGATGGAGAGGGCTTCTCGATTATGTCCTCAAGAGACTGCACGAGCGTGAGGCTGTCGACATCGTTGTCGTCGCGACAAACTCGGACGTCCTCTACTTGTGGCCGACAATTCCGGAGCTCTTTTTTCCGGACGAGGACCGTCGCCTTTCCTTTTGCAAGGAAAATACCCTTTTATAAGCTTCATTTCGTCTCCGACGAAATTACGAACTCTTTTAGTCTCCCCCTACCCCCTACCTCTCCCCCTATACCCCTCTCTCCTTCTTATGCTTCGATGACGGGCTTTCCGATAGTGTTTTTCTGTTTTATTAATTACCGTTGACGCTTCCTACTACTCTTACGTCCCTATGCTTGTTCATAGAAATGAATTGAAAAAAAAAAAAAAAAAGAAGAAGGACCATTCGGGGACATTCCGGTGCCGCTCTACCGACAGAACTCGAGTCTGCCTCTGTTTTATCCAGTCAGAGCGCAAAAAACTTTTAAGTGTATTAAACCGGGGATAAAAAAAAAAAAGGCTCCACCAACTGACAGATTAATTTTATATGCTGTAACGAAAAAAAAAAACAAAAAAAATCATGCGTGGCTACGTTTTCTGTCAATTTGTATTAAAAACAAAAAAAACAAAAACAAAAAAGAAAACAAACGAGGAAAAATCACTTTTTTCAACAACAACACACACACACCCACGTGAAACTGTCGTAAGCTAGCCTATGCTTTCACGGGTTCCATGGCTCGTCCCCGCCCGCCCCGCCCCGCCCCGTCGCTTCCGACAGCGAATGCATTCACGCCAACTCTTACAATCAAAAGTTCTTTATTTCGGTATATAAAATCTATAAAAATGCTTTCAAATTCATTAATACCGAGTAAAGGATGAGTAGCCTTTTGTGCTCTCGGTTCATATAAAATTCTATGGCCTCAAAGTGGTTATTTAAATTTGAAAGAAAGTAAAGTAACACAACTGACTTCCCCCCCCCTTCTCGCTACTTCTCGGCCTCCTGCTCCTTCAGCCCTGGCCCCTCCGCCCCGGGCGTCAAACCAGTTAAATCAATAATAAAAATTAAACAATAATATTTTTATGGTCGGGCGAGGGTGAGTCGCCGTAGCGGCGATGACGCGCCGTGCATCGCGTTCCTATAAGTGAAATCGCAATGATAAAGCTCGGTAAGATTCGATATTCCATTTTATGAGCAACGTCTCTAATTAATCCGAATCGGGGGGGGGGGAATATTCCGCTCGGGAAACGCTTGAAAGATACGCTTGGAATTAAGATTACTTTTATAAGCCATACGCTCCCACAATCTCTTTTACTGCCCAGTCATTATTTTATACATGTAATTATAGTTTTATTGGACAGATGCCGGGAAAATACAATCTATCATATCTCGGCTAAGGACACGTTTCATGGTTAATGCAAAGTTTTTCAATAATTACTGGCGTGCGATTGCAATTTACTTGGCGTAATGCAAATCCGAATGTTTAAATAATTAGTGTAAGCGAGCTTGAAGCGATTTTTTTCAGAAACAAGTTTTCCTCGATTCGCCAAAAGTCTTTCCGTCCATTAAATATGCTCCGTTCAAGTAAGTAAGTTATTATCCTTTAACGTTACAACCGTGTCAGTTAAAATTTTGAGTTTGTAAATCAGTGAGTCGGCTATTACTTTTATAACTGCCAATAGATATTATTAATACCAAGGAATCGTATCATTATTTTACGAGCCGCTTTCGTAATGCCAAAAACCTTTTTACGCGAATACGATTGAACGTGCTATTTTTGCAAACGAAGGGAAAGCGCCTTTCTCACCGCTTAATAGAAACCCTTATAAATTGTATATAAATTCGTAGCTCGGCGGAGGTAAAGTAAATTTTACGTTGAAGAAAGTAGCTTAAAAAGTAAAAAGGTATACGAACTGACGGATAAGTCATCCCGGTCGTACTTACACGGCGAATAATTTAAACGCTGAATTAATTTTTATTCACCGGATCATGGAGATCCTATAGTTTTTAGTTTTATAAAATCGTGGATTTTATAGTTTTTACTTATTCGGATAATTAGCCTGACTGTAGCCGGACCATAATGTAACGAGGACGCGTGTCTACCCTTTTACTTGACAGGATTTTCATTTAAAAAATTTATCATCCTCGGAGGATACGCGGCTCGTCGCACATAATTAATGTATACGTAGCGTCCAAGGCTACGCGTGGTGTGCATCTGCCTTATCCGGCAAATTCTCCACTGTTTACTATTCCAAGAGGTTTTCTTACTCGAAATTTGATTCAATTTTAATTGAAATGCATATCGCATCGGGAGAACTAATTTTAGAATGATAGAGGCAGTGCCGGGCATGTTGATGATATTCATTGTTATTGTAGGCTCTTGCGCTAAAATGGAAATCCAAGCAAAAGCACGATACTTCCGCTATCAATTACCGTAAATAATAATACGAATATCTAACAACAATAGTAGTAATAACGATAACGACAACGACAATGACAAGGACAAGAACCGAAACAATAATAATAATAATAATAATAATAATAAGAGAGTATCGAACGGGAGCTTTGCACTTATATGGTTTTATATGGCATGCGTGGCGATAAGGTGGAGGAGGTGGGGGTGGATTTATTTTTTCAGTCGGACCATTCAGAGGTTGAAATTTCTGATTAAACATTTAAGCGAAGGGGATTAATGAAAGATTATTTAGTTTGGCTAAGAGCGTTACGCGCTAAATAAATTAGTTTAACCGAACTTTATACGGCTGAGTGCATATAGATAAACTCGGGCAAGAGAATATTTGTAATCCTAAGGTCGGCTTTTTAACTAGGAGAGCTGCAGGTGGTGAGTGCCGCGCACACGCGATGCTAATTACGAGGAATGTCTCGACGAGGACTAAAAATGTCGATAGCCAGAGAGCGAGGATAGCGAGGATAGCGAGGATAGAGCGTTACATAGCGATAGAGAGAGCGAGAGAGAGAGAGAGAGAGATGGGAGAACCCGTGAAAAGATTAAGTGAAAGATATTTCGTTAGGTTGAATTAGTGTAGGTAGGTAGGTTGTATAACGACGGGTCGGGAAAGAACGACGGGATTATCGATGCAAAACGTATCGGTGTATCGGTCATTCTCGGGGGGTAAACAATGGGGATGTTAGCGGGACTTTATCCCGTGGCTGTGAAAGCCAATTAGGATGTCTGGTAAGGCCGGGAGGATGAGCCAAAAGCCGAGCCTCCTAACCGAATCAATCCGTGGTGGACTTTGGACGGGAGGACGCCCGGTCGACCGAGCTCCCAGAGACAAAGCATCCACACGCGTCCGCGCGATCAGATGCAATTTTTATTATAGGCGGCCGCAGCCCCAGTGTGGCACGCTCGGTGCGCGTCAATCGCAAGCCTGCGGCGGTGTCGGTGAGGGTGGGTGGGGGGGGGGGAGGAGCAGGAAGTGGAGGAGGAAGGTTCGAGCCGAGGGAGAGAAGCGAAATCCGATCGTAACTTGGCTGGGCCGCTCTATGCCAAGGCCCCGAGCGACCCAGCCACATCCAGCTATCGATCACTTTACACAACGTCCGCGCTCGCGCTGCTACGCGCTCCCTGACCCCCCCACTGCCCCCAGCGTACGTTTACACCCGCGGGGCTTGTCCGTGTTGGGTCGAGCCGTCACACCGATCCAAAGAATTAGCAGAGGCTTGAGATTTTTCAACTCCGCCCGTAATCTCGTGAATTTAATAGATCGGCCTCCCTCCCACCGACCCAGTAACCACCACCACCACCACCACCACCACCACCAAGAGCACAGGTCCCCGTCACTGGATTACCCGCTTCCCTCATTATTGATTATTTTCAAAAATTTACGAAAACGTGGCTCATACAAGTACCGCCGGCCCAGAAAATGAGTTAAATTTTTATTCCCCTCCCCCCTCCACCGCGATAACCAACGCGAGATCGATTATCGAGGCCGCAATAATAAAGTTTTTAAACAATCCGTAATCCCGGATTATTTAGAATCCGGTCCGGCCCCGTTCGTTCCTCCTTCGTCGGCCGAGATTTCCCAGCCGCGTCCGACTGAAATTTGCTCAATGGCACGTAATACACGTCCCTGTCTACTTTTTACACCTAATGCACAATCTCATTAAACGTCCGACGACTTGATTAATATTAATATCGGGCGTCGTATTCATGAGGGCTCGGCGGGGAGGGTTATCGGGGGGAGGGGAGGGGGTGGAGGATTATTTAATGAGTTCGAAAAATCTAAATAATAGCTTTAATCGAGTAGTTTTTTTTATGCATTCAATGGGAGTAGTCGCGCCGTATTTGAAATGCATAAATAAAAGGTGCATAAAGGAAGCTTCGGCGGCGGCGGCGGCGGCGGTGGCTTCTGACTTTCGAGTACCCGAGCCGTATTCTCTGCCCTCCACCCCCCCACCCCCGTCCACCCACCCGACCATCCCTTCGATGCTTACGTTATTCCCGATTAATTAATAGAACAAAACGGAGAACAAAATTAAAATAATCGATCGGCCCGAGTTTTCCCTCAATGTTTTTTCATTAAAAAGTTTTCCTTTACTAAAATCAATCAGAGAGAGAGAGAGAGAGAGAGAGAGAGAGAGTATACGTACAGTCTCCGTTGAAGCAACAATGTACAATTTAATATAGATCGGGAAGCCCTTGCCGGCCCGATCATTACATAAATAATGCTGGTAATTTTAATTTGGCCCCGAGCATGATTTACAGTCCATTTCAGCGCATTCCGGAATGAATAATAAGTAAAGCAATGGTGGCGGTACAAAAAAAAGAAAAAAAAAAAAAAAACTTTTCTCTGAACTTGAAGAAATTATAGCTGCTAATGCCTGTGCGGCAGCGTCGGTCGAGGCGGCGGTCGAGGCGGCTTCCTCTACATACGTCAAAACCTTTATTAAATGGGCCAACAAATCCCAGAGAAAAATAAACATTCCCGCGTAAGCACGTAAAAATGCCTTTGCCGTTCTCCCGAATTTTTCCGACCTCCTCCGACATTTATTACTTATGCTGTAGACTTACATAAAATCCTCCTCCTCCTCCTCTTCTTCTTCTTCTTCTTCTTCTTCTTCTTCTTCTTCTTTATCCTCCTCCTCCTCCACCACCTCCTACTCCGAGCCCCCTTTCATTATACGGAACATTAAGCGCGCGCTTTGCATTTCTTATAATAATAAACTTAAATAATAATCTAGAGGAGTTTCGGTGAAAATTTTAAATACATAAATACTTACGTATTAATTAATGTAACGTAAACGTTTCTTCTGTTGCGCCGATAAAGAAAATTACTCCCGTCCCTTAATAGCGGCGCAATTTATTATTACGAATAGATGAATAATTATAAAACGAAGCCGACTTTGAGATTCGGCTCCAATGCAGCCCAGTGATAATTATTTATGCGACTTTTTGCAATGTAAATTATTTATTGAATGCGGCCGCCGATAAATGTTCGTCCTTCATCCCTTTCATTGACTATTTCGTTATAATAAATAATTCTAATTAACTAATAACCCCAATAGCCTCGAAAGAGTGGAAAGATCGAAGAGTCCGATACTTGAGTGGCGTGTTGTTAGTTAGCAGTAGAGCGAATCTACTAAGACTTTGATCCCTTTGACGAGTATCGATATAAAGGACCGCGTGACGTATAAAAGATATTTATTCTGTTCGGATGTAATTTCAATTCCCGAATGCTTTTTGTATTAATTGGCTGCGAGAACGGGAGCTTAACGAGTCAGTCGTTAGCCGAGTTAGACGGAGGCAGCCCCGGGCGGGCAGCGAAATTGCTAATTAAACGGTGAAAAAATTAAAGGATGCTCTGCTTAAATTGTACCTTTTGTAAAATAAATTGCGAGCTAATGGGGGGATGCGTGGGCTGCGGATTGTAAATAAAATATCCTTAGTTTATGAGCTTTTGAAGTGAGTCGCAAGAGGCAAGAAGGGCCGCGGGAAAGTAAGATAAGACGATTATTATTGGATATTGGAGGAGTATTGACTCTGGTCTTGATCGGTGGCTCGCTCGTTTCGTCACGGTCGGCGGAGGGTAGGTGGTCGGCGGAGGGGGTCGGTGGAGGTGGGTAAGCGCTAGTCAACCTAGAGGATAATTGTAAAAATTGAGTGCCAGAAGAGGGCAGCGGATTATTGGCAGCGGTGGGAAGCAGGCGGGGAGGATAAATTAGCCCGGAGAAAATGTATTGTCGAGGCTGGCGGTGTCCTGGCCAGAGGATGGGTGTTGATGGGGACGGTGAACGGGGATGGTAGGTGGGGCGGTTGGGAGGTGAGCGGGAGGCGAGCGGGTGGGGCTCATTCGGAATGATTAAGAGAACAATTGTAAAATGCACTTGAGCCCGGCTTCGAGGAGGGCTCGCAGCGTGGCATTCGGCGCCGCCGGAACGGTTCTCCGAGTCTAAGTATCGCGGCCGCGCACGAGCTCGAGTCCGCCCACGCGGGCACATGCGCACAAGGTTGGGCGGCAGAGGGATCGAGGCCCTCCGCGTGAGATAGAGCGAGCCAAGACGAATTAGCGGCCGCTCGATCGATCGACGAGCAGTGCGCACGACCCGGCCCCCACCACCTTTATTTTAAATACATATACAAAGAGACCCACAATATATATATATACATATACATATACATATACATATATACATGTATATATATATATGCGTCTACCTAGAGGTATACATGTCGGGTATCTCTGCCTGCTGCGCCTCCTCCTCAACGTCGCCGTTCCGCTTGCACCCGGCCCTCCTACGAGTATATTTACGGGAGATAGCGAACGCTGGCAAATTCAACAGCAGCAGCAGCATCACTGGCAGCATCACTGGCAGCAGCACTGGCAGCAGTTGCAACACGACGCGCCGATTGCTCTTAAGGGCTCCTCTACAATACAATATACGATGACGAGCTCGAAGCGCCGTGCGGGGCCTCTGCACCGAGACCAATGAATGCGCTCTCACCCCTACTCCGCGCCCCCTCCCCTTTTTTTTGTATTATTACATTCTTTGCCACTAATTATTTGCCCTTTGTGATTCCTTTGGGCGCGCGTGGCTCTCGGTTCATCGGGAATACGAGGGCGAGGTCGGGAGATGCTGGGTAGCGGGTGGCGGGTGGCGAGACAGAGAGCTAATGCACAGCCCCGGTACTAATTATGCCCTTATCTCTCTCTCTCTCTCTCTCTCTCTCTCTCTCTCTCTCTCTCTCTCTCTCTCTCTCTCTCTCTCTCTCTCTCCTCTCTCGCTCGCACTCCCTTTCAACCTGTTTATTCGCTCGGGCTAATTGATATTGGTTCTGACGGGGTATCGCGAAAAATTAATAATTTCTCCCTTTCAACCAGCGGAAATTCTTTCATCATAAATCGGCGGCCGTTAAGTAATTGACACGTACAATCTTGCTAATCAAGTGCAAAGAATAAGGAAACGGTCGGTAAATAGAATCGGCTAATTAAATTGATAATAATAAGTATTCCCCATAATAAGTTCACTTTTATTTTATCTATTATTATTTGTTATTGTTATTGTTATTGTTATTGTTATTGTTATTGTTATGAGTAGCGATATTATAGGAAGTTTTATTGAAACCTTTCGGCCTCGTCCGCCAAATTAATGAAGAGAAGCTATTTACGACGTACCTGTAGATTAAGAAAAATGGAATATCCCATCGCGCATTATGATCAATTTCCTTTCATTATTAATGAATATTTGCGTGGCTTCGTTTCAAGGGCCATATTATTACTCGACAACTGAAAATTCGATAATTGCGATGAATTAACTCAGGAGATTAATGTCAAGCCAATATTAAGATTGATCGCGAGTTATTCACAAGGCCGGCTTTGTGCTTTGCTTTATGTGCGCGTGTCGAATCGTATGTGTATCGTAAAGTCCGAATCATGAATCACACCGGGTGTGCTATCGTCGCGCTCGATCATAGATCCTTAACATTGCAAAACAGTGTATAAATTTAATAGATAATGTCAATTCAATCGAACTCGTGTAAGCTCACCCGACTACGGGCCAATAACATTACATTCGTAATTGTATTATCCATCCTCGTACATTAATGGTCCAACTCTTCAACTCCAAGCCCTCCAGGCTACCTTCGGCAACAACCACAACAACAACAACCAGCAACAACAACAACCAGCAACAACAACGACGACGACGACGACGACGACGAGGACGACAATGATGATAATAACGAGAGCGGCAGCGGTAGGGAGTTTGTTTTCAATTCGACGTAATAGAAGCTCGACGCGGCCGGTGCACTTCGTTACTAAACCAATATAAAAATAATGGATTTATCTCGGGCATCCGCGAACGCTTGTAAAGGACGACGTTCGGACCTCGTCCGCGTAGACTTGCAGCCGTGGATTTTTTAAATTCAACATAGAGGTCCGTTCAGCAAATGGATTTCGGATTAAAGATGCCGCGAAGGGGCGGGGCCAGGGACCGGGGATTACCACCACGCCTATTATTATTTATTTATTTATTTATCCTCTTATTATTTGTATTCGCCTGGTCATGTTATCGGTCAAGGCTTGCCCTTCTCTCTCTCTCTCTCTCTCTCTCTTATTATTATTATATTATCGTTACGGTCATAGCCATTGTTGTTATTGCTTACGTCGTAGGAAGGTCGTCGTAGTGGGGTATCGGCGGCGTTAAAGTCAGTCATTTAACCGATAGGAAAGTTCGTCCGAGACTTTCGGTCCCGCGCCAAGTGCAGCGTCTCCGGGTCGGCGCATTGTCGAAGGGAGAATAATGCGACGGGGCTCGGGAAAAATGCATACCCGTAGGGAAAGACGCCGTGGTACAAATTGTCCAAGCCCCCGTGTATTGTATGTATTCCCGGGCTACGTATTTACACGTACGTAGCGGCCGTGCGCCTGCGTGCACCCGCTAATCTTATTTAAATGCAAATGCCGGAAAGAGTTGGGAGGAGGAGCCCGAGGCCTGGAGTAAATGATTTTTACGTCATTCGAGGGAATTCCGCAGACGGAAGGGTGGAAAAAAAGAGTCTCGATTAAAAATAACACAAAGCCAATAATAAAAAGCAATAATAACAATCGTAGTAACGATGATTTTTTTTTTTTTTTTTTTTTTTTACGTACACGAGGGTTGCTCGATGCATTTACGAAGCCGAATATGTATACAATGCATGCAAATGAAATGCACGGCGTCACTCGAGTCTAACCAGGGGACGGTGGAGGTGGGTGGGGGGGGAGAGAAAAAGTTACGTCGAGAAGCATCATTCCCTGTCCTGTCCGTCTGGTAGAGCGGCGGCGAGACGGGCGGTGGGCGGACGGGAGCTTTAAATAAAATAAGACGGACGCGAGTTCACCGGAGACGGGAAAAGAGAACGTGGGGCGAGAGGGGGGGTGGCGAAGTGACGCAAGAGCAGAGCCGAGTCCGAGACTCCGCTACGTCCGTAGCAATCGAGAGAAACTGAATTTTCACGCTCTCGGACAGACGGCGGCTCGTCCGCATCGGCCGTCGATATCGTCCGGGCGTATGTAAACACACGTGCCGCGAGCGCAAAGAGACACGTGCGCGGGCCAACGCAGCCGAGGTATAAGCGAACGTCGAATTCCTAGCTCGCGTCTCGCTGGGGTTGACGAGAGACGGCAGAGGCTCGAGATATCCTCATCGGCTCGTATTCCATGCGGAATGCTTATGTAAGAGTATGTGACTGGTGACCGGGACTCCTCCGGACTTCGTCGAGCCTCGTCCTTACACCGACGTTTAACCATGGGTGGGAGGTCAGGCACGCGGGGGAGCTTGACTCTCGATGATGGACGCTTAGGATCCTAAGATATGTCAAGCACGTTGTTAGAGAAGTGAGCCGGATGATGGGGATACATGGGGAGGGGGGGGGGCGGCGGATATGAGAACGACAGGAGCAAGGACGAGTGTCGTCACCGATAAATATGCAAATGTTGTGGAACGCCAGGTTTTAAACCTGCTCTCGTATGTACGTAGTGACGGGAGGGGTAGGGGTATGGAGGATGGGGGGCGGGTAGACGCTGAGTGGGCAAGGATTATTGCATCGGGCCGATTTCGAGGGGAGATTGGCACAAAGGGACACGAATCACTGCGACCTTCTTCTACTCGAGTGTTGTGCTTTACAGAGGGGCATATCGTGTTATCCCCAAGTAGGAGATTCCAATCGGATCGGCATATTTCGCGCGACGATGCTTCACCCCCCCCCCTCCTCCTCCTACTCCTCCTCCTCCTCCTCCTCCAACCCCCGCCGTCCTCCGCCGAGCCGTCTCGAGCCGACGTGACTCGAGTGGTCACTCGAAGATATATTGCGCGAGCGGCAGCAATTCACGATATGTTCGCGTGTAGGTGTATGCGTGTGTGTGCACGTATAGTCAAGCGAAACGAACGATCCTTACCAAACACTCGAACCCGAACAATTTCTTCCCTCTTCCTCCCCCCCCCTCCAACCGACCGACCTCGATGCATTACGAAAGCTCTTTCTTCGTCTGTCGATCGCCGCCCCTCCATATTTTACAGCTTCCCGACAATCTTAGCCCACCGAGAACCATCGTCGCTTTTCTTTCTTTACGCGAATAATAACAATAATAGATGGAGCGAGTTTTAATTTGAGGGTCGGGAGGAAAGGGGTGCTGCTGGAACCGCCACCGTCACCGCCACCGTCACCGCCACCGCCGCCTCTGACGTTAATATCGCGCATATTCCGGAGCGACGCTCGGAGGGAAAATTTCGAATGGAAATTTTTGATCCGCAGAAACTTTCCATCGAGTTTCCTCGGTCTTGGTTATTTAATTGTACCGGCAAGCAATTACGTCAGTCAGCGCGCACGCGTAACCTCTCCACACCCCGCCCCCACCCCGCCCACGACGCGCACAGTCCCGGTGATGCTAGCAGGAAGGCCGGGACGATTTTCAAAACTTCACTTTAATTGTTTGTATCGCAAAACTGTAATTAATAATACCCAGGCTTTCATTATGCATGTAAAGTTATCATGTAAGCCACTGCTTGATGAACAATTAACGTTATATGAAAGTCGATGGCAGAAAGCCGAGCGGTTTGAGTAATGAGGTTACCTCCGAGACATAACCTAACTCGATATAGCTAGTTAGAGCGTTTCATGAAAATTCCCAATTTTCCCCTCTTTTCTTATTTTACTTTTTTACTTTTATTTTTTTTTTTTTTTTCCGAAAATCCTTATTGCCGGATCGTCCGTTAAATCAAGTCAAATAAACGCCTTATGGCTCTTACTACCATTAATTTACTTGCAATCCCACTTGGATCCTTCGCACTCTAATCTCTTTTTATTTATGTTCTTTTTTCTTATTTTTTTTGTCTTTTTTTTTTGTTTTGTATTTATTTTTTCTTCCTATTTTAACGCCAAGCCAAAGATTAAACCAATGTTTACCATGATAAAGCGTAGTCTCTATAAGTGCGAAGTAATTTTATTTTACAACCAGCCTCCCCGCTCCCTCCCACTCAGGAGTCATAAAATTGGATTCGCTTTATCGAGTAAATTTTTAATGTTCCGTTTCTCCGGGTTATCGCGTACACCTATTCAGGGATGACGTATACATAAGTGCGTACATACGTATATATATATACGTATATGTATATCGCGTTTACGCGAGGCTCGTTGAAACGTAAGATTATCTTTCGGTTAAATGCACTTTGCTCGTCGAGGGCCCGGATTAATATTAATATCTGTGTCGCCGTTAAGTTAATATAAATTTATCGCCTTTATCTTAACCCGGACAGCAGCGGCTGACTTTAACGAACCGAGAATGGGATAAACATAAGCTGGGGAAGTAAATCGTAAATACGCGTTTTGTTAACGCGATCGTCCCGTATGAATAACTTAACCTTAACGGGAAAATCGCTTGTAATTATGATTTAAGCTCGACAAGTACACAATTTTGAGAGTCGAGAGAGAGAGAGAGAGAGAGAGAGAGGGGGGTGGGGGCGCGACGTCTTCTCGTGGAAGACCCCGCACGTGACGAGGATCCTCCAATCCGCAAGGAAAGTCTGCGAGACAAACGATTACGTGCTGCACCCTTAGCGACGCTACTCTTTAGCCAGTCTAAGCAAAAACTCAACGAGTAGGACTCCGTCCCTCGCACCCTCGGCCGACCCTTTAACATAACAATTCTCCATAGGACGCGCGCGTAAATCCGGGGAGGCGCGCGCGCGCCTGCCTACCCTTTGCTCGACTCGAAATAAATATTTTCCTTCGGGGCCACGGAATCCGTCCACCGAAGGAATCCCAACCATTCTCATCCCCTGCTGCTTTATATTCTCACCAACCCAAGTATCAACTATGTGTGTCACGCGTAGGCAGATCGTGCGCGGCTTCATTTTCACAGGGGGTCTTTTTCACTTTTATTTATTTAATGGTAGCGCTAAGGGAACGGTATCGAGTGAGTGAGAAATACCGCTGTTTGACGAAAGTTTTAAGGAATAGATGGCGAATCGAGGCGGGGTAGCAGAATGTGTCGATAAGGCTCCGCATAAGGTGTCGGGAGCGAGTTAAACAGGGACGGGGACGGGAGGGGAGATAAGGTGTGAAATATATGTATAGAATATGGCTCGCACGAGTCCCCGAGGGAGGGAATGAATATCGACTCGGGCGACGTTATCTTGAGAATGGGGCGAGGGAATCGCGGATACGTAAGAACGGCGTGGCCCGGGTGGGGTGGGTGGGGTGGGGGGGAGGCTTACGGGCTGCTAGAGGGGTGAGGGGACATTATTAATTCAACCGAGGTTTTTCGGTGCTTCACGGTCCAGCGGTCGGGTGGGATGGAGGGAGGTGGGGAGGTGGTGTGGGAGGTGGTGGGGAGGTGGTGTGGGAGACGAGAGAACCAGAAGTCGAACGAGCGGCTCGGAACGCGGGCCCGAGCGCGGGATCGAGCATCACCGGGTAGCGCTAATTTCTCAGTCAGCGTTACTGTCGAGCGCTCCCCCCGTACACGTTATTGTGCGGCGGCAGCCACGGGGCGCGGCACCGCCTGCTACAAAAACCCGGCGCTCTTCACCCGGCTCCCCCCACCACCCCACCCGCTCCACCGTTCTCGATCGCCCCCATTCAAAGAGTCGGGATGGCAGCGCCGCCGCCAAGCTCTCGCATTTTAAATTGAGATTGCGAGAAGCCTCGAGTAGACATCCGTAATCCATGGCGGGGGCAAAGGAGTCGCCGAGGAATATCGGGAGGAATGTCTCTTCTCGAAACCGCAACTTGTCGAGCCCTTACACCGTTCTCCCCCCCCCCCACCCCTATGCTCAACGCTCAATATAAAAAAAAAAAATATATCTCCTTCTCGCTCGATGATTGCGTTTAGGGCGATACCGTCGCCGGGCTAGCCGAGCGTGAAAAAAGTGGCGTGCGCGCGAACTGCAACTCGTTAAAAAAGTTAAAGCCCCGTGAGAGGAGGGTGCAGAAGCGAGAGAGTTATAGAGAGAGAGAGAGAGAGAGAGAGAGAGCTGGGGCGGGGGAGTGGTCGATTCGCATAAGGACAGAAGCTTGGGAAACACAAAAGTCCGGAACGCGCGAGATAGCCGACGGGAAAGTTTCGTTCGCACCACTCGAGCATAGATTTCTATGTGCGTATCTCTCTGTCTCCCCCCCCCCCCCCCATCACCGTCCCCTCTCACTCTATCGATCACGGCATATCGAACCGCAAAACAAACGAGTGCATCTGCCGTCCCGTATTGTCTGCCCGATGCACCAATACACCGATTTAAATCTTAAGTTTAATAAATTTCATCATCTGTTGTGGGGTCCGTGTCTCGTCTCCCCCTCCACCCTCCACCCCCCACCCACTCTTTATCGCTGTGTATTATAACGTTTCTGCTAGCGATCTCCTCGGCCTTTGTAAAACAAATGCTGTCCTTTGTCTTTATTTTTCAAAGCGCAAATGTTACGTAGCTTGCTCGGCTTGACTTGGCTCACTATAATCTCACTCGAATAACAGTTAAGTCTTCTTATCATTCCCTTTCCCCCCGCGAATTCACGTATACGCGTGTATACGCACGCGCATGCCGTGCTCGCACAAGGCGAATGGAGAAAGAGCCCCTCGGAAAAATGTTTTCCTTTTCGGTTTACATTTTATTCCCATTCTGTCGTGCGTGCGCGCGCGCGCGTGCTCTTTCACGTTTAGTTTATCAACAACAACGACAACGACAACAAAAATCCCATCTCCTTTTATCTTGTTTTTATTATTTTTTTTTTTTTTATTTTTCACGTTGTCTTTGCTTATTGTTTGCTCCGTCTTCTAAAACAATTACCGTCGGACCGAAGAACAGAGGCTCCGGGCTCGCGTATACGACCTGACAAGGAAGTAATTAAAATTGGCTTATCTTACTTACGCCACTGAGTTTGCAAAAGTATACAAACATAAGTTAATCAGCTCCGCTGTCCCTACGTCTCTGTATAAATAATAAGTGTCTTTCTTTTTTTTTTCCACCCCCCCCTCCTCTTTGTTAATGCGTTTCTTTTAAGCGGACAGATATGAGGCTCGATTACCGCTAATCGTAATTTAGGATAGCCAAGTAAGTAATTGCCGGTCATTGTATTATTAATGCGTTGTTAAGAAGCCCCGTGACAAGCGATTTCAGACTTAATATAAAAGCCACTGCTAAGAAGTACAAGAAAAATATTACCGAAAAGTCTTTGGAGTTTTTGCAGTCGTGGTCTAACGATTTTCCAATTAGTATAATTAGAATAGCTCATTCATTCATCGAGATCCGTCAAAAGTCAGATAGACTGACGGACGGGGGGGGGTACTGGCGTCACCGAGGCTACTATCATATTATTTCATGTTATAACGATGTATGAACGAAATTAAAACAAAAAAACAAAAAAAAAACAAAAAAGAAAAAAGAAAAAAAAAAGAAATCCATTCATTCAGCCACCAGTGAGAAATCTGTGATTTGTAAAGAGGGCTCTGTTGTTTTTGCCCTTAGATGGGCCGGCCATTGTCCGGGTAAACCTGTTTGTACGAAGCATTGCCACAATAAGTGACATCAAGATGGTAAGTAATTAATACGAAAGCAAGAACATTGAGAAAACTAAATTATAATATACGTATACGTATGCGTAGCCGCATACATATTTATATGTATATTGTAAAAATGACAAGAGACAAAAGGGATAATGAATACGAAGCTTTGACGCTGCTGTATAGTAGTACATAATGTTAATAATAATAATAATAATAATAATATAGAAGTGAGCAATTGCTTCCTTATTATTTTACGGATTAGACTCATATTATAAAACAGACAAGAATTTTAAAGAGGCGCTCCGACGTCTCCCGACAATATCAGTACACACACACACACACACACACACATGCATCGGGCACTTTAGTTTACCATTATTGCATTGTATTCCCTTTTTTGTTCTCTTATTCCCTCCTCTGGCATTCTTACCATTCTTATCATTATTTTTATTAGCATCATCAGAATCATCATCATCATCATTATTATTATTATTATTACTATTATTATTGCTCATCTTTCTTAGTATCGTTGTTAACGTTCTCAAACGTACACTCACCCACCCACCCACACACGTCCACAACACACACTCGCGCACGGATTGTGTATATATTATATATATACACACACACGTGCATATGTATATATTATAAAGCATCGTACATGATCGCAATTATTTATATATACAGCAAAGGCAATAGCATATATTATCCCTCATGAAGCCCCTAGGGTATAGAATACATAGATACATGTATATAAGTGCACATATATATATAAGTATATGTACATATGCTCGGATGGACGTATGTGTATGCGTTTTCTGCACGTGAGCGTATGTACGGGTTATACAGTATCTTTATTATTTCTTGAACTCCCTAGACTTGCTCCGGTGAAATCATGAATTAAGTGAGTTAGAGGCATAGAGTCAGGTGACGTCCTACGTGTTACGGGAGACAAAGGAAGAGAGAGAGAGAGAGAGAGAGAGAGAGAGAGAGAGAGAGAGTCGAGTAAGAAAACCACTTGCCATTATACTGTAAAAAGAGGAGAATGCAGTTGAAATAAAGCTGGTGCGAGTAGGAACTAAGCCCGGAAACTTTTGCTTTAGCCCATCTCGCTCCATCTCTCTTCGTCTCTCTCTCTCTCTCTCTCTCTCTCTCGGTCTCATTCCTCTACACCTCTATCGACTGACTTTTGCCTCTAACTCTCCCGACTATAGTTTTCCTTGATCGATGATACGCCTTTCCTGTACGTTATATAGAATAGTATGGAAAGCGAAATCGTTTGTTAAGCTCGACCCTCACGTATACCAACAGAAACGCATCCCACTACTTACTTTCTCTGAATATGATAAAAATTAAGCGTAATGCTATGTCTACCCTAATTATGCATAATTACGTATAAAGTTTAATGCATCCCAATTACTTATACCTTGATACAGCCTTATTAGATAATAGAAGCAGGCATGCGGCATTTCAGCTTGTTTTACTGGGCTAAAAACTAATGTGACGAGAGTAAAGGAGGTAAATTAATTATAAAGAGGCAATTTTCATCACGATATACCTTATAGCACACACATATATATATATATATATATATATATATATATAGGCTAGCGTGAAATTAGCGGTATTACATATTTATACGATATAATAATAGTAATAATAATTTCGGAGAAGGCACTCGAAGGCATTGTGTAGATTACGAAATTATTCAAGAGAGCACAACACTGTCATTTGAACTAACAAGGTGTCTTACTACCCCCTTTCTTTGCAGATTATCTTACTTTTGAGTCCCCGGCTCTTATTCCTCTCGAATATCACGCAGAGAGAGAGAGAGAGAGAGAGAGAGAGAGAGCTCAACTCCTCCGCTAAGACCAAGATTCGCTTCGGCTTTGCACTTCCGAGGCAGTCGTCCTCCCTCGCCTCTCCCTCTCCCGATCTGCACTTCAGATCTCGGCGTGTATACGCTCGGCCCCTGGCCGTCGCTCCCTTGAGCATCAAAATCTCCCGCACAGGATATCGGGATTTATCTTCTGGACAAAATCTCGGCTCGACTTACCCATTCATGGGAAAACCTCCTTTTTAATTAGTCTCTCCTCCCCCCCAGCCCACCCCAGCCTACGGCCGCCACCGCGCACTCATCCATAGCTTGGTTAGAAAAAATTACTAACAATTCAAGGAGATAATTATCGGCTCGTATACCCTCAGTAATACCCTCGCGAGTCTTATACTCGAAAGTTTAATTTATCGAGAGGGAAGGAGTGCGCGCAGCCCCGTCGAATCGGGTCGTTAATGCCACTTTCATTTGGCGTCGATTGAGCTTCAAAGACCATTGAGGGCACACGCGAGACACGTTAATTCCGTAAGCACATTCGGCTGGGAAAAAGTGTCGGCTCACCAGGAGATTTCCGAGCTAATCAAACAGAGGGATATTTGCACCAATCAGCGAGCCACAACCCGGCCACCGTCAACTTCCCAATCGTTAAAATAACGAGAGATGCCGGATTGGCGGCTCTGGGGGGGGGGATGAAAAGAAGAAGAAGAAGAACAACAACAACAACAACAATAACAATAACGACGACGACGACGAGGACGACGACGACGACGACGAGGAAACAGGGAAGCAAGGAGAGGGGCAATTACCGTAGTTAGTCACCTACGGCACTCGATCGCCAATCAAAGTTACCTAAGGCCAATTACGTTAATCAATCCTTGCGGCGAGGTACGTAAGTAAATTGTACATACGGCGAAAATGTCGGCCGACTCGTACGCCGCTACTGGCCCGAGCCAGCCCGAAACGAGTTCACTATGCGCATTTTTCTCCTCCCTCCTCCTCCTCCTCCTCCTCCTCCTCTCTTCTTCTGGCTACTGTGTTTCCTTCTCTTCTTCTTCTTTTTTTTTCTTTTTTCGCTCATCGTGACCCCCTTTTTACAGCTGCACTTTGCGCCTCTCGCTGCTGGCCACACTACGCACACCCACACGCGCCCAAAGAACGCGCACACAGAGACTTGTGGCAGAGATTTCCATGCACCGCCGTTGAATTAACGAGTGGTAGTGGCAGCCTCCATCCACCCGCCCGCCCCCGGTCTCTCGGACTATTCCGTCCTCGGGCAGCCCTCTCGCTCTCTTTTTGTCCGTCACTCATCCCATTTGTCCGATCGACGCTTCGTCCTTTCCTCGTTAAATACAACGAAAGGTATACAATTGTAAAGAAGATAGAGAGGTCGGAGCGAAAGGGGAAACTTGTGTTTTATGTTACGCATGAACTGGCGAATCACGTTTCATCCAATGGAAAAAAAGCTCACGGATTTTTACGCGCTGACCTCATTAAGGGCACGCAGGCTTATTTTTTTTCTTCTTCTTCTCTCTGTCTCTGTCTGTCTGTCTCTGTCTGTCCGTCTGATGCCAGCCAAGAAGTATTTTGTCGGCAAACTTAGTTTTTCCCTACGGGGAAGGAGGAGTGTATCTATCCGTTCGGTAAATGTGCCTTCCGAAGAGACTTGTTTTTATTTCGTTTCTCTCTCTCCTTCTTTTTAATAGAGACGGCGAGATTGTGAAAGAATAAGAGTGGCTACCTCGAATAATCCAGCCCTAATGGAAAAATATGTAATGTAAATAGTCCTATGTATATACCGTATTGAAATATTGCCTTCTTTACAATACAATAATGAACTGAGATAAGGAGCCTTTACCTCTCTCTCACTTGTTTACCTTTTTTTTTTATGTAAAGATTCAATTAAGAAACTTGTTAGACGCTTTTATTATATAATCAGAGTAAGCATTTACAAACTTATCAAAACAAATAGATTTTTATTTTAAATTCGACTCGAAAGCATTGAGCATTATAAATACGTGTTTGTGTGCGTGTGTGAGTGAGTGAGCGAGTGAGTGAGTGAGCGAGTGTGTCGGCGAGCCTGCAACGTTGCGAACGTTACTAGCTCCAAGAGAAATTCATTGAATAAATAAAAATCTCATTGTAACTTAATATTTCATAGTATTATATACCAACTCCATCTGCTTGAAATCATAATTAAAATGTTCTATATACAGAAATTATTTCATTCCGAAATCAGTATTCAATGGCAGGCCATGAAGTATTCATTAACGGATGCTTGTGTCGACTTAGTTTCAAATTATCGCATTAATGAATTCATTTATATAAGTAGTATTAAAATATTTATACCATATGACTTTTGACACCTTTTTATATGCCGTATACGCCCACGAGCTGGAATAATTTTATTTTACGCGGAAGGATAATAATCAATTAGTAGAGCTTTTCAGTAATAATGAAAGCCCCGAGCCTATACACACTCCATACTTTTGGCTTATTATTATTATTATTATTATTATTATTACAATTAGATTTAACGGGAAAATGTAATCCTTGCACGCGAACTTGGTTTTGTCATTTAGAATAACGATTACAGGGTATAGAATTACGTAAAAAAATTATAATACCGACCCCTATATATATATATATACACACACATATAAGCATTGCTAAATAGTTTTACTCGTATAACTTGATAAAGTAATAACATGTTTCATATTCAATGAAAAATTTCATTGGCAAAAGGCCGCCTGAAACGCTAATTAAAAAGGCTCATAATATAATTTGACGAAAATTGTCGGGCGCATGAAGCGCCGTATTAGCATCAGTATTAGCGGCTCATTCCTTCCTACCTACTAGTAAACCTAATAATCTTGCCAAAACGAGAAATTAAAAATTATACACGTACAATTATAAATATTGCTCGGGGGGGGGGGGGGAGAGGGATTTTAAGTGGCATTAACGAAAATAATATCGGGAAAGATTTGTGAATTTAGCCGCTGGCATTTGAAATTAATTATGCGTCAATTGATCAACAGGAGGATGCTTTTTCGTTCATAGAGTACCACCTAACGAGATTAAAAATGATCGAGCAAGAGGATTTAGGGAAAAGACAATGTAATTAAATTTTCTATTGCCCTCGGCTTATACAACTAAACCTTAATTTATCATTTCATTTAAATACCTTCAGATACGCGTGTAAATACGCATTTGTCCCTAATTACCGAGCGCGCATCTAACGCTTAATCTAATGAAATTTCAGACTAATCTATTTAACGTCAATCAAAGTTTTGATGTACCGAGAACCAGCTCTCTCTCTCTCTCTCTCTCCCACTCTCCGTCAAACTAAATTTCTCACCGGGCTTGCGTCGTCTAAAAAAAAAAAAAAAAAAAAAATAAACGAGCGAATCCCGGCAATGAAATAGAAAATATCCTATTGTTAATGGGCATTTGTTATTACGAAGGGCGCGCGTTTTCCTTGAATTTATTGACTTGCCGGAGCAGACTCCCTGTAGCTTTCTCAAAAGTTATTTTCAATTTCATATTTAATAAATAAAGTTGAACGATGCGATTCACGTTGAACAATATTTTACCAGCCAGCACCACCCAACCCTCCCCCTCCCCCCACTAAGCTCGACAATAGCAACGAAATTGAAATTACTATATAGACTTCTTCTTCTTCTTCTTCTCTGTTTTTTTTCTTCTTTCAAAATACCTCCCTACTCGAGCTCGCTATTATGTTTACGGAGATGTAACAAATACGAGGCTTGTATTCCCGGTTCCAGGGACAATCAGGAAGACTTTGTCCGATCCGGAAGGCGTGAAAGGGCGCAGAGCGAAGACGAAGAATACACTGCGTTTATTTATTCCGGATTCCGCGGCTCGGGGCTGTCTGTCGTTGGACGTACTTGGGCGCTTCGGCCTTGGTGAACACGTTAACCCACTACAGATAATAAACCGTATTAATTAGCAGAAGTATGGGGGTGGGGCGGTGGGGCGGTGGGTAAAGGATGTGACCTCAATAGAATCGGGACAGAAAAGATTTTTCAAAAAGAGAGAAAATCAGTCGGAATTAGCCGGGATCCACGGGACCGAATTAATTCCATGGGATGATTGCGTTGGGGGGAGTGAGGGGTTCGATCGTGGGTCTCTCTCTCTCTCTCTATCTCTCTCTGTGATCTCAGCGGAGTCGCACAGCTCGTTTACATTGCGGTTCGGGGCACGATTCGGAGCCTAGAGCCGTAGCCACGAGCCGCAGCCACGAGCCGCAGCCACGAGCCGCGGCCACTTTTTCTCGTTATAACGTCGTTCGTAGGGGCTTTAATGGCCACGGGACTTTACTTGTTTCTTCAGGGGCACCGTTTCGCCTAATGCCCTACGTTTACGACCTCGTGCCCTCGTAAAAGTATACAGTCGCAGGCGCACGGCCGCGCGACGCGTGTCCTTTCGACCAATCATTCTCACGAAATTCACTGTTATTGTTACGATTTACTTGCATTCGCGATAAAACTTCGAACGAGCGCGCAGGGGAGGGGAGAAAGACACCAATTCCGAGGATTTTACAGCCTGGACGCCGTGCACTTAACACGCAATATGTTTCGTTACGGGAAGCGCGCCCCTTCCCCCTCGATCTTTAATTCCGCCACGTACGTTTATTGTTTTTTCATACGTAATGCTCGCGTTATCGAGGTGCGAGGGGCTTATACGTACGCCTTATTATGTAATAGAAGAGTTTGGCCGTCATTGGATGCGCGTCGAACGCACAAACGCTCCTTCGCATTTCATTAAAATTATCAATTCTTCTGACAGAAAGCTAAATAAAGTTCTCATTGCTCGGTAATCTAGAAAGGCCGAACGATCCATTATAGCTTTAACAAGTTTAAAGCCTTCGACCCTTGTAATATCAGTATCCAATTTAAAGAAGATAAAGAAGAAAAGCACGCGCGCGCCCGCGAGAGAGAGAGAGAGAGAGAGAGAGAGAGAGAATCCCTCAATCCCCTTAATATTCACTTACAATAATTATAACGATAAAATAATTAAAGCGTAGTGGCGACGCGCGCATAATAATCAGGCGAAGCTGCCAAGCCTCTTATTGACGTACTACTACTGCTCTTACCCCTCGATCGGACCTCTCCCCCTCCCCCCACCACCACCACCACCATTCCAGTATAAAGTAAATGCCAACCGTGACCATTAGCGATCGGGGATCCGAATTTAAAAATTGACGTCTCATCGGATTTCGTCGGCTTATTTCATATAAAAATGCCAATAATCCGAGGGGCCTGTTATTATCAAGATCGTTTTTAAAGTCGAGCAGTAATTATCCGTAAATTGCAGCCGGTCGTTAGATCTCAGACACATTCCTCTAGGAACAGTAAATTGAAAGCGACAAGCACGTAATTCACGGTTCCGTTTATCACTTTATCAAAGCATGCATAAATTTCCATTCGCGAGGCTGCGTGACATTGTAAATCTGCATGTTTTTTTTTTTTGTTCTCCCCCACGTAAATAAATAATCGGCCTTACGCTGCACTTCTCGCAGACAATCAATTTAATTATTAATACAGAGCCCTTGTAAAGGAGCCCAGCTAGTACTTTAACGGCCGATCGTTAATTCCCTGCGATCTTAATAAGCGGAATTACCGAGCTCGTTTATCAGCTCGAACTTATTTACAAAGTGAGGTAAAAACAACAACAACAACAACAATAATATACTAATAATACTAATACGTTAAGAAAGTTAAGCAATAAAATGTGTTTCGAATAAGTCCGGGGTAAATTTTAGAATTCAAATCTCGAGCAGTGAAATTTAATAAGAGAATTTATGTTAATTAATTGCTTGAAATTACTTGTATAATCTTATTTTATTCTTAATTAAAAGGAAAGAAAAAAAAAAGAAGGGAGAAAAAGCTAAAAATGCTTAAGGCTCCCGATTATGAAAAACTTGCTGAAATACGTTTTGTTTTCAATACTTACGCTCTAAGCATCTTTTAACTTTATTAAAACTTTTACTATCCCATCCTCCGACGATCGCGCTAAATTAAAAACTCGCCTTTCTATCATTCATTAAATGTTTCAGCAACTTTAAAAACTTACAGCTGCAATTTCCAGAATTATTGGCCCGGATTTCTACTCAGTTACTTTCGTCCACACTATCATCCCTCAACTACTAATACGATTTCTTAGATAAACACGATAGGAAAAACAGAACGAGAGAGAGAGAGAGAGAGAGAAAGAGACGATAAATAACTCTCAATTACTTAATTCTCCACGGTAAATGGTATCATTAATCAAGCGAGTTTTATTAATACAAGCCCTCATAATAGTCATTTGAGAGATATTTAAGTAAGAAAAAGTTCCTTCTCTCCCCCCCCCCTTAATTATTCGGAAAAACATGAACAGAGCAAATTTTGTAATTGTAACGAGAAAGGGAAAAGAAGGACCTCTCCTTGTAAGCCTTGTAATTACGTGTAATTATTTTAAAAAAGAAAAGGAAAAGCTGCTCGTAAATAAGGATAAAGAGAGCCTGTCCTAGTCATTGGGTAGAACATTAAAAATAAATATATTTTAAATTTTAAATTTTATTACCTCGACTCGCTAAGAGGTTTTGTAAAAATTTTTTCTTAAAACGTCCCTTTCATTCACGAGCTGCAAGTTAAGAAACCAAAGAAAGATTAGACATTAATTTGTTTGATCTCCGTCAAAAGGAATTTATTACGCCTTTAAGGAAATTAAATCGAGTATTTGAAAAACAGGAGCCGATTATATCGAAACGTGCCTCCTCCCCGTCACTTCTTACGGAAATAAATTTATCTCGCGAAATGCAAAATGCCTCCAATGCTCTTTTTAACGCTTGACAAACGGTTCACAAAAAAATAAATAGATAAATAAATAAATAAATAATTATATAAATAAATAATTATTAAATAAAACAGAAACAAAAAAGGACCCAACTGTTTTAAATGCCATTGATTTATTCGGTGACGGCGGCGTACGAATACGTAACTTTGTTAAACAATAAGCCGAAGAGCGTATAAATTAAACATAAATTCCCGTTTCGAGAATACGTCCTCAAGCAAATGCACTAATCTATTCTTGTTAATGTTCATTCAATGAGCAAGCGCTTGCTCTAAGGATGAGAGCTCCGCGAGTGAATATTAACTTGTAAATACGTACGCCTGCGCGCGTGCAGCTCACCTATACTCACCAAGCAGTATGGGTAGAAAAACGAGGCGGCCCCAATCTAATGCAAGAATTACGTAAATGTAAATAAAATACAGAGGGACAATTGGCTTTAATTCCCGGATAATAATAAGCAGCTCAATGTCATTGAAATTTATAATGCTCGTTTGCATAAACTAATTATTCTCCGAACTCTTCTTACGTTGAATAATATTATTATTACGAATTCGGGCATATCCCTAAGAACTTTCTTTCTTTCTTTCTTTAATGCATAAAATT
>RCIC01000010.1:2190000-2510000 GCA_018883505.1 Ceratosolen fusciceps
ATGCCCAAGCCTTCCTTTCATTAGACTTTCCGGGCTAATAGACGAATATTCCCCCCCCCCACCCACTTGGTTATCCCGTGAAATTCCATCTATGTACCGCTAATGCAGATTAACGGCTTGTTATTCTTAGCTTGAGCTAATCAAGTTTTCTAATCCCATGGGCGCTAGCCTTGAAAAAATAACTGAAAATAACGAACGAAAGCAAAAAGAAAAAAAAAATTCCACATCAATTTCCCGTACAATGCATACTAATGGCCTAAAAAAAAAAAAAAAAAAAAAGAAGAAGAAGAAAGTTATTACTTTATCAATGGAGTTTGTTGAAAAATTAATTTGACCTTTATAAAGGAATGCAAATTTAATGAAAAATATCATATATTAAAGAATAAATATTGACAGGCCGCCGTTATAATCCATAAATGGAGATTAAATATAAAATTCACAGTAAATCGAAATTCGTTTTTGGACTTTAGCTCAGCCGACTGCCAGGGGAAATAAATTCGCGGAACTATAGCGGCACTTTTCATAAATAAATCTACGGAAATTGAAAATGCATACGGGGCGATCGATAAATTAAAATTTCATTTAATTAAACGCGCAAATTATTCGCTCATTTACATGTAAAATCATGATTTTTTTTTTCTTCGATCCGTCGCGACGCGCCGGCATCGCGTTATAATTTAATATAACAACTACTTGTTGGCTGCGTGTCACTTTTTAGCGATATATATATACATATATATATATATATATGCGCGTGTGTGTATTTATATATATATATTTTTTTTGTTTTTGTTTTGTTTTGTTTTGATAAAGATTGCACTTTGGGCGCGAGGCCGAGCGTGTGTGTGTAAGTGCTCGGGCCACTTGACATACATGGCCTAATTAAAATTTTATGTTATTGGTACTTGAAAGCTGCGTAAAGGCATTATTCAATGTGTTACATGCTTTCATACGATGGAGATTGGAAATATTTTACTTATGAAATGGTTCATTACATAAATCTTGCACATTTACTACATGCAATAAAAAACCAATGCTCGTAAATTATCCAAAAATAACGGCAATGTTATTATTGTCCCAGTGCGTGCAAGTCCGCATGCATGATTGAGTCAGTACGACCAATGGACTGCGACGCATGGATTTTTAAACTATAAACAGATTCATGGTTAAGAAGAGGCTCGGCAATCGATTGTCGCTATTCCATCAATTTTCTATTTATTTACGCCAATTAGATAAACCCGGCAACGCTCTACTATTTGCTCTCGCCGATATTAAATTGAAATGTATATATATATATATATATATACATATTGCAATGCACGCGTATTATCTCGATTTATTAAATATATATATATTTTTCGAGGCGATGTAGCGGAAACGAGGCAATTTCATTAAACTATGTACTTTATATAATTTATCCAAATATTGGCTTTATTTATGGGTAATTTATAAGAGCGGCGGAATGCATTTTGGCTGTCGGCGGCAAAGTTCATTGGATAACTGACTGACTATCTTGAAAATAAACTAATTGCAACGGAAAACTGAAAGTCTGCATGTCTGTTTATTCCGAATAATATTCCATCATCACAATGTAAGTCTCCTGCAAATATAATACAATATAATATAATATAATACAATATAATATAATGTAATATAATACAATATAATATAATATAATATAACATAAGCAACCAAGTCTTCATTGACTTGAGCATGAAACAATTCGTTACCTCTAATTAACCATTATAAAATGCACTGTGAAATAAGCTTGCACATATTTAAGAAGGTCCACATAGACAATCGATAATCATGGCGGATCATATTTAACGTGATCTGCGGATTTACTAAATCGGCAATATACTTTTTTTTTTTTTTATTATTATTACCACCTTTTTTACTGTTAGATATATATATAAAGATACATAATTTTATAATTAATTGCTGAATCGCCATTAAGTTGTAAGTTCAAAGTGTACGAGGATGCTGCATGTATTGCCAAATGAAAAATCGTAGGAATGTATACGTACACGGATTATTATTATTATTTGAATGGAGAGACACATGGAGAGACAAATTCTTAATGCTCATCGTTATTACTGAACGTTGAACAAGTTTCAGATAAACGAAGCTCGTTAAGTTGACTTTGGCTTTATTATCCAACGAAAAGGTACGCATATTTGATATAGTAGTAAATAAGAAAATAAGAAAATAAGAAAATAAGAAAATAGAAAAGAAAATAAAGAAAAGATGAAAAACGCACTCGCTGATGATTTTATCTAATTGAAGATCTACTTATTGTTATGTTATGCTGTATTAACGACTACGAAATGGAAGAAGAAAGCATGGAGCGTAAAGAAAACAATGAAAGGGGAGAAATTCTTGTACGGCGGGCCGTAGTTAGATTGTACAGTGTGGGTGTGAAGGGTCGTTGAAAGCATAGGAAAACTATGTAAGAATACATGTATACGTTGGTAAGATGATGTATAAGTAAAGGTATACATCCAATGGTGAGCTTAGAGCGTGAATATCAGAGCGTTGGGTTGTAGTAGTACTTAGGTCCGATCATAGATAGACACTCACTACTTGTATAAATTTACATTTTTAATCAGCTCTTCCATTTTAACTTTAAATCCCGTCACATATCAGCTCTTGTTGAATTATAAGCAAGATGCGATTCATCAGCCATGAAGATACTGTTTACAATAAGACTAAGAGATAGAGAGAGAGAGAGAGAGAGAGGGCGTGGAAAGTTTTGAAATGAGAAAAAAAGTATGTAAAACCGAATCCAGCTCGGATCAGTCCTACGAAAGATCATAAAAAGGTTTAAGACCTCCCTCCCGTGCCTCTCCAGCCCCAGAAGGAGCGGCGATACACACAAACAATTCATTGATGATTTACAGTTAATTAAAAAACCGTTTCGTCAATAAAAATTAATTTGTTGATTCTGTTTTGCTATGTTAGATGGGCCCGCGGTTGTCCGTGTCAACGTATTTGTTCGAAGTATCTCGAAAATAGATGACGTTACTATGGTAAGTCCAAAACAAATGACACACCCTCCGACTAATACTCAATGAAAACAAAACAAAATCTCAATAAAATCTCCAGACTAACAGTTTCTTTTCTCTCTCAATTATCTATTATTCACAATCATTTACACACGTATATAGTCAGTGTTCGTACTTCTATATTTTTAATCTATAATCATCTATCGCTCTGTACACACATACGCACACGCACATATATATATATTATACAATCATCTCTCAGTTATAAAAACACTTTTATGTGAAACTAACGTACACATCAGCATCATTGACTCGTTAGTTTTATCATCACCATACCTAGCAGTAGCAGCAGCAGCAGCAGCAGCAGCACAACCACCACCACCACCACCACCACCACCACCATTATCATCATCATCATCATCATCAGAGTTTCGTCTCTCTATAAAGTTTCCCTGACATTCTTAGCTACACAAAGTCTCCGAGATTCAACAAAATTCTCCGCCATCACATGCTTTCTACTTTCCGATCACACACCCACACACAGACACACACACACATCCCTTCACTGCAGCCTCTCTACCTTTCATTCGCTATTTCACACATTAAGCGTATTTTATTCTCATTATCGCTGACTAACACTAGCGCACAATCCTCTAATCACAGTTTCAACACAGACATGCAATCACACGCGCGTACACTCGCGCACATAATCACAGAACACACCAGGCAGCTCTCAGTAGCCTCTATGTTTCTCTATAATAACGACTGTCTCTTTCTGCCTCCCCTATGTCATTCAACTCTTACATTTTAATTGTAGCTGCGCAAGTCTGTCTCTCTTAATTTCTTTTCAAGCCGAATGCATTAGAGCGTTCTGTGCATCACATGCTCTGCGTCCTCTCTAGAAATAAAAAAAAAAAAAACGATCGCTCGTCTTTCTCTTTTTTAATCCACTTATCCACGTATCCGCATACATCGACGACGACGACGACGACGACGACAGAACACAGGAAAACGTAATGGTTGCCCCCAAAGAACACGCGTACCGCTCGTCTTCCACAAGTATCGGCTTTATTATATATATTTATTTTGATTTTCATACGTGATCCTGCGGCAGGCCGACGCTGCGACGATGAGTTAATTATACAGTAGGTAGTCATTCTGTGCCATTCGTCGATCCATGTAACGACGATGGCTCTCAGCTTTGCATGGACACCGCGCGAAACACCAGAAACATGTAACAAATGACAAACCATCGTACCGCTCTCCAAACACTAATTATTGTCACCATTATTATCGCTATTATT
The DNA here is from genome assembly GCA_018883505.1 of Ceratosolen fusciceps. Lineage (NCBI taxonomy): Eukaryota > Metazoa > Arthropoda > Insecta > Hymenoptera > Agaonidae > Ceratosolen > Ceratosolen fusciceps. Next base: position 2,194,310 of record RCIC01000010.1, read on the forward strand.
TATTTATTTATTTATTTATTTATTTATACAATGTAATTATCATTGTAATTACTATAAACTATACACTTGATATTCTTATTAGCCCCGGCCTTATTACAATGAATATTATTATTATTGTTATATATATATATATATATATGGAAACGCTATTTTTCTTTGTAACAGCGATTCTCATCACACGCCCACCCGTGCACCCGAACACGAGCACACGCAAACGAACAAACACTCGAACACGAACGGGCACACACGAATAATATACATATAATGCATATTCCCTGTACGTATATACGATACAGTATTCATGTGGGACATTGCAGTAAGTGCATAGGGAACAAGTGAGCGGGACATGGGTTTTGACCCCCTTCGCCGAACAATTTGTTGGTGACGGTATTAGGTCTCAATTAGAATTATTTGCTACGGCAAACTCGAGCCTCACAAGTGCAGCGTTTCCACCCCCCCCCCCGGCTCTGCCCATGTGTGGCAATGCAGGCGCGTATATGTGCAGGTCGGTCGGTGGCTCGATGAGTGCAAACGCACATCAGGATGCACCGGCAATTAGCATTCACACTGCTACGTAATTACGTCTTGCTATATATGTACATGCATTAGCCGGATTCGGTGTGATTCTACGAGCTTCGCGCGCATACGTATGCACGGTATGATTTTCGGCTGTAAAGTCTTGAGACTACTTCAAATGGTACGCGACCTCTCTCACCAACACTGGCACACTTACGTAAATCGATACACACGACGAGTTCGTCGATTCCAAATCCCTAAAAGCGGAATATAGACTGCGCAACATCTTTTATATTTAAGGGCATGTCAATACTAATTAACAGCATCAGCATATTCATTATAATCTATCTAAACGTTTAGTGGCTTTTATTTTACAAAATGACAGACTTTTCTTCGAGTACTTTTTAAAGAGCGAAAATCAACTCGAGACCATCACCTATTCTTATTTTCAATCTCACCTTTTCTTCATTTAACTAGATGATGTGTATTAGATAAAATTTACTTCTTATATGCATAAACAAAAAGCGCTTCTTTTCCAATTACTTATTCAAACTAAACGTCACACTTCGTAGAAAATTAGTTTTTCTTCACTATATAGATATGTCTTGTATGTTTTTATATAATTGTCGGTACGACGATATGTAAAAATATAAATAATATACGAAAAAAAAGAAAAAAAAACTATTGTAGTGATAATATTTCTTCGCAGGGTATTTAATGCTCGTTTATAGCGTAAATTGACGAGTATTAGAGGGCATACGAATCTAAAATTATAAAAAATCCTAAAAGATTTATGAAGTATTTTTGAGGGTAAAAAAAGTATAATAAAATAATTGTAATGCCAAAAGTGGCAAAGAATGCTATAGAAAAGGTAAAAGTGGATTGAAGCAGATATTACGTTCCGTGTGAAAAGATTATTGTTATTATTGGATGTCCGAAAGGAAAATAATGCTATCCAGAGGAGATAAGGAGGACGAAAATCTCTTAAAAATCTCTCTTAATACCGTTCAAATGAAGATACTTCTTCAAAAAAAAAAAAAAATAAAATAAAATAAATAAAGAGAGGGAGAAAAATTTTAATTAAAAAAAAAAAAAAAGAAAGAAAAGGAGAGTACATTTCATCAGTTGATTGTAGAGGGGCTGGCTTACAACGGATCCAAAACACTTGTGTTATCTAACGCAGTTTAGAAGTGTGTACTGTACAAACAAGAGGAATAATCATTCGTTGCATGAAGAGTACGTGAAAAGTTGGGTATGCCAGAAGAGTATAGAACATGTAAATGAGCGAATGACATTGCAGAATACCGAGTTCGCTGGATAAGATATGGGGGTTTACTTAAGAATCAGTAAAATAAAGGATAGAGGGGGGGAGTAGTCGAAGGAGGAGCGATCCGGGTTATGGACGCGTTGAATGCGAGAATGATATGGGTGAGTGGATAGGGGAGAAGTCGGGTGCTCGGGTACGAAATCACCACTGGAATAAAGTAATCACGAGGAAAAATAATAAAACTGCGTTAAGCCGGAGGAAGAGGAGTGAAACTGTGGTGTACGGGGTTTATTGGGGGTTATTGGGGGTTATTGGGGGTTATTGGGGGGTTATTGGGGTTGAAGGCATCGCGAAACTAAATGTGAAATTGGCCCAGGTGTAAGGAATCGTGAATTCGAGTTTACGCGTTGCGAGAGATCAAAGCGCAATAAGTCAAACGAGGGGAGAAAATAAAATTAGACGTAAAACCCGTAGTTTAGATCGGTGAAATTTATCGGCACGTATTTATACGCTATATCATTGCCGCGCGAGTTCTGCGCGCGCGCGAGAGAGAGATAGAGAGAGAGAGAGCAACAAAAGAATTTAGAATATAAAAAGTAAAGCATCGAATTAACGGGATTTTAATGAAAGTAATGCTCGGTATAAGCCAAAACGTCGAATTATCAATCATTCGACGGGGAATATTAAAATTAACGAATGTCCGACATAGTTTGATAGCCGGTTGTTGATTAAAATTGCACGTGGCAGCTAAGCGGAACGTGAAAGCTCAACCGATCCGATGAGATTCGTCGCGTGCATTAGGTTTTGTCCTCGTTTAGGATTTTCCAGAACGGGAACGAGATGGAGAATGGGACGTCGGACGGGGTGGGTGTTACGGAGAGAGAGAGAATAAAAAGAAAAAAACAAACAAATAATATAAAAGAAAAGTACGGGAAAAAATAAAGCAATTACCGTCGCATAAAATAAAAAGGAGGACGAACGAGTCAGAGGTGATATGAAAAAATATAAAATATCTTGTCGTTTTATATGATAATAAATTTGATAATAAAAGCAAACTCCTAACCGAGAGGCAGGAATATGCCGCGACGAGAACGGAGAAATGATTTTTACGATAAAATAAAAGTATGCAAAATAAAAGGAAACTTTGCCAATGCTAGGGGCAGAGGTTGTGCTTTTCTTTCCCGTATTTTATCACTTGTAAGAGAAATACATGCTTTCTCGGCTTGTAAACGAATATTTGTGCAGAAAATAATTACAAGATATTCAAGGTAATCAATGCCGGGACATATTTTGGCATGAGCAGGAGTAATTATTTTCAATACGGAGGCGGAACTCAATTAGCATTTCGAACGCGTGTTCCGAGCTCCGCGACACCTCCCCCCAACCCCTCAGACGTAAATATGCGATGCAGCGCAGGGGGAGTGTTAAACTAAATCGAATAAAGTACTCAGCGTATCGGTGCGATTTCATTTCAACGTCAAGAAACGCGTTGTTTAAAAATTTACTTACAAGGTCGAAGCTTACCGGGGCAGAGCGATTAATCGACTTTGTATTAAATTAAATAACATTGACTGCCGCCGGTCATAAAGAATTTGGAATTTTGACCGACCGGCTCGACGTTACGTTGCGAATCGACAATCCCCCTGCAGGGCTTCGCATAATAATAACAGTAAGCTGGAACATTCATGCATCCCGTAGAGAAAATCTTCCTATGTTTGGGCACCTACGATCTATAATACGAGTTTGTATTTTTTTTTTTTTTTTTTCGGGATAATCTTATACTACGGCAACACGGCGAGTAATTAATTATGCCGCAAGCAATACATTTAGCCTGACTAATAATTCTTACGATTATTTATGGAGAAAGCGGAACGGTACCACTATCACTATCACTATTATTACCATTACCATTGCTAATACCATTGCTATTACCATTATTATTGTTATTAAGAAATTTTGGCTCGGAGCGAAAATAGCGACGGAGATATGGCGCTTGCGCCCTATTTTCTTAAAAGCATTCCCATATAAATACGTTTTAATCGAATGAGCCTGAAACAGCGAAACCGCGGTACGAACTCGTCCCCTCGGTAAATTTAAAAATTCAAGGAAAAGAGCAGAATGTTTGCCCCCTCGCTTAACGCATTTAACGAGTTGTTATCATATTTGCATTGTAGAACAACAGGAGTAAGAATAATAAAAAAGAAAGGGGGGAACGAATAAATAGAAGGTCTATGGTGGTCTATGGAGTAATTTTAAGTCAAGTTAAGCTTTTTTTGCTAGACTCGGTAAATAAATGCTCCTGCGAGAAAAACAAAGTAAGTTGTTGGTGCATGGACTCGGAGTTTTTAGGGGGGGGCGGAGGAGGGGGAAGGAATCGTCACAAATACTTTGCGATACAATGGAATATAAGAGTAATTGATATTACAGGTCTTTTTATCCCGCGAGCAGGAGAGATGGAGTTAGAAGTTAGAAGGAGTGTTCCCAGCAATAATATCAACGTGAAGTTTTTTCGCTTCGACAATTTACTGAGATCACGTAATTCACGTGATTATTTTCAAAGAAAGTTCATTAAGTGAAGTTTAAGTGTCGGAGCTTAGAGCTTGCTTCTCAATTTTGAGAATTGTTGGGGACTGAGTTGGGGACTGACCATGAGTTTCTAGAATCTAGAACGTTTAAGATCATCGATGGGTGCGCGCGCGCAGAATTATTACGAATCTACGTATACAGGTGTATAAGTTATTGGGGATATAAGCGTGCAATTCGTTGTAAATCAGCAATTTGTATGAATTGATGAGAAAAGAAAATCGTGAAACGTCAGGACGCGTAATTGGGAAAACGTCAGGAAAACTAATAATTCTATTACAAAAGCCTACGGGTCAGAATAGATTCGTCGCCATTAACTACCTGCGGAATAATTACTCTTCCATAGAAAAGCCATAAGAATTAATATTTATCGCTCGATATTAATGCGACGGGCGGGGGTGGGGGATCTAATAAAAAGACCGGCGGCCGAGCGTATTGATATAAAAACTGAGAGGTTTGCCATAAACGTGTGACAAATTTAATTTATACAATAACGAATGGGCAGGTAAAGAAGAAGAAGAAAAAAAAAGAAAAAAGTCCAATTAATTTATCGGAATTGAAGGGCGAGCACGGTCGGGGTAAGTGTTTGTGCGACCTCCTCCCTGCCTCCCCCCAACACACACAGACACCGCGATCCGTGATATAACGGGCGTGTTAAGTGGAAATAAAATAAGATATGCGCCGGAAAAGTGCAACGTTCGAACTGTGAAAAATATTCCTAATCTTTCCTTACTTCTGTCCATGGCAGATAGGATTTATGGTCGATTTAATGGACTCAAACAACTTTCACGCTCCTTGAGGGGGAATAATTTTTTATCTTTGAAGAAAAATAAGATTTTAGCAAATATATTACTGGTTTAAACTTCCGAAAGTTGGAAGCTTGCCACTGACTTCGTACGAGTGAGGCGATATTTTCGCGATGCGAGTGAGTGTGGGATTAAAAATTTTATTTCATAATTCTCAACACCTCCTCCCCCTCCTCCTCCTCAATCGGCCTCAATCGATTCCCCATACCGATGATTGATATTAGCGCATTAGTCCGCGAAAGCAATTTTATTATGCCGTGCTTCATACGCGATCCTGTAAATAATAAAGGGCGTAAACAGCGACGAGAATACGAGTCACGTGACAAGAGCGAGCCGTTCTCCGAGCCGTCATCCCGTGGATCGGCAGCGCGAACGCGAGAACGCTAATTCGACGATCTCGTTACGGGGCATTGATTAATATCAATTAAGACTTCCCTTTATTTTGACTGAGGCGATTAAATGCCAAACGATCCCGTCGACCAATTCTTATTACTGTTCTTACCCGAAAGTCTTAAACACGGGAACGAAAGGTCGGATAAGCTCACACTTCACCTCGCTACTTCTACGCCAAATTCTTGATAATTATTTTAATTGGGCAAATTAACGAAATACGTACGTTCAGCTAGAGGACCAAGAACATTATTATCCACGCAGACGCATACTCAATATATATCCTCACCATAATGAATACATATTTTTTGTTTATGAATAATAATACTTAAAAAAAGAAAGAAAGAAAAAAGTCGAGTAAGTGAATCGTTATGGTGTCGAGATAGGCGTATACATAATGTTCGTTCGAAAATATATGAAATGGATTAAGGCGGCGGTCGGTGGAGAGGAAGGGGGACTTATTAAAATATCATTAAGGACGTTGAGGTTAATTCAGGGAAGGGGAGATTGAGGGGAAAGCCGTAGTTATTGGGAAATCGGGAGAAAATAGTCCCGGGGCAATAATAACCTCGAGGACAGGAGTAGTAAAAAGGTCGGACAGAACGGTGAAGAAGGTAATTATTCGAGAGAGAGAGAGAGATGGGCGGTGGTTAGGAGGGTGGGTAGGGCGTTACGTAAGGGAGTATTAGGAGAATGAAAATTGCAAGGGATCGAGTGCCGTGGAAAGTTTCCGGCCCGACAAGCTTAGGCGCTGCTGCTCTTTAACCCGTTAATAAAGAACGGGGAAGTAAGTAGCTTCGGCTCGAGTAGTATAGGTGCGGAGCTCGTGTACTCGCGGTCGGGGTGGGGCAGTGTGCGACCCGTCGTCAGTCGAATAAACGTGGCCAGGAGGACGGAGGACAATTAACGAGCCGAGTACGCGCTAATAGGATTCGATCGGGGAAACTCCTTGAATTCGAATGATTTTCTTATTAACGCCGCAAGCTTCGCTCTAACGACCTCGGCACACCGATGTTGTCGGCTGGGATGGGTGTGGGTGGGGGGGGACAAGAGGAGGAAGAGGATGAGAAGGAGAGCAGAGTTTATAGGCGGGACGAGCGGTGGCGGCGGCGGCGTCGGCAGCGGTGGCGGCGGCCTCGTCCCAGACCGACGCTGTTTACCCCGTTCACTGGTGCTCGTGTACGAGATTCGCAAGGATTGCCGCGGGAGTCGTCGGCTACGCACCTGGCGCACCGTATGCATAATATATGTCGTGTAAGGGAGAAAGTTCGAACGAACGGCCGAGGATCGATCCGAGAGCGCGCTTCCCCTACGTCCCTACGTCCCTTGTCCCTTGTCCCTTGTCCCGATCCGTCCCCTCCCGGTCCCGAGGTCCTTTTCGTCATTTCGTACGTCGCGTTTAAAGTCCTCGGCGACTCGCGAGCCCTTAGCCAACTACGACGGTCTCATACGTTCCTCCTTGCCACGCGCCCCGTCCCGCGCTCTCTCGCTGTATTATTCCGGGCACGAGTACGCGTCCTCCACGGGGCAATTCTAAGGACTTGCTTTACATTCGTGATCGATCGAAAGCAAAAGGATTTATGCCCTCGTTGCATGAATTGCACGGGATCCGAAAGGAGTGGCGCCACTGTAGCTGTAACTCGAGCCACCGCCCCCCCCCCTCGGTGAGGCCGCCCCATCGTCCTCGTCGGCTCGATCCTTATAACGGCCACCGGTGCCGATCTCCTTATTCCCCAGGCCGAGCCGAAGGTGCGAGCCCGCGTTCTACTAACAGTTAACAGGAGTCATTGATCAAAAGTTGAGCTCAAGTGCATTAGCCTGGAAAATAACGCGACCGGGCTCGTGAAATGTTGACAGGACGCTCGCTGTAGGTAAATAGGTAGGTAAGTAGATAGATAAGTAGGTAGAGGTAGGTAAGTTGGTAGGGCAAGCCGGATGGACGTTAACCGTTGATTGCCGCGCCAGGGTGAATCGAGCTAATAAAAGTCCTCCGGACGTCGTAACCGGAGCCCAACGACGCGGGCGGCTCGTTGAAACGCTCCGAGCAGAGCAGGAAGCCTCGGATTGGGTAATGAGGGCATCGGGGCGCGCCCGAGTCCGGCATCGTGGCACTCGATCGAGCCTAAGGGAATACCAAACGATCCCGTCGGGTTAAGGCTTCCCCGCGGCCGTGTAATGGCGGCCTCAGCGGTGGTCGTCGGTAGCCGGGCTCCGCGTATCCAGGATGGGCGTCGACAGCGCGAGCTTAAAGTTAAAAGCCAGCCGAGCCTTGGGAGTAGTCGGTGGACTACGGCTTAGAGGAGGGGCGTGGAGGAGTAGAGAGAGAGAGAGAGAGAGAGAGAGCCGTCGGACTCGCGGAATGAAAGACGAACCGTGGAGTTCCCAGACGGCGGTGGAATGAGAGGGATAGGGAGGAGGGCACACACGTGCAGCATCGTCGCTCCTCGGGAGTGACGGCTCGGCGTTGGGCGGAAGACGGCGGGGGACGGGAGGGGGAGGGGGGATGTAGAGAGGCTGATGGCGCACGTAGCAGCCACGCATTGCCGTCTCGATAATTTGGATCGCAACCGGAGCTAAGCAACGGAAGAGCGGCAGTGACAGGGACGGCGGCCCGCATGCCAATTATCTGTATAACGTGGAAGCGCTGGGCTGCTGCGCGCCTTTCGCCTTGCGCGAATCGATCTTCAGGTCAGATGGGTGAGCGTGGGCGGGAGCGAGGGCGGGAGCGAGACAGCAGATAGGCAGATAGAAAAGGCTGTAGCGACCCCAGGAAATCCGGAGCCTCCGCTATCTCTCTTCTCCGCCCTCTCGCGCCCTCTTTCCCTCACTCACTCACTCACTCTCTCTCTCTCTCTCTCTCTCTCTCTCTCGCTCGCTCGCTCGCTCGCACCCGCCTCGTCATCTACCGCCAATCTACCTATCTATCTATCTATCTATCTATCTATCTGTCTATCTGTCTATCTATCTATCCATCTGCGTGGCTCTATCTATTGATCGATTTCCGACTCGCAGTGGTCGGGCCCGTCCTCCCTCAGCCAGCGGCTGGCTCCCATAGAAATGTCGGTGGGCACGAGTGCGAGCTCGGACACGTCGCATCTCGCCGCTGAGGCAAACAGACCATCAGTCAGATGCGCGACATAATCGATTTGTTTCAACTCCTGTCCATAATCCGAATATTCGCCTCCTCCTCCTCCTCCTCCTCCTCCTCCTCCTCCTCTCCTCCTATGCCCCTTCCTTCGTCGTCGAGGCGCGGCTTCTAAGGGCAACTTCTTCACCGGCGCGACTCCCCCCACCCCCTCTCTCTCTCTACAGCTCCCGCTCCCGCTCCCGCTCCCGCCCCCGCTTTCGCACACCAACTCCCACCGCCACCCTCCACCCTCTAGCCACCACTCCGCCCTCTCGCTCCCTTTATTTATCTCGGCCGTCTTCTTGTACAATGCGCAGCCTTTGCTCTTTCACAGAGTGGCTAGCTCGGGACTTTGAATTTCCCGGAGGAAAGTCCTCGGATGCAGGAGCCCGGACAAAGATTGCCAGCGCTAGCTCGGTCGCTCGGTCGGTCGGTTAAAGTCCCCATCGATCCGCTTAATTGCGATTACATTGCATTCCGAATTAATTGGTCGCTTGAAAAATAAAGCCATTCCCGTCATCCGGCCCTTTGACCCTTGACCGATAGAGAGGCGGAGCAGCGGGAGCGGCAGCGGGAGCAGCGGGAGCAGCTTCCGGCCAATCGTCGCGCATCTACGAGCTTATTATTCGAGCTTATCGAGCTCAAATTCATGGAAATGGATTAAAATTTTTTTCGCTCGCCATCCAAGGAAGAGTTGGGAATTCGTTGGGAACTCTCGAGGTCGCCGTCGCAGAGGTCGCCGTCGATGTTGCCGTACTTGGGACTGCCGCGAGGAAGGCCAATCGTTGGTAATTCCATGGATAACGTACAAGTCTTCTGCCGATGAAAATCATTCGATCCCAATCGACGTCAAGTTTTTGATAACGGCTCACTTTGATGCATTCATCGTGGCTCGGGGGGGGGGGAGGGGGTGGAACGACGATAAAGGGATGACAGTCACGGAGCCTGGCATCTTATCAATCACTCAACCCTTTGCTTAACCCAATGCTCTCGGCTCTTGTAATTCCGCTCCCGTTTAACGCAGCCCCCCCTCCCCCCATAAACTCCTCATCGATCCCGGACTCATTTTCCTTATCTTCGCTTTCACGGGACACCAAGGAAAACTTTTATTCGCAACCTTACCCTTCCCCCCCCCTTAGCCGTACGTGCCACGAGCATGCTCGTACTTTGTACTTTCATAGGCATTATTTTCAATTTGCGCAAGCCGCCCGCCTCTTTAAAGATTTATGCCGTGCGAGCATTGCAATAACGCGACGAAGCAGCAACGTTTCGTAATTTTATCGTAAGGAACGTATGGAAAATCGCCCGTCATCCGCTATTGTAATACATACCCGAACGTTGCTCTGCCCGAGCAATCTTTACGAGCATCGTAAATCATTACATCCACATTACGATTATAATCATTGTATAATCACATCGAATGCAGATATGTCATTGGAGAGTCATTTGAGTTCCTTTAATGCCGGCAAAGCGTAGGGGGCCGTAGTGCAAGTAAATAAGTCCCATGGGTTTTCAGGACAATTTTCGTTTGCGATGGGACAATTTATTGTAACGAAGCGTCTCACGTTACGATGAGTAACGCGTAAGAAACGGAGATCCGATCTTAGAGAGCTAAGAGCATCGCGATATCGAGGGGGGGGGGAGATTGTCAGGATTGCTAGTATACGGCTGACCTCGGCTAATAATCATAATAATTGATCCTATTATGTTTTGTTCCGGACGGCGATGTTAGATGGCCCGACAAATGTACGCACCAACATCTTTCTCCGCTCAATCAGCAAAATCAATGATTATTCCATGGTGAGTGCCTCAAATATCCATCCATCTACGCATAAAGCATCCGTCGTCTCTCTCTCTGTACACGCGTACGTGAACGCGCGCGTTTCGACATACGTATATACATATATATATATACGTATATGTATGTACGTATATGTATGTACGTACGTACGTACACGTACGCGTGCGCGTACACACGATCGCACGCAATGTTTGTGAAAGTTCCGTGTATAAAAGTGTATGTGCAGTCCCATGTGTTTGGTGGATGCGTCAACCCATGCAAAAGAAGCTCATACACGCTCATGTATCCATTGCTCGAGAACTTTGACTACGTAATTAATAATTATATTCGTACAAGTCGTCCCGTGCAAAAAGTAAATTGTTAATTATTTACAAAGTCGAGTGGCCTCGTAGCAGTCGTATTTACCGGCCGGGGATTAAGCTTAAAAAATTTATTTAAAGCCACGCAGACGACGCTGGCTCATTCCTTATAAAAATAATTCCTCTTCATTCTCGTAGCTACACGTATTCAAAGTTTTTTTTTTTTTTTTTTTTTTTACATGAAAATTAAAAACAATCATATGCCATCGTACATTTTTCCTCGTATTTCATGTTTGACGTACGAATATCGTCCAAGGATTTCGTATTTATACTTTAAAGTTTATTCTTGTACTGTATTTGTACGCCTTGTTCATTCACGTATACATACTTTGCGTGTGTTGCAAAACTATCCTTACCTACAAACAATACGACGACGCATCATTATCATCAGCATATATTGATACGTAAGTGTGCGCGCGTATGCGTGCGTATGTTATGTCAAAAGTGTATGTGTGCTAGGTGGTGTTAAATTGTCAATGTCCTTGTTTGAAATGTCTACGTATGAATTACATATATTGGCTGTATACAGGTTTAAGAAATATGTGTATATATCTGTGTATGCAAAGAAGATGCTATTTTTATACGTACATGTACAAGCATATATGTATGTTTGTATGTATATCATTATTATTCGTTATTATTATTTGTTGTTATTATTTGTTATTATTATTTGTTATTACTATTATTACTACTATTATAATAATTATTATAATTATTAAGAGGATGTTGTGCGTATGGCGTGTAAGGCTGTGTTGACGTATCAGAGACTGAAAATGATCCCTGGAAACGATTCCCTCGTTGCTTTTCACTGCTTGTGTCATAAAATATCGTGGCAAACGCCGCGTTAAAAATATTTTCACCCTAGCAGGACGAAGCGGAGCCCGCGCAAGGGCATAAAGTTGAAATAAATACTCAAAGTGTCATTAAAGAAGTTCAAAAGCTTTCCCAAAGAAAAGTCACGCGAGAGCGCTTGGCTTGTAATTATTTTCTCGGGTATTTTTTATCGGTTTCGTAGCGGGAAGCGGCGGACGGCCTATGGTGGGACGTTTCAAGGACTCGTAAATTGATAAATGTTAATGTATCATTTAAAGATATTTATTGTACGAATAGCGAAGTCCCTCTTGTATTCTTCAGCGTGTGTACCGTACACGCGTACGCGTATACGATAATACGAATTATTAACGATAATATGCAATTAAACTTTGTAATCCAGAGAGAGGGGGAGAGAGAGAGGGGGAGAGAGGGAGAGAAAGTGGGTGAGTGGGTGAGTGGGAGGGAGATAGAGGGAGGTCGGTGTAGCATAAAATCCGCATTTAATGGGAAGCCGTTGACTCCGAATGCTTATACTGAATAGTTTTCCACGATGGATTTAATAGTTTAGCGAAAATCCGAAAATGTTTACGCCATAAAGTAATTATTTTTAAAGTTTTAATGAAAAAAGAAAGGAAAGAAAATACTTAACGCGCGTCACGGGGATTCCTTTCACATCAAACAATAAATAAATAAATAAATAAATAGATAAATAAATAGATAAATAAATAAAAGAAAGAAGAAAAACAAAAAAAAAGGCGAGGGGGAGGGGGAGGGAGGGTAAAGAAGGAGAAGGTGGAATAAAAATAAACATTAAAGGATTTACTACTATTATCGTAAAAGTTTGTAAAGGCATAAAGAGAGGCGCTTGAAGATTCGTAGCAATTAAAAAAAAAACCGTGAAATAAATTCGAAAGAATGGAGGGAAATAAATACCGGTTGCGCTAGTGACGAAGACATGCACCACCGCTGACCCCCTCCTCTGTCACACCCCGCAAGCCCTCAACCACGGCTATGGGCAAAAGAGCACTTGGGACCATTGTTTACTGTTGCTTTTCATTTTTTTTGTTTTTTTGATGTTTTTGTTTTTGTTGTTATGTTTTGTTTTTTTTTTTTTTTTTAATTTTTTTGTTTAATAATACTAGTCTTTGGGGGGGATGAGGGGGTACAGAATGTCGGGGACCTCGAGGTGGACAACGAATACTCGACAATTGCTTTCGAGGTTAATGAACAACCGAAATAACTCATCGAACCATTGTAATTTATAGTTTGACAAAGTTCGAGGATATAATCAGATTACCTGCTCTGGAATGCAGGTACTTGACGCGCACGGAGTCATTACCACCCGCGACCTCCGCCGTCTCCTGTATCCGAATCAAAATCATTAACATAACTCTCTCTCTCTCTCTCTCTCTCTATCTCTCTATCTATCTATCTATCTATCTATCTCCATCTCTCTCTCTCTCTCTCTCACGGGTGCGCGTGTTTGGGAGCGGCCGTGTCACGAAAACTTCCCGGCCATGTTGGCGTCCCTCCCCCCGCCCTTCCACATGGCGCGCACATAATTTTGATTTGTGTTCATTAGCGCTTTCGATGCCTTCGCCAGAATATCACTCAACGGCGAGTCAAATAATTCGCTCCCCCTTTCCCCGCCGCCCGTCGCGCCATAATCGATCCAATTTACCGCTCCAACAAGCCGCTCGGCCACGCTTTCAGAGATTTCGGACTCGGGATCCGGCCAGGGCCGGGGCTCCACTGCTTTCCCAGGCTCTCGTCGACTCCGCTCCTCCGCTCCCATCGCATCCCCTCCCCCCGAACCTGACCGGTACCACGAGACCGAGGCTGCCCCCCCCCGACCTCCTAAATGCACCGCGGCCGGAATTAAGGGGGATTAAGTGAAACTGGCGATGCGTGGGTCCGGCATTGCCGATTATGCGCGTGCAGGTGCTCTACGAGCTGTATTTGCCTGGGCGGCGGCCGATCCCCCGTACAAAGGCCTCGCCCCGAGGAATCGGAAATGCCTTTGTCCAGCCAGAGAGCGTCCCCGCTCATCCCTTCCGTCCACCCCGTTCCCTGTCTAAACTGCTTACGCGTGGAGCGGCCTACTCCCCCCACCACCACCCCTCCTCCCGCCCTCTATGCCAATATTACTGCCCGTGTGTATACGCATACACGTGCATCTGTTTAATGCGATCGCCCCTGCCCGGAAGTCAACTGATCGTCCGGATTCCCGGTTTTCTTACCTATCCGTTACGGCTGCTCGTCTATCCTGTAGAAGATGACGTCGGCCGCACGATGGTAATTCGGTATCTGTTTGTTTACCTCCGCTGACAAGAAGATTATCCTCACATTAATTATTTAGCTCGATTTCTAACTGAGCTAATTGTGATTAATGAGATCGACTCCACCATAGCCGTCCCCCGTCCCCCACCCCTACGACTTTTCCCATCTTTCCACTATTTTTCGTATTAGTCATTGACTTCGGGGGAGACTCTCCCCCCCTCTCTCTCTCTCTCTCGGACACGCCCATCGAGTATCAGATGCCATTAATACGTAATTCCCCGCAATAGAATGGATCCACGTGCGTTGCGCTATAACGACATAATGACCGGATCAACAGCTCCCGTCTCGTAGTCAAGAGCTCGGCTGACTAAGTGATTTTTATTCGTGTCCTAATGCGATACGATCAATACGAAGTCATACGTACCTTATGGCTACTCCTTACGGGTCCACGAAACGCATCTGCGGCAATTACCTTTGCTTCCTTCGCCCCGGCTCTCCGCCGGATCATTTTCTTTCTACAACAACAATCGTTTAAATAAAGTCATTGCACGTGTCCTTGGGAGACATTATTTCCGTGTCCGAGGGGTTTTCAAAGAAGTCAACTTTACAAATACCATCGACTACGGGTAACGGCTATTACCTAAATCCCCGTCTGGCATGGCTTTTCCCTAAACCCCCTCCTCTACGTACTCACTACTCCTACGAACCTCCTTCTTCTACTGCTGCCTTCGAAATGGAAGGACCGAGAAATAAAGAGTCCGTAGATAGACGGGGACTGAGCGGGGGAGGGGGAGGGAGAAAGAAGTTGCCAGTCTGCCCACGGCGTAACGGGGTAAAGTGGCCATTACCGACTGGGAAATTCAGAGTATGTGTATACCACGCGTACGCGCGGCTACTCGTAAGTGCAGCTATATCGCGTCTACACGACTCTCTCTCTCCCTCTCTCTCTCCCTCTCCCTCTCTGTATACGTATATATTTATATATACATATATTTATATGAGATGGGATACGTAGCGGTAGCAGCAACGGCAAGGCTACTCTTCGTACTGGGCGTGAAATCCACATAAATAACTCGAGTGCAGAAGTCTGGTTTCTTGCGATTATCACCTCTTCATTTTCGAAGCTTTTTTTACTATCTCGGCACTCGCACTCGTTCCAGTTTCACCCTCCCCATCCCCCACCCCCTATCCACCGCCATTCCTCCTCTCGCCCACGCATTGTACACGTAGCCACTTCATCCTTTAAAGCGATCTCCCCAACCGGAATATATTTCCCTCTGTCTTTTACTACCCCGCAGCCTACCTATCCTTCCTTCCTCCCAATCCCATTTACAAATGCTGATAAAAAAAAAAAAAAAAAGAAGAGAAAAAAAAGAGAGAAATGGCCGAGAATTGGAAACTGTTGAGGATAGAGCGTTAAACAAATACTCTACCCTATTTATACCAGCCATTGTATTTCTCCCGTGAATAAATTACAGGCAGCGTTTGACATAACGAGATATAACGAGACTCTGCTACTGCTACTGCTACTGCTACTGCTACTACTACTACTCGCTACGACTACTACTACTCGCTACTCGCTACGACTGCCCTCAAAGTCTAACCAATCAAACCACTAATTTCCAAGGACTTATGGATCGCGATGAAATAATTTTTATCTTGATAAGCCTTTTTAAGCCGCGCGAAGGGTAATTGCAATTAGCGGGGGAGATACGTTGCCAGCGGCGCGTAGAGCTAACTCGGCCGGGCTTTGATAAAGAAAAAAAAAATATATTATGTCATTAACGGCATTGAACGTTAAAACGAGCTCATTTATATTATATTATTTATCTCGATCTATTATTCTAAGAGTCGTCGACCGAGACTCGAAGCATTAGAGATTACGTTCCACGAAAAAATTTTCCCCTAATGCGTTCTGTCAAAAAAAAAAAAAAGGAAAAAAGAAAATCATTCTATAAAAATATACCCTGTTCGTTGGTGAATGCAGTCGCGCTTAAGGGATGGACGTTCAAACGTAATGGAAAAACTTTATATGTATGTCGGTGGTCGATTCATTTATCTCTGATTTTTTATAAAATAATAACAACGCCGCCGCGAAACGTAAAACTTAATTGATCGGCCGACGAAATTTAAATTCCGTTCCCCGAAATATGTAAAAACTACGCTTGCTTGACTAAAGCGAATAAGGACAATGGTATTATTATTAAATCTTTGGATGGGCCGCGACGCGAGTGCACGCACACAGATTGAGGCGCGCGGGGCCGCAAGTGTGCTTACGCGTCGAGGTATTATACGAAGCGAAATTTCATCTTGAATATTCACTTTTCCATTTAAAATTTAAAACTTGCCCAAAGATATACTTTTGTCTAAATATCTCCAGTACTCGGGCATTAAATATCTCCATATATATATACGTATGTATGTATGTATGTATGTATGTATACGTATGAATTAAACACGGTTTTTAATTTTTATTTTGAATGAAAAAGAAGAAAAAGAAGAAGAAGAAGAAGAAGAAGAAGAAAAAAATAAAATCCCAAGCGCTCCTCTGATTCTGATTCGCGAATTCGGCCTGCAGACGAAAGGTGCTTTAACGGCCGGTTAATAATTCAGCCATTTTTAATAGTTCAATGGTGAGGGAAACAAAAAATTTCGTAGCTTCGGGAAAGCTGGAGGCGAGGAGTATTCTAAAATTTTAGGGACTTTCCGGTCTCGCGACCCATTTAACAAAAAAAAACCTTATCACATTATGGATTCATTTTTCTTTTCTTTTTGTATTTTTTTTTTTTTTTTTTTTTTTTTTTTTAAATAATCCTCATTAAATCTTATTAAATATTAAAGGATAACGTGGAGCTTTTCCGAGAATAAATAATACACACACATATATATATATATATATATATATATATATATATATATATATATATATATGCATACGTGACTTTTTAAATGACTCCGGTTAGTGTTCCGGAGTTCTGCCGTTCGGTTCATGAAAATGTACATAAACGAATGTTCGATAAAGCGCGAGGCCAAATACAATCGGGCTCGGTTGTTTATTCGTGAAAGCCATCAGTCATGGCCGGGGATGGCGACGTAGTAATAATTCAGAGCGAGAAATCCATAGGCAACCTTAGCGAATAACCTCCTTTGCGAGCAGGAGACTGTCGCCTTCGCTATACTCTGCACACGGTCTTTCTGGCCATTCCGGCTCCCTATTGAATTTCCACGCCGCCCCCTCACCCATCCCACCCTCCAACAAGCAATAACCCCAGACCACTCGACGGTCGCCATCGGGGTTAACGCGGCTGCCGTGTGCCGGGCTCCCAGCATCACGTGGAGAACATTACATTCGATTGCGAGACCCTTCTTCTAACCGCGTCCCTTATTTCCCAGCTTTGCAATAAAATTTGCATTGGCGCTGAAGCGATTGGCCGTGATCACATGCCACAATCACGGTACATCAACAATCACGCCGTGGAATTTTAATTAATTTGACGCTACACTTTTGCCATAAAAACGCTCAACGGCGTACGATGAGAAGCGCGCGGGGACTCTGGTGGGGGTATGGGGGTTGGGGGTTGGATGGTGGAACAAGGGCCCTCGAGAATGTTCTGTATATGTGCATGCATAATAAACTCTATGAATAGATAAAGGACCTCCTTTCTATTTTCTTCTCTTAAAGCGACTTCTTATAGAATTTCAATTCGCCGGTGAAGGGATTCGCGGTCTCGGAATATTTTCAACGCCCACGCAGATTAAAACTATTTTAATTTTCGCAAAATCCAGCCTCGGAAAGCCCACGCGTTACATAAATTGTTTAGAATTATCGTAAGACATGCGACCCCGTACTTCTTGCAAATACCCGTCAAGACGTTGATGAATTCACAAGCGGAACTAAGCGAAACCGATAATACCAAGTAACAAAAGTACGAACATTAACACGTATTTCTTGGATAAACGGGATAACTTAATTAATTGCGCGGCTGGATACGTAATAATTCGGGATCGTTTATTAATATTTTCTGGCTATCGTGACTTGCGACGGGCTTAGATGGCAGGGCGGGGCAGGGCGGGGTAGGGCAGGGCAGGTCAGGGCGGGAGGGAAGCGGGAGAAAATTTCTCGGAAAATTTGTCTGAAAAATCATCCGCAATAAAATATCTGAAGGACTTGGGAGGAGGGTCGGCGCGATACGAACATTCTTGAAAGCCTTTTACGATTATTTCAAGATACTTGAGAAATTATCGCTGGCCATTGTTCGGCTAAATTGCAAAGATTTTTCGGATTGAATGGACGAAAGGGGGAGGGGGGGAGGGAAGAAGAAGGCACGATACTGGAAGAAGAAAGAGAGTTAAGAGAGAAAAAAAACTTTTGAGATGAAGAAGGCATGTAAAGAAAAAAAAAAAAAAGAGGCATGCGCGCGAGTCTAGCCGCAAATAGAAAAGGATTCTCCTCTAAGTAGAAATTGTCGCTTTGACGAGCTTCGGATCATCCCTCCCGCGCGCATCCACTCCCTCTCTCTCTCTCTCTCTCTATATATATATATATATATATCTGTCGGTGCCTCTAAACAAGCCGCGGAACATATAACATGCACTTTGGTATACAGATGGCAAAGCCAAATGAGAAAAGCTTTCGACCTCGTGTGAACGTCGGTTGCAGGAACAAGAGTAAAAAAAAAAAATGAACGAGTGGGGGGCTTAATATCAAAAGGGAAATGGTGAAGGGATGGCAAAGGGTTATAACTCGCTAGAGCGAAGCTCCGAAAACTAGTCAGAAGATCGAAACGCGTCTCCTTATCTGCTCCTTTCGTTCGGCCTCGCCACTTTTCCTCGCTTTTCCTAGGAAATGAAAGCGTATACGTAAGGATGTCGGGATGGAAGCCATATACGGTACTACATGTACCCATGTACTTTCATACACGTGTACTCGTACGAAACGATGAGGTGGAGAGAGAGAGAGAGAGAGAGAGAGAGAGAGAGAGCAGGAAACTCGAGCTGATAATCCGGAAGTTGGAAGGATGAAGAGGATGAAGGTCGAGTCATTAATGGAGATGCGTCGCCGATTGCATTCAATCGGTGGGGAGCCTTCGAGCTTATTTCAACGTCTCTCTCCCTCTCTCTCTCTCTCTCTCTCTCTCTCTCTCAACGTACCTACTACCATTTCCATTTACATATATATATATATATATATAGAGAGAGAGAGAGAGAGAGAGAGAGAGATCACATAAGCCTCTCTACGTCACTCTATCCAGTTCTCTTCTCCTTTTGCAACACGAACCAAGTGATTCAACTTTTTTCACTCCCGAACCTGTCTGACTCTGCAAATGCAATCACTTCTCCTTCCTCCTCCTTCTTCCTCTCGTTTTCTCATGCATACTCTCTTTTTCACTTTACTCCGCTCTCTTCCACGATTCATTCCCTTCTCTAATGCTCTTTTCCCTTACTCTATCTCTCTCTCTATCTCTCTCTCCCCCCCCCCGCCCCGATAATCATGTTATACACTTTTACGTTTGTCTCTTTCCCTCCTTGTTTTCTACTCATAAATACCGGGCTTTCAATTTTCACTCCTTTTACGCCAAGCGCTTGAATTATGTTGTTTGTCCTTATCATTGACCTAAGACATTTATGTAGCAAACAAGATGACTCGTCGCATTCGCTAAATAAATTTTATTTGTTTAAATTTCACGAAGTTCGGACGACGAGTACGAGTATTAATGTCTCGGAATAAAAATTTGCCTCGAAGCCCGAATTCTTTTCTTACAATTTTTATTTTACACTATTACCTACTACTACTACTACTACTACTACTACTACTACTATTAATAATAATGATGATGATGATGATGATGATGAGGTTGTTAATTAAAAAATTGCCGTAGACATATATATAATATTATAACGTAAAGAAGGAATAAGTTGTTCTACGTTTCTCGCTCATTGGAATGGCATCCTTGAACCTGCAATAACGAATAAATTGCAAACGCAAGTACTCGTAGTTCTCGTAGTGGTATCGGCTTTCGTTGGGATGGGAAAAATTTGTCCTGAATAAAAGGTGGATTCCGCGTCTCGCGAGCTAAGCTGAAACTCGGTAGAGTCCGAGGGCCGAAAACGATCTCTCTCTCTCTCTCTTGAGAGAGAGTGTCGCGATAATTAGTTTCGATAGTAGCATTGATAACTAGGTTCCGGAGCCTTTTAAATCATCATCTTTAATATTTGTCGATGGGGGCGGGTCAGTGACTCGTAGAAGGGAGGGGAGTGTCAGATGGAGTGTCGGCCAGGTCCTAAATACCGGTATAGAATAAAATGGCTCCGATACTCTACGATAAATAAGCTCGAATTTGTGAGATAATAAAGGGGGATGAGGCGGTAGCGGGATCAGGGGCGGGGGAGGGGAGGGGGAGGGACAGAGAGGGTAGTGCCGAGGCGGGATTCGATCGACGTAAGAACGGATAATCGCTAAGATGACAAAGTGGCGTCAGCCGGAGCCCGTCTATGACGTCCTCGGCGATGTAACACGAGCGACGTATCCGAGACTATGGCAATATTTAGGCCACATAAACATCACTCCCCCCCCCCGCC
Source organism: Ceratosolen fusciceps (assembly GCA_018883505.1). Taxonomy (NCBI): domain Eukaryota; kingdom Metazoa; phylum Arthropoda; class Insecta; order Hymenoptera; family Agaonidae; genus Ceratosolen; species Ceratosolen fusciceps. The sequence goes on from RCIC01000010.1 coordinate 2,214,831, forward strand.
ACCTCCACCCCAATCGCCATCCCCAGAGTCTCTCGGCAAGACGACCCGGAGAAATTCAATCACTCCTCCTATTTGCTCCCGCGGCCCTCCTCCTTTATCAATATAACGCCAGGCCACGACATTCATTACTGCATTAAGCGAGCCGAGGCATCGAGTTGCCTCCGGGAGTCGGTGAATCTCGACGTTGCGAGTCCTCGAAAACAAACGACGAGTAGGAGCGTTTACGAAAATTGTCCTCGATTATCGTCACCGACCAGGGTCTTAGGCTCCGTGCACGGATTTACTTTTTTATTAGAAATAAATAAACAATTTCGCGAGACTGGATCGAGTGTCGGTTTTCGGTATAATCCCCGCACTTGTATACACCACCACTACACTGGGGAATCTCTGCATAACGAAGGGGTTGTATACTTCACTAGAAACAAAAAAACGAGAGAGAGAGAGAGAGAGAGAGAGACGTATAAAGCAGAAATTGTGATGTCTAGGCATACAAGTATACTAGAAAATGACACCCAATGATGTACTCTTCAGAAAGATGTATTCATGGAAGAGAGTTCAGTGTTCGCTTACTGCACCCTGCAACCTCCCCCTCCCTCCCGCCTCCTCCTCGACTCCCGCCATCCCTCTCGCCGTCGTGGCAGCTTCGTCGTCTCCGTGCGCGCGTACACACGCACGAACGAATACACGAGCATGAATATGCAATAGCTCAAACTCGGAGTTTTCAGACTTTTATGCACCGGTAAACGTGCACACGTACAGGGCCGCACGAGTAAGCGTGCGGGCGCATATCAAGAGTTATTCTCCTCTATTTTTTCGGCTGATTTATTTGACAGTTGGTAACACACAGCATCCGCATAATGAAAGAGTCCTGAGAAGCCGTTGCCTAATGCGAAGCAGCCGCGTCAACGTTTTATACGGATCTACCGATCCATCTCTCTCTCTCTCTCTCTCTCTCTCTCTCTCTCATGCACCATACGCGTCTCATATCCTAAACGCAATTACTCTCCTCTTTCTTTATTTCTTATCCTCGCCCATCTCCCTCCCGCCCTATCGCGGTATTTGAAAAACCAGGGAACGTGGCGTTCCCCGCCTCCCCGCCATCTTCCTCCCACTCCTCATCCTCTTCGTCATTCGTTCAGGCCTCACTCGGCTCTAAATAAAGTTCGATTCGCGCGAATTCCCTACGACCAACTGACGCGACGAATTCATTTCTAATTATTATTCCTCGTTTCTAAACATTTCGACACTCGCTCGGACTCATTTATAAATATACGTTATTTCAAAGTCTCTGGATCGTATTCGTTTGAAAAAAAAAAAAAAATGAAAAGAAAAAGAAAAAGAAAAGAAAAATAATAACAGAGTCTCGTGACCCTCGGAATCACGCCCCCCCTATGGCCCGTATTAAATATTATGCATGTATTCGTTGTTGGCGCGCATTTGCATTCTCTATGGGTGATACGGGAGGTTCGTAGGGGGACGGGGGGGGGAGAGTCGTGGATGGGACAACTTGATTTTACGGATAAGTCCGATAATATTTTTATAGAGATTTTTGAAATTGTAATCCAGGGAGGGGGCGTAACCCCCCCCCCTACCCCCATCCCTGGATTACAATTCCTCTTTCATGCATGGGGTGCTTCGTATCCTCCCCTCCTCCCGACCCACTCAACCCCGTCAGTGCCACCGCTCCGCCGCGGCCATTCAATCGATGACCCACAATTACAGACAGCGCACCACCGAGGCTCCCAATACGAATATCCCTCCATAAGTACGGCGTCAAGGAGTGTCAGAGGGTGATCTGTACGGCCGGCCGGTCTTACCTAGAGATCACCGAGTTTCTCGAGGACGGCTTTGTAAGCCGACGACGGAAAAGAGCTGGAAAACTAATGTTGGCCTGGCATCCCCTCGTTATCTCCTCGGAGAGCGGTAGGGGAAACAAACGTTTAACTGGGACTCCTCGTTAGGGCTCGGGATAATCCTTGGACCGCCGAGACGTCTCCTCCGTGCCACTCTATACATGCCAACGCGTATAATAGATAACGCTCCTCCTCACTCGCTCTCGATCTAATTAATAGTTACATCGAGTCTATTATGACAAAGTTCAGGATCCTTAAGGTCGTCATTAATATATATATATATGTGTGTGTGTGTGTATTTAATATCTTCGGCTCTGCGCCACTTAAAGATAATAATAATTCCTGAAGGTTATTTGGGGGGGGGTATGGGGGTTGGAGAAAAACAATAACAAATCGAGAAATGCAATTAACGGGGGGAGGAGCGGATGTCCCGTTAGTTGAGCTTTTAAACGACCGAATGTAGCTCATCCATCGGCAGCTTTTGTTACGTTTTGGCTTCTCGATTTGTAATCTGAATTGTTCGAACCGTTTGAGCGGCGATCGATCGTTAATTTTTTAATTAAAAATCTTGGCGGAACTTTGCCATTGGCGGGACGAGGGATGGGCGGATTGGGGGGAAGGGCCATCGATATCGCAAAAACTCGCAGCCGCCGCCGCCGCCGCCGCCCCGCTCTCGTGAAGTAAGTTGGAAAAAATCGCACGGCCTTGAGGCTGTGAGGGTAGATGACGTCAAACGGCCATTTCCGACGTTTCATTTATTACTCGACTTTGTATTTGAGCACAAGAAGGGGGCGGAGCGGGGCATTTTATCCGCTATTATTTTTTATCGTTTCGAGGGAAGGTAGAGAGAGAGAGAGAGAGAGAGAGAGGGGGAGGGGGGGTGCCGGCGATAAAGGTCGCGAGTAATTGAAAACTAAGATCCAACGGTGATTATTACACAGCGAGGACAGGAATGCCCTTTAGCTCTTCAAAGGCTTGATCCCCCCGCCTAGCCCCTTTAATTACTCCGTCGGTAATAGGCGTTAACTTTAATGTCTCGAGGACGACGATGCAGGTTCTCGTAAGGAATGCCTCCGCGGAGGAGGGGGTGAGGGGATTGTGTCGTGATCGCGAGTCCCGGTCGAGGTGGTCGTTGTAAGCTGTCCGTCCGTCCATTCGAGTGCACCGAGTGTACCAGTTCGTGGTACAGGAATGCCTTACCGTCGCTACTGTCATTACTATTACGTCGATGATGAGACTCGTTGTCATAGCGCAGAAGTAATTTATATCTGGTGACTTACGGATCCGTGGAAAGTCTGCCCCGTCGATGCTCCTCGCATACGTAATTGAGCTTCGAGTGCCAATGCAAGTACGCTTACGCGTACGATAAGAGATTTATTTAATCATTTACAAAGGATTAGCCGGGACAAGCTACTCCCCCTCCCCCCTCTCTCTCTCTTGCAAATAATGTATGCTCCTCCGCGAGAATACGTTAATCCAGTACCGTTAATCGAGCATCTCCTACGACTTTGCGTCTTTACGAATTCTCTCTCAACGCCTCCGCACTATTCGCATATCGAACGGTATTATTAAAAATACGAAGAGAGGGGGCTGGAGGGGGTAGGAGAATTACTTTAACTATACTTTTTGCTTCGGATTTAACGAAATTCCGGACATTTTGCTCGTCCACGCTTTCACTCGATAAAGCGTCCGAGGCAGAATTTGCCTGCGTCCACGAAAAAAATGTATACGTCGATGCAGAACTCCACCATCCCCCCCCTCCCTCCGCCCCAATAACCATTCCGGCCCGACCATTCTACCATTCAGCCGCTTATTCACTTTAAAAATTAAGCAAACGGAATGTCTCGCATCTACTTTATAAATTAGTTTTTATAACTTTCGCGGTATTTGACATTTCATTTACTTTCCATTCCCGAAATGTTTCCAACCTTAAAGGGCAGTGAGTGGTTGGTAAGGTCGACGGCGGTGGGGAGGGGCGGGAGGGTGGAACGAGGAGTAGAGGCGAACGGGTCGCTCAAGAGATCGCCGCTTAAGGAAACGTTCCCATTCATTTTCCTCAATCTCACGGAGCACAAGTTTTCAATTTACAAACGAACGACAGAATGATTTAAGAGACAGGATCTAAAACTGTTCGGTCCCAAGCAACTCTTTAACGTAATTACCCACGAGAGGTCATTGTTTTCATTTCACGTTAATTATGAGAATAATGGATTGCGTGCCCGGCACGGCTCTTGATAAATTTATTTACACTTCGGCCTGAGCCGTGATCGTCATCTCCGACCACGGCCATCGTGAAATGACTCATTATGACGAATGTCAATGCATCCCCGACTCTTCGTCCATGGATAAGGTCAGTGAGTAAGGTTAGTTATTGGGGTTAGTCAAAAGGTAGGGCTTTCGTCGGGTTACAGGACTCTCGGGTTCTCGATATACTTCTGGAGTGCCGGGATCGTAAATAAGGCCGTTAACGATTCTTCGTTATTTGCTCCGACTGATATGCATTACGGAAATGATTTAATGATTAATCTGTACGGCGATCGTAAATACGTCTGAGCTTCGATTTCCCCCTCGGCCATAATCGTTTTTCATCTTGCTTTAGTGCTCAATAACCCCACCGTTTCCAATGCACATCCATATACACGCCTTCGTGTCTATGCGCGCGTACACGTATGTACATGTATTCCATAAATTCTTCTTGAACAATAATTGTCGGCTGAGGTGAAGAACGCGCTACGTATCCGCCAGGTATCCTCCAGGTATCCGTTAGGTATCCGCTCAGGGGGTGCGTGGGTCTGCTTTAACGTGGCAAGAATCGCGGGGGATCGCGACGGATCGCCTATAGTATATAATTGGAATTAGTCGTCGTTCGTCTAAATAAATCTCAGTGGCGTCACGTAATCGCTGGACGCATAATTGCGAGCGATCGATCGCGCGTGCGTGTGTGGGGATCGGGCTGGACGGGATATACAGGTCGTCGCTTATTGGCTCTCTGGGCAGATGCCGTACGAATATAACGAAAGGATAGATACGATATCGTCTCGATCGAGAACGGGCTCTTCCTTATCCTTAGATCGTGCTCGCAATTAATGGAAAAAGGACCCTCAAGTGTAGCCGATACGTTGGTGAAACGAAGGGAGGAAGGTAAGGAAGGGGCGGGGGGGAGAGAGAGACGAAGGTGAGACTAAGGTGAAACAAAGGTGGAGTAGAGGTCGGAAAATCGCGCGAATGGAGCTTATCTCGAGTCGGAACGGTGTTTCTTCCTTATCTCGAGCCGGGGATCGCGTTTCCAGTTATAGAGGTTAGCGGCAGGGGCGAGGGGGGCGCTCGCGATAAAGGTCGCGAGCGCGCCGACTCATTGGCGCAGGCATCGGCTCTCCTTACTCGCCCTCGGTCGTGGAAACGCTTTTCTCCCGAGCTCCCGAGGACACCACCACCGCCCTGGCTTACATGCCTCCGAGAAAGGGGCTGAGGGGGAGGCCTCGATAAAAGAGGAAGAGCCTAGTCCTGGTTTAATATCCATTACGCGAGTAGGAAAAACTCCGCGTTCTCTTCTTCTCTACTTCGTCCCCCCCTCTCTCCCTCTCTCTCTCTCCCCCTCTCTCTCCCCCTCTCTCTCCTTTAGCCAGCAGCACCTTAGCCGGTCGTATAGACGACAGCGCCCTAGCTCTCGATATTTCCCTACCGTACCCGCGATGTGCGAGGAGCACCCGCGCACATTCACACCAACGCCGCGGAGCAATGTACTCCTCCCGAGTCACGATGACGTCTATGAATTGCGCTCGCCCGTGTGCACGAGCATTGTTTCGGCTCCGCGAATAAACCTAACAAAAGGAGGAGCACCGAGCTCCACGGCCGGAATAGGGGGGGCGGGGTGAGGGAGGGACGTAGGATACAGCCACGAGAAGCTCCTCCTCCCCCTACCCCTCCCCTCTCACCCCATTTAAGCATTTCAACGTATATATATATATATATGAGGTCCCTCCTCATCCCCCTCGCTCGCTACCACCTCTTTATTCCCGTAATGCAATCGCCGAGCCGCAGCCCTTTCACCACCCGGGTCCCCCTCCCCAGCCGCCCACATAAATAAGTATATCAACTAAGCGACGGGAGCATTTTGCAGCCGAACCATTCGGAAGCAGCTTTATTTTTATAGGCTACGAACTCTTGCTTAGCGCGTACTCTCACGTTACCTTCTCAATTCGTCCGCCCGCCAACCCAACGACGTCCCCGATTACCTTTACACATCCAAACTCTTATCTCCGGTCTACCTGTACGTACATTTATCTATGCCCGCGCACCTACGCATGGCTGTCTTATTAAAGCCACGTCACCACCAATCTCTGACTCGCCTCCTCCTCCTCCCCTCCTCCTGCTCCTCCTCCTCCTCCTCCTCCTGCTCCTCCTCCGCCTCCTCCACCGCCTCCGCTCACCCCCCGCCACTCACATTCGTTTTCATGCCAAACGCAGACTCCGTTTCTGCCGTTTAAATTTGATATTTTACTTAATGAATTTTCTACCTACAAATGAGATTTTTCATAAAATTATTATAACATGAACCCCCTGTATAATCCAAAGTTTCGCTCCCGCGTCTCGTAAATATTATAAATTAAATATTCCCTTTGATCCGACGAGGAATGTGCCAAAGAACAATCATCGTTTATGTTATTCTGCAATTTTATTATTATATTATTTTCATTTTCATTTTCATTTTCGTTCGCCTTATGAACTGTAATTAAATGTAAATATATAATTAATTCCGTAGCCGGTTTTTCTCGGACGCAAATAATTAAAGGCTTAATTTAGAAAACGGCTCGCGCTATCTAAACAATTTCGGCAACGTATTTGCATAAAGTAAATACAAGAAATGCTAATTCGACTAAGTAACGTGCCATCTACCGGCCTCCTGCATAACAACAGCTAATGATAATTATTATATTAATAATACCAAGAATAATAAGTATTACACGGGCTTAAAAGTAAATTTTCCAACTAGACGGTGAAGTGTGGGGGTGGGGTGGTGGGGGGGTCTTCGAAAGAAATTACGCTCTTATTTGTATATAAGCAAAAAACATTAAAAAGCAAATGTTTGTAAGTGAGTGAGCCTCTTTGTGTATTACCTTGTTGTTTTTAAATAACAAAGTTAATTAAATATCGAAAGTCAAACGCGAAAAGCGGGTGATTTGAAATAATGCGTTTAAGGGAAAACCGTGGGAGGCGTAATAAAAAAAAAAAAAAAAGCTGCTTGAAAAAAATCAGGCGATGAGCTTTAAAATGGTCTAGAACTTTTTATACTTGGATTTTATAAGCCCTTAATCTCCCTGCATGGAAAGACAAGTTCGCACGTTCAAAATGGATGTTTTTTTTTTTTTTTTTGGTTTGTTTGTTTGTTTGTTTGTTTGTTTGTTCGTTCGTTTCGCCCCTCCCCCCACCTCCCCATTTTTTTTTGTACGCAATCCAAGTGCCGGAGTATTAAATATACACTTTTAAGAGGATGTTACTTAGTCCCGGTTATCCCGACAGGCTTAATAGAAAAAAAGGCTCGATAGAATGAGGCCGTGTAATCGTTGTACTGACGATACGGTGATGATGATGATGATGATGATGATAACTGATGTTCGAAAATGACGGGAAAGTTCTATTGGCATTGTTGTAGGTAGAGAAAGGGGGAGGCGTAAGGAGCTGCACACGCATACCACCCTGCGAAGCTACTCTTTTAATGTTAATTATTTATCCGACCACACGTATATTTGTTTGTGTTAATATCAAAAATCCTGCGCAATCCTGTGAAATCTGCATATATTTTGTGTTGTAATTTTGTGTAAAAAAAAAAAAAAACAAAAAACAAAAAAAAATAAATCCATAAGCTCGTGCTCGAAGTCGACGAACTTTTGTACTTTACGTTCGCCGTATTTACATGTATTTACATTAGCTACCAGTCCACTTATCTTATATGCCCGTTCGATCGCAATGACAACAATAAGAATAATAATAAGAATTATTGTAAATAAATTGAAGGCAGCCGACAGTATCGCTTCGTTGGCTTTTATTAAAATTTTAAAGCTACGTATGTTCCCCTCGAAATTCCAGCCGTGAATTACGGCATTAATAATATTAGATACAGATCGATCGATCCGCGGAGTGGTGGTGGTGGTGGTGGCGGTGGGGGGGGGGGACTGACTTTCGTCAGCGTCACATACATAAAGAGCGCTCAGCCTCCGCTCCTTTTATTTCTCATAATAATATTTAAAGTTTTATAAATGCAGGCGTTAAACTTTCCTAATTGAATTTGTTTCCTTCCACCCACCCGCTCCCCTCCCCACCCCAATAACCCCACCCGAACTTTACGATTTATAAAATACATTGTTGAGGAACAATGGGTGCTTAATGAAAACCAGAATTTTATTGCCCCGCGAAGAATACCTTAATATTTACGAGTGGGACCTGCCGCGGAAAATTGCCTCTCCTACTATCCTCACCGAAACCTGTAAATAACACTCGACTTTAAATGCGCCTTAAAAAACAATGAATTTATTATAGAACGTAACGAGTGGACCGCTGAACAAGGGATACAACGACGACGACGACGACGACGACGACGACGACGATAATAACAACAACAACAACAACAACAATACAAACAAACATTTTTCTGTTACTTCGTCGTCGATTTAATCGAGGCCCTTCGTCACTTTCCGATGTAAAGCCGCGCGAGTCGATAGGAATACGAAAGGAAATTGATACGTGTTTATTTATTGCGCGATCGAAGGATCAGTAAACCGTAGAGGGGACAAACGCTTGCACTTTTCTGCATCGATTGCAAGATAATCAACACGTACACGGCGATCGTCGGACATCGCTCCTGACAATTTACGTGCACGCAACACGTATTGGAAAATACTCGCTCACGGGAAACAATATTATAGACAATAATAATAATAATAATAATAATAATAACCATACCGATAATAGTAATAATATTAATAATAGTAATGATGGTAATAACGAGGAGTGGGGGGGGGAAGGAGCAACACGCTTTGTATTGATAAAATAATAAAACGTGTCATGGCACGTATTAGCGAATAACTGGCTGGAAAGATCGATGCCCAGTCGAATACGTAATGATATTAACATAATAATAAAAGCAAATGGATTATATTCCGTCTACGCGCTCCTGTATTTTACCTTTTTTTTTTTGTGGTTTTTCAAAAAAAAAAAAAGAAAAGGTGAAGGAGGAGGAGGAGGAGGAGGAAAGAAAACAAGAAGGACAAAGCAGCGATACTTTATGGTCCGTTATTTCTTTCCGTTGTATCGAGTTTTTTTTTTTTTACTCTGTAGTAGACCGTGGCAGTGTATCACTTTCTCTCGGTAGGTCTCTTCCGAAAAATCTTGGCTTACTTTTCCATTTTCCGTTTCTGTTTCTTCTCTCCTCTCCTCTTTGTTTCCGAGCTGCTTGATGCTCCGATACTCCCGAGATACTCCCGATACGCTCGCGCGTACACGACGAAACACTTGATCGAAGCCGACGAGCTTTTCGTGGTAATCGATCCCGACCGCACCCCCCCCCCCCCCCCCCAATCCTCGTAGTAGGATTTTTATAACGTATTTTTATAAGCACTCGTCGGAGGATCGAGGGATCGTAAATCTTCGGTCCTCTCCCGCGTCGGGGAAGAGCCGTAGTTGCTCACAGCCGTAGCAGCGTATGATTTATATGGGCGCTTTCATCCTCCCCCCGCGGCGTCAGGACGTCTAACGTTATTAATAATGGATTATTATTCCGGCGATGAATCGTCAATGAGGTCTAGGAGGAGGATCCCGAGAGAGAGAGGATTTCTTTCGTAATGGCTCGCGAGCTCGGACCTCGCCAATGCTTAATGCTTAATCACCCGGCGTCCGAGTCGACTGTTTGGATTTATCAGCGAGAGAATTATTTGGCCAAGAAAGGGGCAACGACCACCCTCGACCTACTCGTCATCGTGGGGGGGGGGGGATCGATGCCGTTGTCGGGAACACAAAAATCACTAACCCTAATAGAGCGAGCGAGCGAGTGTCATCGTTACTCTTCGTTATTAGCCCATTAGCATTCGACTAATACGGCTTAACGAGAACGGAGCTCCTCGGGTTTACGTTGCCAAAAACGTCAATTTCCGGAGGGTTGGGAGGGGGGGAGCTCGCGAGAACGTTGCAAAGGTATACCGAGGGAGGTGACCCGAGGTGTGAGGGAAGGGGTTGGGCCGACGGCCGACCTAAGCGAGCCTCCCCCTATAAGTAGCCTATAAGAAGGAGGGAGAGGCTGCGATAACGTCCAGAGAGCAACGAGCTGCGGTCAAAACTGTGAGCTAAACTGCACGTTTTCCACCATTATAACCATAATAACTCTAGATAGACGAAGAAAGAGCTTCCGGCTGGGCTCTACTGCTGGAAGCCTTCTTCCCGCTCACCCTATCTCACCTTATTATATTACAATCATAGCAATAATAAGAACACGCAATATCTTCCCTTACATGTATCTTTATGCCCGCCGACAGCTTCTCACTCTCTCTCCGTCTCTCTCTCTCTCTCTCTCTCTCTCTCTCTCTCTCTCTCTCTCTATCTATCTCTCTCCACTCTCTCTCTGCGCATCTCTATCTTCGCTTTAGCATGAACGCTCTCGAGTATGCACGCGTGGCAATGAAATAAATTTCATGCCCCCTCGCCGAGCTTCCTCACCCCCTTATCTATGCACGACCACGGATAAAAGGCTTGGGCTCGCTAGTTTGGGTGCATACGCATGATTGGCCGACGCACGAGCATGGAATCCGTATACTCGAGCGAATAAAGGGGCGCCCGTTCTCGGATCTGCCCCGGGTAAGGATCCTCGTAGATCGCGGGAAACGGGCTCCCCCTTATCCCCGCTGCCGTAACCGTTCACTTAATTAACATTAGCCCCACACGGAAGAGTATAATTTCAATATCTATTACACGCGCATCGATCAGATGACAACGCACACTGCATCATATTATTATTATTTCTTTATTTATTTTCATTTCGTATTCGTCCACGTAGACGACACGGGGATCCGAATGTCGTCTTGGTCGTCGTCGTCGTCGATTGCTTGCCACGTGACGGGAAGAGGCGTGTGAAGGCGACATTCGGATCCCAGGCAAGCGCGTAATTAATTATCCATTCGAACGCCAAGAGTAAAGCGCATACTGAGCAGAACTTTATACTATTTTTGCCAACTAATTGCAATCACGATTTTGTTTTACCTGATTCTTTCTAAGCAATCTATGTGTTTGTCCCCAGGAATACTCCGTTCAATTGACATTTCGAGAACAATGGGTTGACGAAAGACTCCAATTTAACGACTTTGGTGGTAAGGCTCGGTCCAGACCCATAAAATTATACAATTATTCGATGCATCGCGGTATAACGTCGTGCTGAGTCCAATAACCCCAATAACCCCAATAACCCCAATAAGCCCAGAATAAGTAAGCCTCTTGAATTTCTTTAAAGGGAAACTTAAATACCTGACTCTGACGGATGCCAGTCGAGTATGGATGCCGGATCTTTTCTTCGCCAACGAAAAGGAGGGACATTTTCACAACATCATCATGCCAAACGTATACATACGAATCTTCCCCGACGGATCGGTACTTTATAGCATTCGGTAAGTCAGCCCCGTCGAATCGCCATTAATATCGTCCTTTGACCCGTATTTACCTCCCCACCTCCTCCTCCCCCCGCCCCCGCCCCCAAAGTAATCCACGGTGGTTGTGTCGGAGTACACGAAAATCCACACGTAGTCCAGGAATATTAATATTTTTTTTAAAACAAAAGAGACGGTTTTAAGGGTAAACTCACAAGGTGGCTGGGGGAGAGGGGCTGGGGAGAGGGGCTGGATGGAGAATATAATTTTGAGCTTTGATTGTTTGTTCGCAGAATATCACTGACTCTATCCTGCCCGATGAATCTGAAGCTCTACCCCCTCGATCGGCAAATATGTTCTCTGCGAATGGCCAGTTGTAAGTATACGAGGGACCCCCAATGATTCCTTATCCGGTTAGTCTAGTTAGACTAGGGACGGGAGGGGTTAGAGGTAGGGATGGTTCGATGACGCGGACGAGAGCCCCGCGGGGGCTGGGAGTTGAAAATAATGGCACTCGAACGAACGCGCCTCGACTTTTCCGGACTTCTCGTTTATTTCCGGAACGTACCTTACAGACGGATGGACCACGGCGGATCTCGTCTTCCTGTGGAAGGAGGGCGATCCCGTCCAGGTGGTTAAGAACCTGCATCTGCCGAGATTCACGCTCGAGAAGTTTTTAACGGATTACTGCAACAGCAAGACAAACACCGGTAAGCCCGAAAGTCATGCTAAAAAGGTCATACGATCCTCGGGATCTGCTTAACGCCCCGGGTCTTACCGATTTTCAGGGGAGTACAGTTGCCTGAAGGTCGATCTCCTCTTCAAAAGGGAGTTCAGCTACTACCTCATCCAGATTTACATACCCTGCTGTATGTTAGTCATCGTCTCCTGGGTCTCCTTCTGGCTCGACCAAAGTGCAGTTCCAGCTCGCGTATCCTTAGGTAAAGCCCCGCTTCGCTTCCTCCACCCTGCGACGCTCCTGCTTCCATTAGCTACCTTCTCATAGGAGCCTTCCCCTCCCTCCCCCTCCAACCGTCAACTCATCCAACTGCATTACAGGAGTCACGTAGCGCTGAGCGCCCTTAAAGACTCGTAAACCAGCGGAATACGTCCATGGCCTTAAAATTTTATTATACCTCAGTATATTACTGCTACTGCTCTACTATTGCTGAAGATTTTTAAGGAATATTCTAATCGCTGACGTCCTTAGGCGTCTGAGCCGGATACTCTCCCTCCCTTCCTAACATTACGTCGACGATTACGTCGACGATTACGTACACATACTATTCGAGTGATTACATTTCCTGCCGATACGTCCAATCTTGAATAAATGAATAAAGAGCACGAGAGAGAGAGAGAGAGAGAGAGAGAGATGTTATGAACTTTGCTATGAACTGGGACGAAAATGATTAACGATCGAGAGGCTCGGACGCGAAAGGATCGATCGTAAAAAAGGGAAGGGACTGGCTCAACATTTCCTTACAAATTTCATTATCATCGTCATCATCATCATCGTGATCATCATCATCGTTATCTCGTTCTTATTGTGTTTCATGGCGACCCCGAAGGAGTGACAACTCTCCTGACAATGGCGACCCAGACATCCGGGATAAACGCCTCGCTGCCGCCGGTTTCCTACACCAAGGCCATCGACGTCTGGACGGGCGTGTGCCTGACCTTCGTATTCGGGGCCCTGCTCGAGTTCGCCCTCGTGAACTACGCCTCGCGGAGCGACATACACCGCGAGAACATGAAGAAGCTCTACCAGAAGATGGAGCACTCGACTTCTGTCGATCCGGCCTCGGAACCCTTCGAGCCGGACGGGACGACCAACTTCTCTATGGTCAGTGTTTGTTCGATTCCCTGTTTAAAAGCAGAGTTGCGCCCGGATCGTCCCTGCGCTGAATCGAGACCCGGCCTCTTTACACGCATACGCGCGCACCATCCCCCCCAATAACCCCATCCCCGCCCCCGTACTTTTTTTCTTTTTTTTTCTATTCTCTATAGCGCCTCCGCACGCACCCGCCGAACCCCCCACCCCACCCCCCAATAACCCCCGTTGGCGCCCCCTCCACCCGCCACGAACTTCGGAAGCCGTCCGGAAGCTCCGTCGGTTGTTACCTCACCCCAATAACCCCTCCAGGGGCACTGTCTTACACTGCTAACCAAGGAAAGTGGAGAGAGAGAGAGAGAGCGAGACGATAGCTGGGGATCACAAAGTCTTAGCGGATATTGAAAATAATCGGAGCCTCGAACTTTGGCTACTCGAGCGCCCCTTCGCCATTATTCTCTTTTCCACTTTATTAAAATCGAATCGATCTGATACGTCTCTCGGATATCTTATTTTCTGTATACCCCCCCCCCACCGCCCCCGCCCCCGCCAACTTTCCACTGCGCCATATCTCCCTTTACAACTAGCTCTTCAACTAGCCTTTCAACTTACTTCTCTACTGAAAAATAATAATCAAACGAAGACTCGCGTCGAGCCTCCCCAATACTTATATCCACCTCATTGTCATTGTCATTATTATCATCATTACTGTTTTCAATACAATTATTGTCGCCGCCACCGCCGTTGTTGTTTGTCGTTGTTGTTGTTCTTATTCTTATTGCTATTGTTATTGTTATTTTCTTCACGATAACTCGAGATGGAGATTAAAATATTTTGAAAATGGCATGCACGGCGTTCCAATTCCATCCAAACTCGGCATCCGCCTTTAAAGCAGCCGGAAATTAACGAAATAGCTAAGCATGTAAGCCCGGAATACTTCAAAATAATGGAATTATTTCATTATTAATTAATTCGTTAATTAATTAATCCCAAAGTCGAGCTCTCGAGTTTGTTTAAGTTTATATATATATAAATGCAGAGGGGGAAATGGGGGTACGGCCGACCCGACGAGAACGAGGCTGACGCTTATTATTATTCCACGTTTATTTCATTAAAATTTATATTTGTTTAAATGAAATTTTAATTTCAAGGAGCAAAGATGTCCCGAGAGCTTAAATACAAAGTTTCTGTCGAGATGATGCGCTCTAGCCGGCAGAGGATGGCGGGGGGCGTGGGACGGGGGCATGGGACGGGGATGCCGTGCCGCCGCCCTAGCTGAGCGACGAGGCGCAACGGACAAAGACGAATTGTAAACTTTTTATTCTACACCAACGGCCGTGGAAAAAGTTTAAATGAATCCTGTCCGTGTTGATAAGATTCTTGAGGGAAAGAAAAAAAAAAAAAAAAAAAAAAAGAAAGAAAGAAATTGAAAGTAAAGAAAGAGAGGATAAAATCGTACACCCTATGTAAACTAAAATAATGACTGATGGTTAAGCTCGCTCCAATTACAAACTCCGGGGGGCTCCTAATCAATTGCCTGCGAATACGTAGCTTTTACTTTTAAACTCATTATCGGGGCTTTGCTTACGCCTCGACTCAACGGACTTGCTATGGATAAAAAATAAAGGCAATAAAATAAATAAAAGAATCCGAATTATCGCGTCAGCCTAATACTCGGCCCTTCTCGTTTCTCGTTCGGCAAACGTAATGATATAACAACGACAACGACAACGACAACGACAACGATACTCAAGCCATTATTAGGTTTAAGCGAGCGAATGTTGGTGGGCATGGAGGGGGGTAATAGAACCGGGAGACGGGGTAAGGCACTCAGCGTCAGGGCATTCAGCGTCTCCACGACACTCGCGATCCCTTTACCTCTTTAGCTTGTCACATTGAGATTATCATAAAGATTATAAAATTACACGCTATTGGGTGGGGTGAGAGGGGAGGTATAGTCCAAGTCGGCGCACGTGTCCGGGTGGCAATCTGCTTTTACCAACTGACAAGTGCACACGAGAAAACTTAGCGTATTTTTTTGTTTGTTTTCTTCTCTCTTCTTCTCGTTCCCAATTAATCCCACGAAGAACTTGCCACCATTGGCGCCAGATTGGAAATCAAAGGCAGCGCATTTCTTCCAGAAGCCTCTGGTACGGCAGGAGGAGGACAGCATGTCCATGGAGAAGATGCCGCAGTGCGAAATACATACTCAACCGCCGAAAAAAAACTGCTGCAGGTCGTGGCTGTCCAAGTTCCCGACGAGGTCCAAGCGCATCGACGTCATCGCGCGGATAATATTCCCCCTCGTGTTCGCGCTGTTCAATCTCGCGTACTGGTCAACGTACCTATTTCGGGAGGAAGCGGATGGCGAGTAAGCCTCGACGATGAAGCGCTCGGATCAAGGAACCTGGCACGCGGCCACCTCTATTACTCCCAACCCCGCGCAACGGCCTCGTCGTCCTCGGCGACTTCGAGCCACGTAGCCAAAGCCGCAAGCGGCACCAGTAGCCGAACCTCGCGATCCCAACACAAGCACCACCACCACCACCACCACCATCACCACCACCCGAACCACTCGCACTCCCACTCGCACTCGCACTCACACCCACACCACCACCATCATCATCATCAACAGCAACGAGACGAAGACTCGCCTAGCCCATCGCCCTCACCGCCCCGATCCCACTCGTCCCAGCGGTCGAGTCCCCACCAGCAACAGCACTCCCATCACCAACAGCATCGATCGGGCTCGATGCACCACCATCACCAACAGCAGCAGCAGCAACAGCAACAGCAACAGCAGCCGCAGCCGCAGCAACAGCATTCGCCGCACGAGCACCACCAGCATCATCATCACCATCATCATCATCAGCAACAGCAGCAGCAGCAGCAGCAGCAGCAGCGCTCGCACTCGCCCTCGTCGTCGTCGATGACAGAGAGCGAGGGCCACGAGTCCTTCGAGCGGGGCAGCTGCTCCCGGGCGAGCCTACACTCGGTGCGCTCGCGATCGCGCTCGAGATCGCGCTCGCGCTCGAGATCGAGGAGTCCGAGTCAGTCACTGCCTCTCTCCTCGCTCCCGGGCTCACGGCGTCACTCGACCCCGACGCCTCCCCCGGAGCAGTTCCAGTCTTCGGCCTGCTCGAGCTCAAGGCTACAGTACCGGCAGCCCCAGCAGCACCATCAGCACCAGCACCATCATCATCAGCGGCAGCAGCATCAGCAACAGCACCACCACCAGCAGCAGCAGCAGCAGCAGCAGCACCATCAGCAGCCGCTGCAGAGCCAGCTGACACCTGAGACGGCCGCCCAGCTGCTCAAGGCCCAGGACTTCCAACGGTTTCGCAGACTGCCACCCGGCTACGCGGACCGCTGCTGCTGGGGCCTTCTACCCAAGCGGTGGTTCACCTGCCACGCGAAGGGCAGCGCCCAGATCGATGTCTTCGCGAGGTTCGCCTTCCCCTTAATGTTCGTTGTATTCAACCTAGCCTACTGGTTCACCTACGTAACGCGTGGCGACGACAACGTCGGCCACAACTGACGATGCGTTACACGGCCTCTGACTGAGAGAACGACTCCCCGACGGCGGCCGAGCACTCACCTTGGCTCGGGGAGGCTTTCGGACCGAGGTCAACCACGAGCCTCTCGACGTAGCAGCAACATCAGCAACATCAGCAGCATCAGCCTCTTCCTCTTCCTCTTCCCCGTCTTCTGATTCGCGCTCGCAATCGCTCCGTAAGGTAAGGGCACCATCCATCCCCCCTGCCCACCCCTGCCCTCCGTCAACCGCATTAGAGTATTAAAGCAGGTTGTTGTTAAACGTGTTATTTTCAGGGGATCGACCGGGAAGAAGCCAAGGAGAAAGCAGTTAAGGAGGAGAGGGGCGTTAAGGAGCCGGGACGAGGTCACGCTAAGGGGCTAGAGCAGCAACAGCTCGATGCCAGGAGGAAGGGGGCGGTCTAATCCGATCCTCGGCTCGGTTAACATCGTCTCGAAAAGGCCGCGGCGAACCGGCCAAATGTACAATCATGCGCCCGCGTGGATCCAAGCTCACCGGGCGCAAATCGTCGAGAGACACGCGAGGCTCGTGCTCGGAACCTCGGCTCCTGCCTGCGCGACCGCGCACCTACCTACCTACCTACCTACCTACCTACCCGTACAAGGTGCATGCACGCGCAGGCAAAGGGTCCGAATGCTGCATGTGTGCTTGTTCGTGTGCGTATCCGTATGCGTGTGTCAAGCGCGTGGCTGGTTATCTGAGTGATTGATTGTAATATGTGAGGGTGTGTGTGTGTGTGTGTGTGTGCGTGCGCGAGGAGACGTCGTTGTAATCGCATCGCCGAGTAATACCAAGACTCGGGGAGACCGCGTGCCATTAATAAGTGACAATGACTTTTAGTGGGCCCTGTATAGCCACGGCCTATATCCGCAAACAACTAAAAATCTTTATCTATTATTATATATACATATACGTATGTATACATTTATATACATATATATATATATATATATAATAAATATATACGTATGTATAAGCCGCGAGGCCTGATTGATGCCTCGTCGTAGAGTCGTAACCGTAAGCCATAGCCGTATAATCTCGGTGTTATCCTTTAATTTGTCAATCCTTTATAGCGAAATGAATATCAATTAAACTATTTATAAATTAGGCTAAGTGATAATGAATGTGTCGACTGGTGGGTAACCAATCAAGCGCGATCCCTATGTATAACGATATTGGACATACTTATGAGTACTTGTCCCTTCGCGTGCACTCGTCACTTGCGCGTATACGATTGCGCTCTATTCTTATCGTGTTTCTCTTATCTATTGCCGAGCGAGGCTGCAGACTATGAAGCAGACTATGAAGTAAGAAGGAAGACGGGCCAGAGAGGAACGGCTCGACCTGACGACGAGCTGTTGTGTCCCCCGTGACGAGGCGACGCACTCGGACACACTGACACAGACGGATCGAGGATCATTTCAAGTCCACATTCTCTGGCTCAGATTAGCGCGGCCGATCCCTGTCCGATCGAATCTAGTCGTAAAAAATTGAAGGAGCCGAAGCGAAATAAAGGAAGTAACGAGTAGAAGAGGCAGATTTTTTTTTTTTTTTTTTTTTTTTGTTTCTATGTAGAATCAAGGGAGCGAGCGAGCGAGTGAGCGGTTATTATTGTGGATTATTGTGGGAACCGGAGAAGCAAGCGGAGTCGGTCTCAAGCTCTAAAGAAATTCCTATAACGAAAGAGGAAAAATTAGATAATCAATGTTCGGCCTTGAACCGAGGAAAGGGAACGAAACAAATAATAATAATCGCTAATACTTCCTTCCCTCTCGCATCAACGGTCTCAATCTCCGCTATACACAACAATTTTGTACGCGTACACGCATAATCGCGCATACGTAGTTATAGGCATGCATAGACAGGCGGTGAGTACGGATAGGGTCGGTCGGTCGACTCCACCAAAAGACGAGATGATGGCGATCGTTGAATGGGAACCGGAAAATCTCTATGCGTGCAACGTTGGCTATTATTATTATTATTATTATTGTTATCATTATTATTATTATTGTTGTTATTATTATTATTATTATAAAGGACTCGTCGTTATTGTGCGATATTACCACGACATTTCACGTGCGATTTAAGTGCGTAAGTGCGCGGTGGCTCAATTTTAATGCTGTAGGTATATACGTGCGCACGTGTACATCCGCCCCTGTACGTGTTGTCGGTTTGGTTATATTACAAGTGCGCGTACGCGGTGAGGAACGAGATTTTTTTCCATTGCAAGTCGGGATCGCGAGACGGGACTAAAATAAGTACGAAAATTGATCGTCTAATGATTCAGGATTCGCTGCGTCTGATTAAACAATTGCGAGAAGAAATAATTGCCAAGCCTTAAACTCGCCGATCAACGGGAAAAATTCTCACGTTAATCCGCAAGGGAAAAAGAGATTTTTTTTTTCATTAAATGTCGTCTTTCGTTAGGAAAAGCTTGTGCGACGTCAATGGAATGTCGTTTATTTATAAACCGTAACCGTCTTTGAATTGCTTTTGAATTCGATCCATTGTTCATGCGGAGTCCCGAGCTCCTTAACGAGCCAGCCAATTACGTTTGTAATAATAGATAAATTGGGACGCGCGCGCGCGCCTCCTCACCGTCATGTAATTATAATTTTAAACAAAAGAGGCTTCGAATCGAAATTGAAGGAAATACGTTTAAAGACAAATGAAAATCCTTTGTTAAGTAGAAATTTATGGATTATGAATTGACCGTAAATTCATGGTTGTCTGAATAATTTATTGGGCTCGGTATCGCGTTAACCTTGAAATGTAAATTCTTAACAACCTTAAAGGCCGCGTGATTTTTCGTCGTTATTAAGCAACTCGCACGGTTCTTACACGCCAACAGCAGTTCATAGAATATACCGATATATAATACATTAATGTACGTGTATTGACGAACGTATAACATATTATCCGAAAGCAAAAAAAAAAAAAAAAAATAAACCCTCTAAACTCTTCCCGACGAAAAAAAAGAAGGGCTACCGCGACACGACACTTTCATATAAGTTATCACATAAGTTATTGCATACATATATATAAATATATACATAAAACGGCATTGCGATCGTATAATAACTGTCAAACTGTATCATGTCTTATCGTAATTAAGAGGGCAAGAATGAGCAAGGAATTCGACTAATTGGTAATAAAGGGAAATAAAGGATCGTGGATGAGTGGACGACGATGAGTAGAGCGGGAGGAGAAAGGGGGAGAGAAGTTTTGGGGGCGCGAGCGGAAGAACGATTTAAGAACGCATATGTTACTTTGCCATTCGGACTAAAGGGATTACGAGTTCGCAATCGCAGGGCTCTTTATAAAAGTATCGCATTGTTTGTTTGCGTTGCCGGGGTTTTTAATTAAAAACAAGTCAAAAAAAAAAAAAAAAAAAAAAAAAAAAAAGAAAGAAAAAATGATGAAAAAAAAAAAAACAGTACTTTTAACGGTAAGGAAAGACCTTTTACTTGATAGTACTTGATAAAAATTAAAATTGATATCTCATTAATCGTTTATAATAATTTTATAAGGTTTGATATAAATAATCATATTCTAAACTTCGTCGTAGGTAATGAGAAAATTTTTTAAATGATATAACGTTTTAATATTAAAAAAAAAAAAAAAAGCTTAAAACTCGAGAACTTTTAAACAAACCAAGAGGAGGACAAGAACAAAAGGATCACACGTCATAAGTGCTATATAACATGCCTAAATAATATAATTAATTATACAGAGTGACGGAAGGGATCATTACCATGAAATTACCGTATTTGAATATTCCGTTCGAATAGGATTTAAATCAAAATGAAATAAGATAATTAAGTGAATAAAGAAGATAATGAAAAGCAAAGATAAAACGTAAAACAAAACAAAAAAAAAAAAAAAAAAAAAAAAACACACACACAGGTAATATAGTCAAGTAATTATTAATAAAGCTATCCGATAAAAGTCTACGATTGTAAGCGTACTTTTAAAGGTATGTACTTTTATATGTTAACAAGTAAAATACGCAGCGTAGAGGCAGGAAGGAAAGGAAATTGCAGTGGAAATGAGGAAATGAAAGAAAAGGGAAAGGAAAGGTCAAGGGTGACTTTCGGAAATCAATGAGGAACTTTACATTAATATCATGTAATCATCATATTTCCTTATGTATATATAATATAAAAAGAAAAGAGGAAAAGAAAAAGAAAGAAAGAAAAAAAAGAAAAAAAAAACAAAGTACTCGACTTTAGCATTCTTTAGTTACATACACTAGTGGTGTAGTCGATCAACCGTAATAGCAGGTATTTCATATTGTTTCTCGTATAAAGTGGCCTAGTCTATACATTTTTAATCGACCTGTACCGTTACATTTACAAAGTTTTATCGTGAGAAAGCTCAACGAATCGGGAGATGCGAAAGATAAACAAAATCAAAGGGAGAGAGAGAGAGAGAGAGAGAGAGAGGGGGGGGGCAAAGAACAGGAAATGCGTGAGGCGACGTGAAGGTGTATTCATTACAATTATCACCATTATTACCATTATTACCACCATTTATTGCTATTATTGCCATTGTTGTTGTTATTATTGTTGTTGTTGTTACGATTATTATGATTATTACGGTTATATTATGGTTATTGTCGATGTGGAGGAGCGAGTCTTTAAGGTAGAGAGATATTCACGCCACGTGATTACTTGTCAATGAATCATTCAATTACACGTAAGATAAATGTTTATCTCGAGCACGCGAAGTTTACTACAGTATTAAAATCCATAAGTGTATGTGTTTTTATAAGCATGGATTTCGCCGACTCGTTTGATCCGCCGCCAGCTGATCTGCAATTAACAATTAATCTGCGCACGCATCGACTTTGTTGTGAATTCATCACGAATCTTCAGAGACTGGAGGCGGTAAGATGGGGCGGGGGGAGGGGTGTGGGGGGCTATAAAAACTCTGAACCACGTGACGTATTCGTATAAGAATACAAAGAAAAATAATAAAAAATAAACGAAGAAAATAAAAAAAAAACACGGGGCGGAGGAGGTTATCGGGGGGAAAAGAAAAGAAAAGAAAAAAAAAAGAAAAGGAGTCGCATCGTCGAGTGCGTCCCGAGTCTGTCATTGGCTGTAGGAATTTATTGTATAAACGAGTTAAATTAAACCGCGATCCGTAATGGAAATGCGTGCACGTTTTAATAATTGTTGCATTTTTTTTTTTTTTGTATTAGTGAAATTGGTGATTTTGCTCTCCTACGAAGGCATAGCTAACCTGTGATTCATACCTTCGCATGTATTTGCCGGTACCGCGTGCCCAATACAATGCCGTTTATTTGTGTAAGACCGTAAGAAAATCAAGTCACGGAAGATTGGCGGAGTGCGGGCGGGAGATAGAGATAGATAGAGATAGATAGATAGATAGATAGTCGCAGCATCTCGACGAGCGCGAGAGGAGGTAATAATCCGTTGCTTCGACGCCACTCGCTCTTTCCTTCCGACGTTCCGCAGCTTTACTTTCGGCTCCTGCGGAATAACAAGAGTTTATCAGCTGTAAGGTGAAGGGGGGGTGGAAGGGGTCGAGGTGCAACAGACCAAGTGGTCATGAAAAATTTAGAGGGCTAAATTATTACTCCCCCGGCATAGGAAAAATAGGCCCCGCGTACTCTACCTTGCACCCCCCCACCAAACACCCGTTCCCGTTCCCGTTCCCGTTCCCCTTCCCCCTCTCAAACGGCGACTAAGCAAAAAGGGGGCAACGAGCGTTCTCTTTTATCGAGTTATCGATCTGATCGGTCGACCGGCGAATAATGATAACAATATCCTCGCGCAACGAATTTAATCGTCCCCCTTGCAATATTAATTGACCCTTTTTCTTTTCTTTCTCTTCGTTACTTTTTTTTTTATCTTTTATTTACGTAACGCACGGTTTCTTCGAGCGAGTCAGCTGATGTGTCGTACCCTGCACGGACTACGGCATTTTCACGATCCTTTATACGGTAAAGCGTTTAAAAAATGACAAATCGCTTAACAAAAGAATCGCTTAAATCGCAAACACATGTCGCGGTGAATGCGTTGATCTATTTATAAATCACGGGCGGCTATTGTTTAAAAAAATTCAATGCAACAGCGACAGCGCAAACGATGTTACGTCTGTATCGCCTTTATCACCATAGTGGGAATAAGGATCGTAATACGTGATTTTCTTTTTCCAATCTTGAAAAGTGGCATGTACGTGGGGTTTGGTGGGTTTGGTGGGTTGGGCGGGAGGGGGGTACGCAGAGTGAAGGAAAAGAGTATGTAGCGAGAGTCCCGGTTAAATGGCGAGCGAGAGACGAGTGACGTCGTTTATATATATGTATATGTATACGTATACGTGTACGCGTGTGTGTATACGTGATGCAGAGCGAGTGGCGATCAAAGGGATTATTCGTCGCTTTTTCGTCTAAGCTAAAAGTAAATGAATCATTCGGCCAATGTGCATTGATTGTGACTTGTATGGGAATTATAGGTATGTCAAAAAGAGACCGTCACGATGTTATACGTTTAATAAATAAAATCAGTCTATCGTCATCCGTTTATACTCTTGGATTTCTGCGATGGCTCCAATGCTTGGAGCGACGAGCCGTATCCATTCAACAGAGAGACGAGATGAAGAGCGAATCACTCGGATCCCCGGATAATAGCTCACGAGTCCGAGAGACAAGTAAATAAGAGTAATAACGAGGTTGAGGTATGCGTAATTGGGAGAGGAATCCCGAGTAATCGGTGCAAATAGAGGAGAAAGAGAGAGAGAGAGAGAGACGGTGGGGGGGAGTGGGAGACGGCGTGGTATTTGCGGGAGATAATAAAAGGCGAGAGCGAGAGTCTGGTTATTGGGGTGGGAGTAAATAAAGAGGGGAGATGAAGCGATGTGCATTGCATCTGTCAGCCAGAGCTCAGAGAGAGTGAGAGAGAGAGAGAGAGAGAGAGAGAGAGGCATTAGAAATTTCTCGACTTCGATTTAACGAAGGCATGCACGCGCATAAGCACGTATTTAGCTACTAAATATAGTCTCCGTATGCCCGCACACGCGCAACTACGACTACGACAACCACAACGACTACGACGACTACGACGACTACGACGACTACACGACTTGGACTTGGCTTTCACGCTTCCGAGATTTTAACCCGGGCTCCCGGAGCCACAACCACAGCCGCAGCAGCAGCAGCAGCAGCGCCGCCGTCGCCATTCCCTCCTCCCCGTCACGCCGGTTGGGCTTCGTCACCGCTGGCAGCATCATCGAACGGCAGCATCGCGCTCAAAGCGTATTTTATCCACGTAGAGGAACAGAGGGACGGAGGGGCGCCGGGGGGGGGGCGTTAACCATATTATAATAGAAACGCGTCTCTAAGTGGCCCGCTCGCGACGCCTTTGACAACGCACTCGATATCGGCTCGCGCGCTCAACCGCGCCACCACCACCACCACCACCACCACCAAAATGATTGACGCTTCTCGTCCTGATACCCTCCTCCCCCCCCGTCCCATTCGGCTTCTTTTTCCCGGACAAAGGCTCCACATACCGTCGCCTACGTTGTTACTGCTTAAAGCCATTTACAATGGATAATACGTGTCCGAGACCGACTGACCCTTTACCACCGACAGCCCCGTACGTCGTTCCTCCATCCGCTCTCTTCCACAGAGTCACATCTCCGATCCGAGCCCCCTCCGAACCCCCTGCGAGCCCCCCTGCGAGCGACCGCGGCACTTCACTTTCAACTCGATCCTCTCCCGGCACTTTAGCGACAAATCTCATTAGCCCCGCACTTACTGTAGTCAACTTCTCCCCTCCGGAGGGCAGAACATCGCACGGATTTTATATTATTAATCATTAATTATTACATAATGTTGCCGAATTTTTTCAATGAAGAAGTTATGCGGCCCCATAACCCCCCGGGGACTCGTAGCCTTGATTATTGTCATCAATGTCACTTCGCTCCTTCGGATCTGTTCAATATCTTTGTACGCGACATCATCATCATCATCATTATTTATCATCATTATTATTATTTACCATTATCGTTTTCATTATTATTATTATTATTATTATTATTAATAATAATGTTTGGATTATTGGTTGTGCGAGTATTCGCGAGTTAGGGAGTATTGTTAGCGAGCGTTTCAAGTATATCGTATATGTATTATTGTATGGATAAAAGCGTATCCTGCGTCGTCAGTGACCTCGCCAATCGCCAGGGTCTGTAAATTTTCCTTGCATTCTCATCCCAGACAGCATCCCCTCTGGATAATAATAATAATAAACAACCAAGTACATAAATTAATAAATAATTAACGATAACCTCTTTTCCAGGGTATGAAAAAAAAAAAAAAAAAAAAAAAAAAAAAATAAATAAATAAATAAATAAAGATGGTAGAAGCCGTTCGGACACGTTGTTTCCCTAAAAGTATTATTATTATTATTATTGTTGTTATTATTATTATTATGATTATTATTATCCCTCGATACGGAGATTCCCTTAAGTGGAAAGAGGAGGAGGCTCGCGTTACGCGTACGTAACGAACGTAAACGAACGAGAGAGAGAGAGAGAGAGAGAGAGAGAGAGAGATACAGGGCGCTGACGACTTCTAAAGGTTTTTATGTTTTAAAAACAACAAAAAGAGAGCATGTATGACGCGCGTCGATAAAAAAAAAAAAATATCTTATGCAGGGTGAGAAGCGCAGCGCAGCGATCATTCATCATTATAAACGAGCTAAGCTGTGCTAAACGTTATTCGAGGCCATTGTTGTCTTCTTGTATAGCCGCACCTCAAATATACACACTAAACAAATAAAAGAATAAAGGAAATGCAAAAAAAAAAAAAAAAAAAAAAAAAAAAAAAAGTAATAAAAAATATTGAACTAACGAGTTTTTATTTACGAATTGCGGGTCATTGGAATGTAATGTTATCATCGGCTCCCGAAAACACAATGACGCGCGCTCCTGACATTTCATTAATCTATACTTTACTTTCTTACAGGTCCACCTATAAATGCGCCTTTTTTTTTTCTTTTTTCTTTTTTTTTATGTGGCTGTGCGTAGCAGGGGGTTATCTAGGTGGGGGTATACGCATAATATCCTGGATCCCAGGTGTATTCAAGAGTAAGAAGTAGAAGAAGAAGTAGAAGAAGAAAAATGACGAGACGAATCAGTTTTATATAAAATAAACGTTATATATATATATATATAGAGTACTGTGATTGCTATGGGGAATGAATAAAGCCGTCTCGGCGCGTAGGAGTGTAGGAGGAAACGAGAGAGAGAGAGAGAGAGAGAGAGTGAAGGAAACGCTTTTAAAGCCGAAAAGAAAGGAATAGTGGAGAGTAAATGGAATGGAATGAACCATGAAGACGCGCGCGCAGACTTAGTAGCGCCCGCGTAAGTGGGCAAATAGACAGGATAACGCAGACAGTCGCAGACGTACCGGGGAGAAATGAAGGGAAAGGAAGGAAGCGCCCTGCTCGCACGTACACGCACGGCCAGGTATTATCAAATACACACACACACACAGAGTCACAGAGAAAGTTAAGTCGTATTGAAGCATATGAATATTGAATGTCGGGCATAATACATAAGGATAAATATTATATAGATAAAACGGCTAAAGGGGGACTGTCCCTATTCCCTCTCTCTCTCTCTCTCTCTATCTCTCTCGTCATTATTAAGTCATAATAATTATCATTGTCATAATGATAGTATCTGTGGCTGGTATAAGTTCCCGGAAGGCGAAAGAGGGCAGAGCGACCGAGCCCTCGGAGGTAGGGCGTGCAGCGACGGTATACCGTATAACAATTAGCCTGTCCCTTATCTCCGCGACCGCGAGCACATGTGCCCACCATTCCATTATAATAAAGGACAATGCCGTGCGCGTCTCTCCTTTAACGAGGGCGGGGAGTGCGTGCGCGAGAGTGTCTGGGTATACGGGAGAGCGGCGGTTTTCCGAAGGATAAGCGATCGATACCGCGGCCGAGCTGAGTTTGGATCGTAGGATCGTAGATCTCTTGGGCAGCGCGGGGCACGAAAGTATCCATCGATAAATGACTTGACGGGATCAACAAAAATTTTACATACAAAGAGAGAGAGAGGGGGAGAGAGAGAGAGAGAGAGAGAGAATAGGGAAAAAACGCAAAGGAAAAAGAAGGAAACGTAGCCTGGGTATCGCTACCTCAGTCTCCCGGATCTCCCGGATCTCCCGGATATCACGAATTTCCCTCGAAGCTCCCACCAAGACTCCCTCCTCCTCCTCCTCCTCTTGGATCCGAGTCGCGTGCCGTCGCCTCTATCCCAGCACGAATTTACATGCCGAGCTAAATGTCGAGGATCCCGGCTCATTATTATTATTATTATTATCATTATCACTACACGATTTTCATGGCCGATAGGCCGAGGCTTACGGATAAGGGCAATTTTCTTTCTTTATTGCGCGTACTTGAGCGCAGGATATGCAAATGCGATATTTATTAACATTTCTCTCCCGGCCCGCTCTTCCCTCGTATTAATTAATAGTCCCGTCCTCCTGTTGACGATCCCTCCCTCCCTCCCTCCCTCACGGGAAAACGGAAAATCACACAAAACAACATATTGTCTTTTGTTGGTTAATGTCAGTCATACGACTCTATATTTTTTTTTTATTTTTTATTTATTTTTTTTTTTTTTTTTTAATTTTTTTTATTACTTTTTTTTTATCTAAGATCTTTTACAATTTCAACGTAATTATAGGCTGAAAATATTTTGTTTATTTTTTAAAATATCGCTATTTAATATGGGCTTTCGATATTTCAATAGTAATAATGCCAGGATTGTTATCATTGATTGTTCTCAAACATTATTATTGCTCCATTATTTTTCTATTTTCTATTATTTATTCGTAATTGGACGTGCCGATGGATTAGTTGATCTACCGCTGCTGCTGCTGCTGATGCTGCTGTTGCTGCTGTTGCCGTTGTTGTTGCCGCCGCAGCAGCTACGGTCACCGCCGCCGTCGCTATTGTTGCTATTGTTATTGTTGCTACTGACGCCGAAGAAAAGCTGATACGTTGTTATGATTATTGTCGCTTCGACCTATCGAAAGTAAGATTTCTTTTGCTCTACTGCTACGTATGCGCAAGTGAAGGATAAAGATGATTCAATAATAGGATACAAGTTTTTTTCTTTCTTTCTTACTCTTTCTTACTCTCTTTTTTTTTCGTTTCGCTTTCCCCCCTCGTCGTTTTCTTCTCTCTCTCTCTCTCTCTCTCTCAAAATACGAAAGATGCACCTTTTATTTACGTACATTAGATCTAGTACATTGTTTTTATAAATCTACAACTGCTGATATTAGGAAGCGGGTAGCCTCTAATACTTGATGTGCTTGTTCCACTTTTAGTCGATTACATTGATAAAAAAACCTTTTGTCGTGTTACATTGATTGTGATAATATTAAAAGCCCGTGTAAATGAATCGTCGTTACCTATTTGCTCGAATCCCGAAACGAATGATACGGCTCCCCCTAAGCGATAAATTAGGAGAAACGCGCAAAAATAAAACTCTACGTAATTAATACGCATTGCGCTATTCAAACTTTGGTCTAAGTCTTAAATATAAAATTTCAAATGAACTTTGGCGTAAATTAAGCGACTAGTGGCTATCCTCATCTATATTTATATAAATAAATATGAGCTTTATTTAATTTATATTTATTTATATATATATATATATTATGTTCGGCTTACGGCCTATCGTGATTAAAGTCTCTATTTATATTATCGATTATCACCTAGATTTTAAAAAATTTGATTGTAAAAACTAGCTGCGCGTATTGTTAATTTTTTTTCCATTTCCTTTGTATTTTTTTTTTTTTTTTTTGTAATGCGAGTATTTCACTTATATTACTAAGATCAGTCACAGGATATGTAAATAAATTTTCACTGAAAGGTATGATGGCACTTCTAGTGGCGAGTGCCGCGCGATTACGCTCCGAACGAAATCCAAAATAAACAGGATATTGCCGCAAGCTCCGCGATCTCTCAAGTTTTCACTACGAAAAAACGCTTGAGAGTAGACTGATCCCTCGAGAAGTGTTCCCTAGTTTTTAAAAATACTTATACAAATATGTACTATTCACATAGAAAGTCCTATTTCGCATCAACGAAATGTAGCAAACGTTATTATCAACTACAACGATGTAGGAAAAAAAAAACAAACAAACTGTAAAGTCGAATACAGTGTCGTATACATGTAATACATAAACAATTTTCTTTCTAAAAAGAGTCGCATTGTATAAAAAAAGCCTCGTTGATTATTATAATACATACGTTAAAATTTTTCTATATATAATCAACATTATTGCGATGATTGTACGAGACGGCTCAAAAACGCCAGGAACCAAGGGTAGACAACGCTCAAAGTGACTAGAGGAGTTGGGGATGAAATCAGTGGAATTATTATAAGGAATTATAAGGAAACGAAAGGAAATAAATGATTAAACTGAGCCCCTGCTTCAACTTCTTCAACTTGTCCTCTTACCTAACCTCAAAATATCGTAATTACCTGAAAACGGAGAAATCATGAGGGAAATGAAAGGATGTCTAAGAAATAGAAGGTAACGTAGGCGAGATCGAATGGAGGTCATTCGAGTTTAAGCAAAAGTTATAGGAAACGAAGACGCTCGGTCAATAGTTGCGTTACTAGTAGTAGTGGGTAGTGAGTAGTGAGTAGTGAGTAGTGAGTATTAGTAGTAGTAGTAGTAGTGGTAGTAGTAGTAGTAGTAGTTGCTAGTACTTGTAGTACTTGTAGTAGTAGTAGTAGTAGTTGCTAGTACTTGTAGTACTGGTAGTAGTAGTAGTAGTAGTAGTTGCTAGTACTTGTAGTAGTAGTAGTAGTAGTAGTAGCGGTAGTGGTAGTGGTAGTGGTAGTGGTAGTGGTAGTGGTAGTGGTAGTGGTAGTGGTAGTGGCATCAGTCTGTGTGCGCGATCCGCCCTCGTAAGGGTGCCCCGCTCGGGCTCGTAGACAAAAATCTCACTTTGTTGAAAATGTACTTTCTTGATTGAGGAGGGCGGCGCGCCCGGTTCGGTTATGTGGGCCGATTGGAGGGGAGCGGGTTGGAAGCGGGAGGCGGAGTGGAGCTGGAGGTGGTGTCGGAGAAGGGAGGATCAGCGAGGAGAGGAGAGGAACTGCGGGCCGAGCGGGAGGGTGCGAGGGTCTCGGCTCGGGTCCAGGCCGAGGGCGATCCCCGCCCCACCGCTGCGGCGGTATCCCAGTAGCCGCGGATAAACGTCCTCGCAGCAGGGCTGGGTGAGATCCCTCGGGCCCGTCCGCGGCTAGATGTTGGGCAGGTAGCCGCTGGAGGCGAGTCCGCCGCCCCGCAGGAGGGTGCACTCGGGGGTGCGGGCCCTGAGCCTCGGCGGCTGCTTTCTCGCTGGCTGCAGGTTCAGGGGCGGGAGGTTCGGGTGCTCGATCCGCGTCGGCGAGCTCACCCGGGGCCGCAGGGTCCCGACGGCCCCGGGGCCGCGCATCCCGTACAGCCCTTCAACAGAGAAAACTAAAGGAGACCGATAAGTCTGCTGGCCACGAGATTGCGAGAGATAGAGAGCTAGAGAGAGAGAGAGAGAGAGAGAGCTAGACACGCGCGCACACACAGCCCCAATACATCCCCCCTCCCCGCCCCCAGCCGTCCGACCCTACTTGGCAATGGATGGTCGGACGGTTGGACGGTCGGACGGTTGGACGGTCGGACGGTTGGACGGATGGTCGGAGAGGCCACGAGAGGAGATCGAGAGACACGGGTGGTGGTCGCGAGCGAGGGAAGAAGAGCGGCTCGACTCCGACTCCTGCACCCCAACGCCATTGTGTAACGGACGTCACCCTTGAGAATAGGAGAAACATTGCTACTTAATAATGAAGCGGGAGCCGCAGTATCGCGTATATAGCGCGGGGGGGGGGGGGGACCCGCTTTATTCTTCCAGTCCCGATGTACTCAGGCGCTACTTTAGCCGCGCCACTGCGGATTATCGGGATCAGAGCTCGTCGCTGGATTGAGGGGTTAGGGGGGGGGAGTGGTATGGATAAATGATAAAGGGGGATAGGGTTTGCGATGGTTAGCTGGGGGGGTGGTATTTTAATTTATTTACCGCTCCCGGTCTCCTTTCGACAACTTTTTAGATCGTGACGCGCTCGCGAGTTCCGCTTCCTCGCGAAAATTACTCTAATTAAATCTACGCATTTAACTTAATCCGAGTAGCTCGACTGCTCTCCGCCGCTTCTATTTCACTTCTAATTTCACTTTAATTGCCTTTCTCGTATCCCCCACCCCCTCCCCATCTACGACTGCGCTTTACTTTATTTACGATAATCCCCTTAACCGAACAACAATCACTACGACGACAATAACGTTAACAGTAAGAGGCTCCCGATTCTAGCGACGCGGTAGTACTGATTTTTCAACGGTATCAATTACCAAACCCCCCCCACCAACCCACCCACACTTCGATCCCGTCGACCCCGCAGAGCCAACGTTGCTTGCTTACCCATACATGTATACAATTCATTATCATTTAGCACTGTATGTCT
This sequence comes from Ceratosolen fusciceps, assembly GCA_018883505.1. Taxonomy (NCBI): domain Eukaryota; kingdom Metazoa; phylum Arthropoda; class Insecta; order Hymenoptera; family Agaonidae; genus Ceratosolen; species Ceratosolen fusciceps. Next base: position 2,246,259 of record RCIC01000010.1, read on the forward strand.
ATCCGTATCCTCTACTTTGATGTAACGCATCTTTCCACCCCACCCCCATCTCTCTCTCTCTCTCTCTCTCTCTCTCTCTCTCTGAGCCCGTTCAGGTACTCCGCTACTTCCTTCGCTCTCTACGTGCTCGTGTAATATTAGGCTTTCCCTATATAATTAATAATCTCGGCCGGGCATTCGACCAGTCCAACCAAGGAATTTTTAATTAAAATTTTAAATAATGTGCAAAATCAAGAAAAATCGGGGATATAAACGAAGAATTATATATATATATATATAACAAAAAAGAGAAAAAAAAAAGAGAGAGCACAGAAGAACGCTCGATTAAAATGTAATTCAATAGCACTCGTCGATCAAGTTCCTCAATGTTATTTCCAATAATTGCGAATGACTGGCATATAATAAATGTAATTAAAAAAAAATGAAAGCAAAAAAAAAAAAAAAAAAAAAAAAAAAAAAAAGAGAGAGAGGTAGAGGGCAAATCATTTAAATGCCATATCTCAAATTCTCTCTCCATAAAAATAATAATCCTCTCCTCGGGCATTATTTAACATGAAAAATTAAACCGTCTATTGTTATTTTCTATAATCATTATTACTATTATTACTATCGCTATTGTTATTGTTATTGGGGCACTTGAGGTCGAATGAGCTCGCTGTTTAATGTAACGTAATCGTTTTTTTTTTGTTTTTTTGTTTTTGTTTTTTTTTTTTTACAGAAATAGACTTGAAGCGCGGATGCAGTGTGGAGGGGGGGGCGGGGCTTACATATACATTGGCGATATATACATATATATATATTTATATGCGTGCATATATGTACGTATATGTACGTATATGTATGTATGTACGTATTTACTTGGATCGCAGGGTTCCAAAACGTCCTCAAGTTGATAGTACTCATTTTTTATCGAGAGCGGCTCCTCGTAATCGACGAAGGCCGTATTATCGAAAGCTTTTTCATCCTTGGAGCGGCTCAGAATGGAGGACGGCGCACAGGGTTTCGAGTAAGTCTGTAAAAACATTTAAATTATTTAAATTCCCGAGCGTAAAATGTCTGTCAATCCCGACCGACTGGAGCTCTTTATTCATTTATTCATTTTATCTCTCCCACTTTACTTTTATTTTCTTTTACTTCCTTTCTTTACATATATATATATATATATTTCTGTTGCTCTTGTCCTCTTCCCCCACTCCCACCCCACCTCACCAATAACCTTTCATTTTCTTTGATTTCCCATTATATATATATATATATTTTTCCTTACGGCCGTGAGAGCGTTAATTCATTAAAACGTAAATAAATAACAAGGGCACGCGGGTGCCGCTGGTCATGGTGGTGGTGGGGGGCACGGTGGCACGGGATCGTTTTATCATTTAATATAATCACTGTCCGATTGAGCGATTCGGCTAATTAGATACGAGGCACAATAATAATGAGGTAGGTAATTCGAAATATGCCCGTACAAACGCGTTTAATAAAATATCATTGAAATCGATTAATGGAATAAGTTGAACGCGTTAATGGCATTAAATACGTAGGAGCGATTTTAAGGCAGATTTTAATAATTATGATAGATGGCTTTGAAATGAGAGATAGAGAGAGAGAGAGAGAGAGATAAAAGGGAAATCGAGGCGTTTCTTTCCATTCCTGAAAGCAGAATTAAAAGCGCACTCGGTCGATAACCAGTAGGCGGCAGGGGCAACGGCAACGGCAACGGCAGCGGCGAGACCATCGGCGATAGCGCGCGCACATCGGCCAACGTACCACCTGCATATATACCTATAATAATTATATGTATTTCACGTATCATGTAAACTCATGCATAATATATTAATTCATAATTCAATAGGAGCGTTTGAAAGCCGATAACGGCCGCTCTGGGGGCTCGGGGGTTGGGAGGGGGTAGCATTAGCTTTCTTGTCATGCATAAGAACGTCAAGCAGAAGCATTTAGAAGCGAGGGAAAATGTGGGTAAATGTGGGTAAATGTGGGCAAATGTGGGTAAATGTGGGTAAATGTAGGAAAACGAAGGGAAACGAGGAGAGACGAAGGAAAAAGACTAAGGGAGAAAATAACAACGAGAGAACATGCGAGTGGTTGCGGAATGGGGGGCGGGGGTGGGGGGGTTGCTACGACCAAAGATACACGGCAGTGTACGTACGCGTACACACATGCACGGGCACGCAGCAGCAGCAGCAGCAGAGAGAGAGAGAGAGAGAGAGAGGGAGAGGGAGAGAGAGAGTTTTATTTGTGCAGAGTCGGAACGACAGGAGCGTATCAGGAAATGGTGCATATAAAAGTATTATCAGAACGCTGGCCCCGTAATCTTGTTAGGCATATAATTATGCATGCATAATTTAATATTAGCATACAATGCTTTGGATATTTAACACGTACGTAGGGCGCTAGAGTGAAAGTGTAGGCTTTCTCTTGGCAATACAGCGAGCGGCCATACATGTCGAATTACCTCGAAATTATAATGTATTTTTAATCTTTACGGGCTGGCCGTTAAAGAAATCTCTCTCCCGCACCGAGCGAGACCCCGACGATCCGGAGCGCCCGGGGGGTACGTGTGTGCGTGCGTGCGCGTGTGGGCGGTGTGTGCGTGTGTCTGGCGACGCTGATTCGTGATCGGTGATTGGCGGTGGTGGGGGTTATTGGGGAGGATGGGGCAAAACGAAACAAAAACAAAAGAAAGAAAAAGAAAATAAAGGAAAGGAAGGGAAAGGAAGGGAAAGGAAGGGAAAGGAATACCGGGAGCCGAGGAATCGTGAGGGAAGATTGAGCAGATCGCGGATAAAGCCATAAATTTTATCGCTCCGGGGGAGTTTGAACGTTAACGCGACCATTATTAACGGGAATTAAAACTTATAAAACTTATCGGGAGCACGATGCAATTTACCCGACTAATTTTCAATGTAAGCCCGATAGCCCGCGACGCACTGTTGTCGTCGTCGTTGTTGTTGTTGTTGTTGTTGTTGGTTGTTGTTACTCGGTAATATTATATTGAATTTTCTGAAATTTACTGCCGAGCACAGCGACGCAGACCGAGACGTAGAAATAGAAGAGAGCGCTAGGTGGTGGCGTGGGTGGGCTGTGGGGGGGGGAGGGGGAGAGGAAGAGAGGCGTGCAGTTTTATTTCGGCAAAGGCGAAGCTCCGCGTGCACGTTTACCCTCTTGCATATTAAAAATAAAGCGTAGCCGGGTGCCGAAGAGCGAGGTTACTTGCCTCTACGCGCCGGAGAAAGCGATGGAGGAGGAGGAGGAGGAGGTGGAGGAGGAAGAAGAAGAGAGGAAGAAGAATGGGATTGCCTCGTCCGAGCCCCCGGGGGAGGAGTAAATAATTTACTCCTTCAAAGCCGTGAAGTTGAATTGCGTCTAATCGCGTTAGATTTTAAAAGGAGCATTCATTAGGAGCGTTTGCCAAGGAGGTGGGTAGGGGGGGGGGAGCGGGGGGAGCGGCCGCGTCAAAGTGTCGGCTCACACGAGCCTCGAGTGCCACTTGTGCAGGCGCGCGCGCGCGCGCGTTTACACGTTTACATGCGTGAAGGGGAGGCGGGCTGCTACAGCGGGGCATTGTCAACGACAAGGAGAGCGAGTGCGAGAGCGAGAGCAAGAGCAAGAGCAAGAGCATGAGCGACGGCGACGGGTACGGCGAGCCAACAGCAACAGGGGAAAAGAAAAAATTTTAGCGAGCGGGCGAGTGGGGGACGATGGGATGAGCTTAAGGGCGACAGAAAGGGAGGGAGGCAGCCAAAGTCGTTGATTATTTAAGAGGAGCAGCGAGCGAGAGAGTGAGCGAGAGAGAGAGGGAGAGAGAGAGGAGAGAGAGAGAGAGAGAGAGAGAGAGAGCGTTAGTGGAAAAAGAGACGTTGTCGGTAGGCTGCAACCGGCGACGGGGGCGGCGACGGGTTCGACGACGGGGACGGGGAGCGGCTAGTGGATGGATGAGGAGTAGGTGGAGGAGGTGGAGGAGGTGGAGGAGGTGGTTGAGGAGGTTGAGGCTAATGGCGAAGCAGCCGAGATTAGTACAGCCTAGTTGAGCTACGTATCGGACGAAAATCGATAGGTAAAATCTACGTGCAGGCTCGTGTTGTGCCGCCGTACAAGACTCGTCGATTACGTATGCGAAATGCACTAGAGGGAGATGCGTTGTCAGGCCCACAGTCGCGTGCGACCGACTGTAAGAAGGGGTTGCGGGAGGGGGTGGGAGGGAAGGGAAGAGGGCGGTCAGACTGACTGACGGACGGACAGACGTAGAGCGATGCCTGATTACGGGCTGCTCTCTGTGTGAGTAAGTCGGCTACTTGGGCGTGTGCGTGTGCGTGTGCGTGTGCGTTGCGTGTCTATTTCGCAGGAGGATGTGTCGGTCTATTGGGTCGGCGAGAGAGATGGTTGGCGAGATAGTTAGAGAGACGGTAGGTCGTGGAGGGTGGTGGAGGACAGGGGGGGTGCCACCCGATGTACTAGAGTCGGCAGTGTCCATGTAGTAGAGTAGTAGAGTAGTAGTGACAAATAAATTGTTGGAATTGCCTTGAGGTTTACATGTTCACTCGGGCTCTCGGAGTAAGAGGACCGATGAGTCTCGTGCCGTCGGTGCTGATGCTGTTGGTGCTGCTGTTGGTGCTGTTGGTGCTGCTGGTGCCGCTGCCGCTGTTGGTTCTGCTGCTGCTGCTGCTGCTGCTGCTGCTGCTGCTGTTGGTGCTCGATGCTCTCGTAGGTGTGCTCCTCGAGGTAGTGGCGAGTCGTGCCACGGGGCGTGAGGGTCGCCCAGAGGAGCCGGGAGTCCTGGAGCGCGTCCTGCTGACCGGGACACGGATAGAGTACGGCCTCGGGCTGGAGCCTCGGTACCTGGGCCCTAACGACCGAGCCGCAATTCCCGGCGCTCGTCGTCGTCGTCTGCACCCCCGAGGACGCGGTCGAGGTCGACAGGGTGCTGTTCTTGTTGCTCCGATTGCTGCACTGGGACGCCTCGTCGTGCGATCGGCTCACCTCCGCTGGCCTTTCGTTATCGCGCGGCCAGTGTGTATAACGTGTGTTCCCCGACGGGTTATCGACATTTATGAACACACACAAAACACAGAATAATAGATTACGATCAATGCTGCGGCGGATAGTGCGCTGCTCGTGCTTGGACTCGGGCTTGGGTTCCCATTGGGGTATGGCCGAGTTGGACGGGTGGACGGGTGGACGGGTGGACGGGTGGAGAGTCCGTTGCGTTGCCAGCGGCTCCGCGTAGTCAGGAGGAGTTGCGGGTCGGCGGAGGGCGGAGGGCGGAGGGCGGAGGGACGGCAGAACTCTTGTCCTCTCTTACCCAAGTACTTAATCGCACATTTCTTAGAAACGGGGGCCCAATAACCTTCCCACCCTTTGCCTATCTTTATTTTTACTTAACTCTTCTCCTTCTTCTTCTTCTTATTATTATTATTATTATTTTTCGTTATATCTATAATCGTTCTTTGTATTTATTTTATTTTATAGTATTATTCTCATTCGGCAACATCGAGCAACTCCAAAGCGGCATACGAGGAAGCAAAAATAATATTCTCTGCCAGTACGTGTTTTCTTACGAGCGCGCACGCACGCACGCACGCACGCACGCGCGCGCGTACATATACACAGTCAAGAAATAGAGTTGCGTGGGTGGGTTGAAGAGATGCTGTGGGAGGGAGGGGAGGCCAGACTGGGCCAGACACGCGCGAGCTTTGGCAATGAATGCGCGCGTGTGCGCGGCGTCGCGCGCTGCCCTCCTTCCTCCCCGCGCGCGTATATCAATGTACACTTAGAAAATAGCGAAGCGTTCAAGCGTATACTTACAATTTACACTTTATCAACAAGGTAGCTAACACGATCCCAATGAAGATAATACCAATGCAGGATGATATCAGCACGAGGATCCATGTGTCTTCGAAAAGCGTCCCTAAATAACATAATAAATAACATTGCCATGCATTGAGTGGCCAAGGAGAGCGACGACGGGTCGAAGGGGATTCGGGGGGGGGGATTTTTGAAAAAGAGGACTCTTTCAGGTTTGAGCGGGGGTGGGTGTGGGGGTGGGGTGGGAGACCGTCGTCATAAGTACTCGGTATTAACACTGAAGCGGTGGCGGCGACGGAGCCGTGCACCGCCTTCGTATGCGCACTCCCCCGTCCTCTTTTAAGCTTTATTAGGCCTCTCTTAAGCTCGGAAAATTGAAAAGCCAAGATTATGCAGTTTAGCCGTTATTTACTCCCAACGACTACGTGCCACGAGCACATCCCCGGGCACATCCCCCCTCGCGCCTCATTAATTCGGACGAATAGAAGAGCGAGAGGGTCGGGGCACTCGGGGCTCTCGGGGCTCTCGGGGCTCTACGGTAGGGAGGTATGCGACCGAGAGCTACGGGCCCAATAACCCCAATAACCCCAATAACCCCAATAACCCATGTCGGATGAGGAGAGTGGGAGGGGTGAGGGGGAAGAGAGAATGTGGGGCAGATCTGACAGAGAAAGCGTCGATTATCCTCGATCTCGACGGGGATCTAAATATAAAACGAACAAACCCGATTATCAATGTACATTATTATAATACGATTTGGGAACGCGACTGGCGATGTTGGGAGTTGGCGAGACGGAGGGTGCGGGAGGGAGCGGGAGGGATCGGGAGGACGATAAGAACGGGCGGGTGAGGAGGAGGAGGAGGAGGAGTGATGTTTATTTAATGAGCCAGCGAGGGTACTTACGGGTATAATTAAACTTGAAAAATATAAAGCAGAGTAGACGGGTCGGCGAGGCGGAGTGGCGGTGAGGCTGAGGAGTGGGGGGGGGAGAGGGACAGGGATGGACGGGGTAGTGAAATGAAAATCCGTGGCTCATAGTGCCGGGGAGCTTATCGCCGAGAGACGTAACGCAGACACGTGTCACGACGTCGAGTGGATAAACACCGAGCGAGAAAGATATCCTCCCCACGACCCGTACCCCACACACCCTCCCTCCCTGCCCGAGGGGCTGAAAGCGTAATAGATACGACGGGGCTGCGTACGAAGGTCGGTACAGGAGCGGGGACGGGTCGGGAGACGGGAGGTGGGTGGGCTACGTCACCTTGCTGGGACATCTCGACGAACTGTACCCCCTTGGCTCGCCACTCGCACGAGTGCCTGCAGGGACCGTCGCCGTCGATGCCGCCCTCGTCCTGGTAGGTCAACTCGGCCGAGTGTACGAGGAAGCCCGGGGCCGGCGGGGGCGGCAGCCGCAGGATCATATCCGGCGGGGGCTCCAGGGTACAGAGCGAGCACTCGGCCGAGCCGTTGGCTGTCATCCTCGAGGTGCCCCGGGGCTGATGTACCTCCGCCACCTGTAACGTCCAACGTTATACCTTTTTTTTCACCTTATTTTCTCACTCGGGCTTCGGTACCGCTATTAATCAGCCCATGGAACCCGGAAGAGGGAATGGGGAGAACGGGGGTAGTGTCAACGAGCCGCGATAACGTTGCGGTAACCGCCGCCGGCGACGGCGGCTCTAAAGACGAGCGAGCGAGCGAGAGAGAGAGAGAGAGAGGAGAGAGCGTCCCGGGCCCTCGGGGAAGCCGCTTCCCTGACGAGATAATCCGAACGTCGCCGAGGGCTAATCGTCCCCACCCCTGTCCCTGGTTGTCGGATCATTAAGATCGGATGCGGGCATACTTGGGCAGAAATTAATTTTATTAAAGATTAGTAATTTGCCTCTCTCTCTCTCTCTCTCTCCTCCACACCACCGCCACCAGCAGCACCACACCACCGGTCCCCTCCCCCCCCTATTATACGTCATCTCCTATTACCGCCATTCACGCAAATGCTGGCCGGCGTCAAAAGGACTCCCACGCTCGTTTATCAACGCCCGGACAATGCTTCGTTATTGCTCCATTGTATAACTCTGCGAGGCGGACGGTGGGTTGGGGGGCTATTGGGGTTGGTGATGGAGGAGGAGGAGGAGGAGGAGGAGGAAGCGTCCTTAAATCAGCAGCTCGACAGGTACGTAGTAAGCGGACGAGTCGCTTGTTTACCTAATAAAGCATAAAGAGAGCTTTTTACGAGAGCTTTTTTCGAGAGGGCTTTGGGCGAATTCTTTCACTCCCTATCTCTCTTCCCCCTCCCTCCATCCCCCATCCCCCATCCCCAGCCCAATAACCCCAAACGCCACGGACGCCGTTCAATCCGATAAATAACACTCGGGCCTCAAGAGTCTTCTTCCGGCACTCGTGACTCCGCCGATACGCAGCCATCCCTCGTCGTCGTTGCTCGAGGTCAGCGTTAATTTACAAGCGGGGAGCCACTTAATGGCATTCCTCGTTCCATAACCCCTTCCTCCTCCCCCCGCCCCCGTCCCCCTTTCATTTTTCCGTCTGCTTTCACGAGTGCGGCTCTCGGAGTGGCCGTTAATGGTTTTTTGATGCCGCGGTGGTGGCGGCCGTGGTGTGGGTCAAGGCGATAGCGGGGGCCGGGGTTGGATTGGATGGTCGGATCCTCTGCTCGGATGGTTATTGGGGGGTGAGCGAGGAGAGAGAGAGAGAGAGAGAGACGATCGAGGGCTTATGTTGCAGGGATGTTTGCGGGCCCCTGGTCTCTTTTGTAAGGACACCGACTCGGACCGGAGGAGGCGGCAGAGCTTATTTGTACAGAGGGTGGGAAAGGGCAGATTTATGGGAATTTATATAAATCCGTCGGTCGCGTGTAAGGACATTAATGAGACTGACCCGTGCCACACGAGTTCCCCGCGAATACGCCTTATTAAAAGCTTAACTAACCGCCCCTTTCCGCCCTCCATACCTCCTCTCCCTCACCCTCGCCCCTCAGCCTCCTCACTACCTAATTTCTAACGATGATTAATCGTCGGCTGGTGTCCCTGTCCCACGCTCTTCCCGTCCGAGAGGAAAGACGTGATCCCCGGCAGAGGGGCGGGGTAAGGGAAGAAGGAAGGGGAAGGGAGAGGTCCACGAGGTACTTTTTTACATTAGCGCGAGCACGAAGTATGGAGCGAAGGTAAATAATAATAGCGCGCGAGTCCATTTGATCGGCTCGCTCGCTCGCTCGCTCGCTCGCTCGGCTTTTTACGTACTTGAGTAAGAGGAAGCGGGGGTGTCCGCTCGGTCCTCGGAGACGGCGTCTCCGCTAATGGAGCCACGGCCTTCCCCGTAGCTGCTCCTCCGTAGCCGTAAGCGTCGAAGAGAAGGACACGTGCCTTGAGCGAGGAAAGCGGTCGCCGAGGGTCGTCCGAGTCACGGCGATCCTCCCATCGATCCAACAATGATATCGCGTGTCCCCCGGGAGGCGGAGGCCCCTAGCGAGCCTCGGCTCGGGATGGCCCGGCGCCTTTCCCATTTTCCATTGATGCAGCGCTGCTCGGGCAATCACTCGTCGTCGGTGCTCATTATCGACTTTGACTACGGCCGACTCTAACGTATAGATAGAACGTATAGGGGAGAGAGAGAGAGTGAGAGTGAGAGAGAGAGTGGCTCGGAACGTCGTGGTTATTGGGGCAGAGTAGGTTGCGTGGACTGGTTTTGCCGGTACGCGGGGGATCCTCGATCGGACAGTCGCACAGTCGCGTATTCGCGCACAACGAGCACCCGGTCGCCGTCGCGGTCGGTTACGCGGGTCCGGCTCCCGGCCGCGATCGCGGCTCGCAGCGACGGACACGGCGACGGCGACGGCACCGAGCTACCATTGCGCGGCGCAGCCCCTCCGGACGAGTTGTGTCTGCGTGCCGCTGGCATCGAACCGGCTCGAGTCGAGGGCGGCCGACCTCCCCCACCACCGGTGCCCTCGCTACCACCACCACCACCACCACCACCACCTCCGCAGACGACGACGACGACCACCACCACCACCACCACTACCACCACTACCACCGCCGCCACGACCACCACCACCACCCCGCCGACGACCACCACCACCACCACCACCCACCACCACCGCCACGACCACCACCACCACCACCACCGTCGCGAAGGACGGCGGCGGGCGCAGGCGCCCCCGACGACACTCCGTGGCTACGAGACCGAGTATTGAGCGGGTGCGCGGCCACCACTGCGCCCCGACTCGCCGAAAATCCCATTAATTGGGCCCGGCGCAGCTGCTGCGCGGCTACGGCCCGGGATGGGGGATTAATGGCTCGCAAGTGCGGGACGACCGAGCGATCCTAGAACGCGGACCCCCGGCTGGGGTTCCCGCGTGCCACCCCGACTCCTCTCGACCCTCACTCGTGCGCCCCGACCGAACGACCAACCCGACCGACCAACCCGACCGACCAACCAACCAACCATACAACCGTCCAACCTAGGCGCCCCGGGAACAACGAGGCTGATTAATGTCCCGTAGCCGCGGAGCTGCTTGTTGCCCTTTTCCTCGGCGCCCGGACTGCGAAATTTTAATTGGGCCGAGTCCGCACCCCAATAACTACCGTCGGCCCGCTGTGAAGCCCAGCGGTACCCCCGGCCCTTTCCTGCCCTTTCGCGCGCCCCGTCGATTACACGTGTTGCCCAACCCAATTGTGTTGGCCGGCCTACGGGTTTACTCCAACCCCCTCCTCCTCCTCCTCCTCCTCCTCCTACGCCCCATTCAACCAACTCCTCTTCCCGCTAGCAGCAACAACCTCCTTGTCGACCTGATTAATGGCTTAATTATTGTCACCGTTTAACTCGGCTAATTAATAACGCTTGGGCTCCCCCCACCCCCACCCCCTGCCTCGCTCCTCCTTACGTATTATCTCCCCCTCCAGCCCCCTTCACCGCTGCCGGTCACGTTTTTTTACATTTAACCAGGGCTCGTTTGTCGGGAGAGGCGCCGCCGTACTAATGGCCAAATTAATATTATCAAGCGTCGCCGCTGTCGGTTCTCCTCTAATAAAGGCACCGTCACTCACCCGGGGGGGAAGGGGGGGGTGGGGCCCGTCAGTCGCTCAGCTTCCGCGTATGAAAATGACACTCAATGAACCGAGCGCATTCGCAGTCATTAGCTTTGTAGGGCATTTGGCCCTTAGACTCGCTCGCGCGCCTCTCCGCCTCATTTACAAACGTCATTATCCTCGGCTAAGAGCTCCGTACCCGTCCCCGACCCCGACCCCGTCCCCGTCCCCGTCGTCCTTATCAGTCGCGCCATTAGTATTGGCCTACTCGCTTGTTCATTATTTTCTATCACCGCCGCTACAGCAACAGCCACAGTAACAGCACTATTACCGCTACTGCTGCTACCACTACTGCTACCACTACTACTACTATTACACAACGCGACAACGTTGTATTTACATAGGCTTAACTCGGGTACAAATATCCAAAAATAATGTTCTTATTATACCGGTATAAAGCCGAGAATAGCTGCGCCCGATTAAATTATGGCCTAGATCGGGTCGCCGCTCCTCCGCTCCTCGGGACCCGAGCCGCTGCAAAAACTGTGGATTAGAACTAAGCCGTGAACCATAAGAGAGAGATAGAGATAGAGATAGAGATAGAGATAGAGATAAAGAGAGAGCTTCGTCGACCACGAAACAGCCGTCGTCATAATTAGCCCCCATTGATTATGCCGCTCTAATCGATTTACGGATTCCAAGATAACTCTATTAGAATTAAATTACTCTCGATGTCGTCCTCCCTCACCTTATCTCTCTCTCTCTCTCTCTCTCTCTCTCTTTATCTCACGGGCAGATACCATCGGGATACTGCTCCGGATTTTATCTTGCGGCGTCATTGTCCACCTCCTGCTTAAGGGCATTCGAGAGCGTCGCTCACTCGTCATCGATGATCGCGCGAGGCATTAATATTAATAATCCCAATAACGATATATCGAATAACCGTTCCAACGAGGATACTGACGATCAATGTATATATGCGCGTGTGTGTGCGCGTGTGTGCGCGTGTATGTCTTGAGGACAATAATTAGTCTCAATGGCGGAATATCGAAGAGGTCGTTGTTATGCAAATTATGCTAATAATAACGACTCGAGTCGTTCCTGACACGTTTTTTTTTTTTTTTTTTATCCCCCCCCACCCCCCGGGCAAATAATAACGCGAATAGCTAAGGAAATAATATGCATCCGGCATTTCGATACCGCCAACGCTATTACGGATTATTCGAAGACTGCAAATTTATGCAAAACTTAAAACTGGCCGCAGACCGCCGAGCCTTCGCGTTATTATTATTATTTCTTCTTCTTATTATTATTATTATTATTATAATAATATTATTATTAATAATAGTAATAAAAAATCTATCGGGTTTCTAGTCGAGGCCGCAGATCGCGCGCGCGCGCGCGAGCGCCTCCGCCGAGCTCCACCTCCCGAGTGCTAATTAATAGCAATAACAATAACAATGACAATGACAATGACAATGATAATGATAATGACAATGGCAACGGTAAGAGGGACGAGGAGGACGTACTGCGTCGGGAGCATTGGAACCGAGGTCCCGTCCAAGTCGGGATTCCGGAGCCGGCGAGAATGCGAAGGGAGGACTCGGCTCGGCTCCGCTCGGCTCGACTCGACCGCGGGGACGTTTAAGGGAGGCCACGCGTCCCTACCTCCTTCGAGAGCGAATATGCAAACTAGAGACGCGGCGGCTCCCCGTTCTCCTCTGCATTAAAGATCGAGATTCGGGGCCCGCTTCCCCCCCATCGCCCCCTCCATCGCCCATCGCCCCCAATTATGCAAAGCCTTTACATAACACGCGCGCGATTTCCCGCCTCCACCTCCGCCTCCACCTCCACCTCCTCCGCCACCTCCTCCGCCACCTTTTATACTTCGCTCTAGGCAGGCGTGCTCGTCACGCGGGGGACTCCCAGCACGCTCGGGCTCGGGTTCGGGCTCCGTCTACATCCCCCCCTCCTCCTCCTACTCCTCCTCCTCCCGGTCACCCTCCTCCTGATCGACCGACACGGACACGGACACGGACACGGACACGGACACGGACGCGCGGGCACCCGCGCCTACGATCTTTACGCGTCTTGGGACGAGGGGCGAGGAGAAATAGCTGCGCCTTTAAGAATTTACAAGGTGAAAATCACGATTTTCACGGCTGATTCTATTTTATGTACACTAAAAAGAAATAACGAACTTGATTAAATTTCCCGAGAGAGGGGCGGGGGGGAGGACTAATAGCGGGTAGCCGACGGAGTAGCCCCGTATTGGCATTATCAATAGCCGTCGTAACTTTAGACTTTTCGAATCTTACGGCCGATCCGTCATACAGATTACGAAGAGGGGAAGAAAAAAAACCGCCCCCCCCGCCCCCCATCCCGTTTCACTTTACTGCCTCTGCGTAATAAATAAAATATAGGCTAGACGTCGCAGTCAGTCATGCAGTGAGGCGAGCGCGAGAGAGAGAGGGAGAGAGGGAGGGAGGAAGTCGAACGAGGGTGGGGTTATTAGGGTAAGTAGGTGTGGGTGGAGGTAAGACACGCATGCCGGCGGATGGCCGGGGGGGCGGTCGTGGCGTGCGATATAGTCTCGGGGAAATTTTTAAGGCCTCGAGAGTAAATTAGTTTAGGTTATTATACGCGCGGTGGTTTCCTTGGCGGAGTAGGAGGTGGGGAGGTGGGGGAGGTGGGGAGGAGAGCGGTCGGGTTCGACTGGAGAGGCATAATAATAAATCGTCGCGCGGTTAATGAAAATAAAGTGAAATCTGCATGGCATCGGAGTGGATTGTCGAGGCTTTGTTGTTAAGCCGGGCGGCATTACGCGGCCGGATTTAGCTTTAATGACGGGGGCTCAGACCGCCGCTGCTCGCTATAAAGCAACAGATGCCGTTCAAAGAAAACAATCTTAAAGGAAAGCCGTTCCTCCGTCGTCTCTTTACATCGGGGGCCCGCAATTAAGAGAATAAAGATAAGAAAAATGGCGACGGGGCTGGCGTGGGGCGCGATCCCGTCCCACGCCCCCCCGCCCCCCCAGCCTCAGGCAACGGGGCTCTCGGGGATGGGCCGTTCGGGGTGGTGGCGGAGGAGGAGGAGGAGGAGGGGGGTGGTGGTGGCTCGATGGCAAGGGAAGAAAGGCCAGAAGCAGACAGGCGGGCATTAATAATGCGCAGATAAACTGCTTCCGTAAGAATTTGGCGAGATAATCGCGCGGAAGGCGGTAGCGTGGAGGGTGGACGGAGGGTGGACGGAGGGTGGACGGAGGGTGGACGGAGGGTAAGCTGGGGAGGGTGGAGCGAAAGCTTCCTAAGACGATAAAGTTCAAATGAACCGGACGGGCCGTCGCTGCTGCTTTATAGGACCGGCGATGTTGTTGTTGTTGTTGTTGTTGTTGCCCTCGCTCTCGAACCGCGTGTACGTAAAAAAAGAGGGAGGTACGGACGGAGGTGTGGAGCGAGCGACGGCCCGCAGCAATTCACGTACATTTCCTGCCTCGAGCGAGGCGAACCTCTCCTCGCGTGACCTTCCCGACGCCCTCCCCGCAGCGCAACACAACGCAACGCAACGGCGAGACACGCACACCGTCCGTCGTAAAAATGACGTACGCAGCGAGCGCCGTCTCTCCCTCTCTCTCTCTCTCTCTCTCTCAGTCTATATATATATATATATATATATATATATATATATATATATATCGAAAAAGCGCCAAGTAATTATTATCTTAATCTTTATAGGTCCGATCGAGAGCGATTCGATCGCGTCCCGTTGCAGCTTCTCTCCCTCTCTCTCCCTCTCTCTCTCTCTCTCTGTATAGGTTTTCTTGTCTCGATCGTGAGCCTCGACAATAACAGAGGGCTCGAATATCAAAAGGAGCTCGAGCAGCTCGCAATCGACGATGACGCGCCTCTCTCGGCCTCTTCTTTATTAGTGCGATCGCTGTCCGCGTCGAGGCAACCGAGCCAGAGTTGACGACAAAGACGTAGCCGGAGCGAGCGAGCGAGCGAGCGAGCGAGGTGGTGGTAGTGGTGGTGGTGGTGGTGGTGGTGTTGGTGGTGTTGGTGGTGTTGGTGGGTGGTAAGGTGCAGGGAGCGAGCGAGCATCGTCTGCTGGGAGTATCGAGGCGGCGCTAGAGTAAGGACGGGGCGCCATGGAGAGCAGCGGCTGGTCGACACCCGTTCCCTAGGAAGCAGCAGCCGACGAGGTCGGGCAGCCGTGACGCGGCGGTCATCTCCGCCGCTCACCTTTTGCCGAGATCGGGACCGACCGTTCGTTGGCTAACCGTCCGTCTGCGTCTGCACACTGCGCTCCCTCTCTGCGCTTCGTCTCTCTCTCTCTCTCTCTCTCCGTCTCTCTCTCCGTCTCCGTCACACTCTCCGTCTCTCTGTCCGTGCTCCCTCAATCGCTCTCCCGCCGCTCACGGTATCACTTGCGCGCACTCTTATACCTATTTTCGGAAGTTAACCTTGGCTGGGGAAGGCGCGCGCTCGGCCCGAGCTGCGTTTATTTTCCATAAATTGTGCATGAGCGTCCTACGCGCTCCCAGGACATGGCCGTCTCCATCAATGAGATCTGCGAGAACACGAAGCTGGCGAGGGAAATGGCACTGACTGGCAACTACGACACCTCGGGCGTCTACTACCAGGGCGTCGTCCAGCAGATTCACAGACTCCTGTCGAGCATCGTAGACGGCACGAGGAAGGCAAAGTGGCAGCAGGTCCAGCATCAGATCGTCCAGGAGTTTGAGAAAGTCAAGGCCACCTCGAGCACACTACAGCTATTCAAAGTCGACACACACAGCGAGAGGCTCATAGGTTTGTCCCAAGTGGGCCTCGTTACACCACGTCACCTTTTTCTTTTTTTCTTTTTTTTTTCTCTACAACTTCCAACGTCTCGTCGCTCATCTGCTTCTTCTTCTTCTTCTATTATTTTGTCCTCTCTCAAGCCTCCAACTATATCAATCAATCTTTTCAAGGGACGTCCTGCCTGGCCTACGAGGAGCCAAACAGGGACTCTGCCCTCTGGTCGTGCGCTAACACTGGCAATTGGGTACCTACGTTACCCAGGGATCCGGATGTCTGGCCGCCGTTGTCCCCCACTGAACAAAAGTAAGTGTCTTGGTATATGTGAATTACTCCTCGAGTGTGGGGCCTGTCACGTTTACTACAAGAGACTCGTCGATCCTTGTCCACAGGAATTCCAAACTCCAGCCGAGGAATCAGCAGAAGCCACCCAATAGGTCAAACATTCGTAAGCCGAGCGTAGGCTCTGCCAAGAAGACAGATGTCAAGCCAATGATTCGAAACAACCAGCGTAGCAATGGTAACGACGACAAGAAAGTCTCTACGCCGAATAACCAAAAAAAAGACGATGTAAATAAGGTATGACCTCGACCTCGTTATTTCTTTGCCCACGTGGTTAATAAACTTGCGACTCTTGTTTACAAAAAAGGACAAGATCGAATCTGAGAAGACGGACGTCGAAGTCGAGGAGAGGAAGTTCGAGTCATCGGGTGTGGACAGAGATCTTGTGGAGACGTTAGGTAAGTCGCAAAGCTTTGTCTTGTACACGAGAATCGAATCCGGAATTGAATGGCAAACCCCAATAACCTTACAGAGCGCGACATCGTTCAAAAGAACATTGACATTCACTGGGACGACATAGCAGATCTCCACGACGCAAAGAGGCTGCTCGAGGAAGTCGTGGTGCTCCCGACGTTGATGCCCGACTTCTTCAAGGTAACCTATTGCACCATTGCGTTGACATTCCGTTACCGTTACGTTGCGTATGCGTAACCTCTTTGGTCATGCTGTAGGGGATCCGCAGACCATGGAAGGGTGTTCTGATGGTGGGACCACCCGGGACTGGAAAGACCATGCTCGCGAAGGCCGTGGCTACGGAGTGCAGCACGACCTTCTTCAACGTCTCCTCGTCGACGTTAACTTCCAAGTACAGAGGGGAGTCGGAGAAGCTCGTCCGGCTCCTCTTCGAAATGGTTTGTATTTGACGTACCCCTTACCCCT
Source organism: Ceratosolen fusciceps (assembly GCA_018883505.1). Taxonomy (NCBI): domain Eukaryota; kingdom Metazoa; phylum Arthropoda; class Insecta; order Hymenoptera; family Agaonidae; genus Ceratosolen; species Ceratosolen fusciceps. The sequence goes on from RCIC01000010.1 coordinate 2,263,142, forward strand.
TACAACTTACCCCGTAAACGATATTTTACAATATGGGTGGTGGTTGCAGGCGAGATTCTATGCCCCGAGCACGATATTCATAGACGAAATCGACTCGCTGTGCTCGAGACGGGGCTCCGAGTCGGAGCACGAGGCCTCGAGGCGCGTCAAGTCGGAACTGCTCGTCCAAATGGACGGCATAAGCTCCAACAACGAGGACCCGACGAAAATCGTCATGGTACTCGCTGCTACGAATTTCCCGTGGGACATCGACGAGGCCCTGAGGCGGCGACTGGAAAAACGAATATACATACCCCTGCCTAACCGTAATATATATATATATATATACAATCTATCTCTCTCTATCTCTCTCTCTCTCTCTCTCTATACGTCTATATACTTGACGGTACTCGGTTTTCAGACGAGGGCAGGGAGGCCTTGCTGAAGATCAATCTGCGTGAGGTGAAGGTCGACGAGTCGGTGAACCTCAGCGAAATAGCCGAGAAGCTGGAGGGATACTCGGGAGCGGACATAACGAACGTGTGCAGGGACGCGTCGATGATGTCCATGCGAAGGAAGATCGCGGGCCTGAGGCCCGATCAGATACGGCAGCTGCCGAAGGAGGAGCTCGACCTGCCGGTATCCTCGACGGACTTCGACGAGGCCGTCGAGAGGTGCAACAAGAGCGTCTCCCAGGAGGACCTCGAGAAGTATGAGAAGTGGATGAGCGAGTTCGGCTCGTCCTGATAACGCCAACACTTCGCGCACCTCGTGAAGCCGCTTCGCTTCGGTTCGGAAATGTATTTTTTTACCAAAGGCCGTGAGACAGCCGTTCCTTCTCATCTTCTGAAGATTCTCGATGTTTAAAGGTGAAGGTGGGGGTGGGGGTGGAGGAGGAGGAGACGACGACGACGACGACGACGAGCGAAGCTACGTTTAAGAAAACCAATGAAAATCAAGAAAAATAGGAAATCACACATACAACCAAATTAATCCAAATATATATAGGCGCGTGTGTATATATATATATAATATAATATAATATAATATAATATAATATAATATAATATAATATATATATATATATATATATATATGTATACACATTATTATTAACTGAGAATAAACGTTTTAATGTAAAATACCGACTGTCGTGTTGGGACCAATAACTTCGCCGTAATCAATGCGAGGGATCACATCTGCATGCATCTCCTTCTTAATCTTTTCACCATAAATATATATATATATATACATATTACGAAAGCACGATGCGCGAGCACGTTGTATTTTAGCTGCTGATGAACAACAACATGTACTCGCTCGCGCTTAGCCGCCGCCGCCACCACTTCTTTCTTGTCCCTTGCATAGATTCTATCCGAGTTTTCCGTTGTCCCACAGGGTAGATTTTTAATAAATACGCACAATTTGTATTAATTATGTTACATTTTTAATCATTTTATCTGTTATTAGTTAAAAAAAAAAAATTATAAATACAAATGTTTATTTACATATTTTTGAATAATAAAATACCAACATGTTGAGATTGAGAACTATTTACACGCCTTTTCATTCTGACCAGGTGCTTATTTTATCTTTGGCGCGCAGCCCTCCAGCCGCAATTGCTTCGTCTCGTCGTCAATGTGTTTCGAGACCTTGGGAGCTTTGTAGTCCTTGACGTGATCCACCCGTATGGTCCTACCTAAGATCTAAGTATTTCATTTGTAATCGTATTATTACTTGCCCACTTGAGCGAGTTATTCATGACGTACCTTGATGCTATTTAGATTGTCCACGGCTAGAATGGTACTGCGTTGGTCCTCGTAGCACAGGAAACCATATCCCTTTTGTTTCCCGGTATCCTTATCCCTGACCAAGTTTATATTGACCACCTCGCCGTACCTAAAGAGCAAAGCCAAGGAAAGATAGATCACCGGTCTTGGGTCACCTCTCAATCAAGTTATTTATTGACAGCTAAAAAAACGTCTTACTGCGAGAATATGGCAATAACGTCGCCTTCGGTCAGGTCGTACGGTAAACCGCCAAAGAAAATCCATGCACTTCCCTTGTAGTCGTCGTGCCAAGATGACTTTCCATCCGAGCCCAGCTCCTGTTGGCCCAGCTTGGCAATGTTCTTCACGTTTCTAAAAGAAAAAAAAAAACAACAACAATAACGTGTAAAATTAGTAGTAATTGCCCGTCTTTAGCCTCTTTATTTTTTTTACTACTACACGACTACTTACGTCATAGGATTCATGATTCCTTGAGGATTCGAATATCCAATGTCGTTTTGAGGTTATATTTACATCAAACGCTACAACAGGACGCCGACGTAAAATAAGTCTCTCTCGGGTAAGCGAAATTCATTTCACATTCTCGTAATCACGGACTCCCGAAACGTCCTTATTTTCATGTACACAAATACTCATACGTTTGGCTAGGAATTAACGCAATGGATAAAGAGCAGTCGAGAGTGAAGAAAGACGCAATGAATTCGTTGGGAGGCTGTTAAAAAACGACGTTTATTATCTCGAGAAGTCGAGAAGAGATCACCCCCCCTACCCCAATAACCCCTATATATGCGTACAACGAACCTGCTTTATTTATTTATTTATTTAGTCGACGCTTAGGGGCCGACGTTAATTATTATTAAAAAGAACGAGTGGATTTGAATTTTTGAAAGCGTGTAGAGGGCAGCAGTGCAGCGCGATTGCCTTCCATTCGGCACAACGAGACGTTTCGAATATCCGGTTCTCACTTGTTCTCTATCGCTTCAAGATGGCTGACCAGGTAAGCCCTTTTGCTTTATGACAAAAACTCAATTCTACTTCTACGTAGACTCGATCGATTCGAGGATCGCGTTGGAACGAATTTATCCTCCTCGTCGTCTCGACGTCTGAATGTCTGAATCAGCCATTCGAATACTCGAGGCCGTGCCGTGTCGTCCACGTTAATTCAACGAATTGCCAACACGTGGTCTCTCGATGCATTTGCATTTAACCCTCGGAACGTACGCGTAACTTTCGTAACGTAACGTCTCCCGTACCATATCGTTGAATTTCACACAAGCACCCGAGTATTTACGATAATTAATAATGTTAATAAAACGTTTTCCCCTTTTCCGCAGAACGTCAAGTCATTTCAAAAGCAGCCAACGATCTTTCTTAACAGAAAGAAGGGATTAACGAAACGGCGCAAGCCTATGAGATACAGCCGTAACATAGGACTTGGCTTCAAAACTCCCCGTGAGGTAAGAAGCATGCATGCATGCATGCATCATCATCATCATCATCATCATCATCTTCTTCTTCTCCTCCTCCCTGCCCTTTACTACATTGATTGTCATTACCTACTACTACTACTACTACTACCACGTACTCTGCCTAGGCTATCGAAGGAACGTACATTGATAAGAAATGCCCCTTCACTGGGAACGTGTCCATACGTGGGCGGATACTGACGGGCGTCGTTCAAAAGCTTAAAATGCAGCGGACAATAGTCATAAGAAGAGATTACCTGCACTACATAAGGAAATATAACCGTTTTGAGAAGCGGCATCGTAACATGAGCGTTCATCTTAGCCCTTGTTTTAGGCAAGCTACTTTTCTTTTACTACTGCGTTGCATGTCCGAAAAGTCCTTTGGAATTATTTGGATTATTTTTTGGACTCGACTCGACTCGACCTGTTGGCGATTGAATGATTTTTTTTTTCTTTTTTATTTCATGACTTTACAGAGACGTTGAGATTGGAGATGTCGTTACCATTGGGGAGTGCAGACCTCTGAGTAAAACCGTGAGGTTTAACGTACTGAAAGTGTCGAAGGGAACCGGAGCCAAAAAGAGCTTCAAAAAGTTCTAGGTATTTATTATTACGCCTCCAAAAGCTAAACGCTGGCTTTTTATTTTAGTTTCTATGATGAGTTTGACGACGGTCTTCTGAATACAAATTGAACGACAATTATCGTCTACTGATACAAATATATAAGATTTATTATGTCATATCGTTATTAAGCCGAATACTAATGATTTCCTATCGTTTTCACAGGCTTAAACAATAACAATAACAAAAAGAAAGAATTTACATCTGGAGCGAATTAATTGTTTGGGAAAGAACCGAACATCCGATAATTAAATGGAGGCAATGTCATACAAAAGTAAGAACAGCAATTAATGTAATATCATCAAACTACATTAATAAAAAACACTTAAGAAAACGCTCGTCGTTCGAAATATTTATTTTCCATTAACTGGGAAAGAGATTTTCTTAAAATCCTACTCCACACAGCGCACGTTTAACATAGTTTTTTTTTTTAAACAGCAATCGCTTCGCTTTCCCTAAAAGTTCGATTATATAAATAAATATTATTAATATAAAAGGGTATAAATCAGTTTCTTTCCACTGTGTCGATTTGATCGATATCGGGGAAAATAAAATTAAATATTTCTTTGTATCACCAAATTTATTTTAAATTAAAATTTACAAGCTTTGTGTATTAGTTTTTTCTTTTTTTCCGGTTTTATATCTTTAATTTTATTTAAAATTAAAATCTTTAAAACAAATGTAATGATTGCATACATTTTATGTACAACAAACTGATGATGTATCACGAATACACGTTAAAATTCGATAATCTATAAATATCCTTACACATTAAAGTAACGTCTAATAAAAATATATAATATATATATATATATATATATATAGAAAAAATAGATTTTTCTCCAATGATCCACAAGGCACTTTCTAACAATTTCTAAACTCTCGATGGAAAAAAAATCATTGCTATTAATTAATTATTTGTATGTAACTGCTCCGTGTGAACACACGTAATCGAATGAATTTTCAGCCCCCGAGACGATTATAAATTCGAATTTACTCTTAAAGCTAATTTATCACAAATAAGTATCATCGATAATTCGATGTAACGATATTGACACGAGGCAAATAATGAACTCGATGTATTGGTGCGTAGGCGTCGTAGGGCCAGCGACATCGGTCGCGCTTAACGTGCTTCTATCTAGAGTGACGATTTTTAGATTCGGTAATGTATAGTACGTAGATAATTGGTCCAGCGAAACCAAGAAGCAGAGAAAAACAGAGGAGCTGGAACCAGGACAGGGCCCAGTCAGCCCCCGAGCATTTGAATATATTTACAAGATTGTTTCTCGAGTCGCTCTTGTTCGTCTCAGTTGAGTTTATCAATTGCACAGACTCCAGGTCCTCCATGTGTTGAGAGAACTCGTTGCCACTTGGTAACAGCGGCTCAATTTTCGAATTCAATATAATACTATTAATTTCAACGGCCGACGAAGACAGTGGCGGTATCGCGAATAAATTCATGGTTTGATTGTCTTGGGACACCTGCTCTGCCTTGCCAATAATAATACCCGTTGCGTTGGACTCGGTGCTCTGGCCAGCCTCGTTGGCTTTGTCAATAGTTTCTGTCAACAAGGAATACGGCTGCACCGGCACTTTTATCGACTGATGAGCGTGTATCTCATTGTCCTTGTATATGTTATTGATTCTCTTGATATCCGAGATCTAAAAGTAATCAATGATGTCGTAATGATACAACAATTGTGTGCACAATGTAGTACATAGCTTGCGTTTAGAGAAAATAAGAGAGTATGAGAGCTTGGACTCACCGAACACTGGTACCTAAGAGCCAAGGCTTGCAAGGTATCCTCAGACTGTATTTGTACATTAATCACTTGAATTTTCCGTGGCAAAGTCAACTTCCCGTTCCTCTTCTTCAAGGGAAAATGCCCCTCTTCGTTATCGCTCTGCTCGTCGTCCGAATACAGAAATATATAATGAGGTGATCCCTCTTTCTGCTGATTTCCCCTCTGGTACACGACCTGCCTGAACATTAAAAAACATTAAAGGTTAAAGACGCAACATATGACGATACGATGCTTATCGCCATTCCACTGCTCGGCAGCTTTGCAAGTAGAAATATCACCTTGCATGAATAACGCATTCCTCGTAAAATCTGTTAGCGTATGATAAATTATCAGCAAAGGCAACATAACCTAATTGCCGTTCCGTTATCATTTACCTTGTTTTCTGGGAGTCGTTAGCAGTACCGCCGCACGATTTCTTTCGCATTTTCGGCAGCTTTGGTCATTCGACGCGCAGTCGACGTGTTAAATTATAAATGATCGTCAGCGATCCAACATCTTGATCGATACTCTACTCGGGGAAACAACGCGACCGACTCTGGCGTCGTAAACATTAATAGTTAGTCGAGAGTCGAGAGAGTCGATTGCCCTTGGAAATGTTGTGACGCGACAAATAAGGAAAGGGGAATGTGATAAATAAATAAATAAATAATACAACAACGGACGGGAGAAAGGACTCGCTGCTTTGGCTGGGGGGGGGGAGGAGGGACGAGGGATCTCCGATCTAACATCCGATGTCGATGTCATTAAAAGGAAACATTAGACAATGTGACGTTGACTAAAGGAGGGCTCGGGAGGCTCGGAAGCCAATGGGAGCATTTGCATTACAATTGAATTAACCAATGCAACTGCAACTGCCACTCTGGCAGAAAAATATAATAATATTACTCTTCTTGTCGTCGTTGTCGTTGCTCTTGTTCTTGTTCTTATTATTATTCCTTGTGCAATTTGCGGCGCGCAAATTAATACGCGTACGGAATCATTGAGATCCGGGCTGCATTGTCGTAGCGGACAAGAAGCGCGGAATCACGAAAAACCGTTTAGGGAAAAAAAGTAATAAAAACACACGCACACACACGCACACGATCGATCGCGTAAACTATATTGCACGCAACGCGTGTGCATTTTGTAAGCGTTCTCGTTCTCGTAAATCGTAATCGTAATCGTAATCGTTAAATACCTTTGATCCGTAAGTAAACGCTTCGTAACTTCGAATTATTATTATTTTTTTTTTTTTTTTTTTTTTTTGTTACAGCAACGTAAATATCGGCAGTTTGCAGCGAGCAATCACGAATGAGAATTATCTCGCGAACGAATCCATGAGGACGGCACGAGAGTGTAAATATTTATTTTGCACGTAAATGCCAACACGTAAATGTTAGTACGCTAACTCCCCACCCACGAGTTATTCAATCAATTGATCTCATTATTTAAACAAATAAACGAACCGATGCGAGGCATCACTTTCTACTTCTATAAAGCAGACGCCCTATTATCGTTCCATTATCATTATCATTGTTGTTGTTGTTGTTGTTGTTGTTGGGGTTATTGGGGTTATAATTAAAAACGTCGTCCCATGGCTTTATTATAATAGCCTCGAGCGAGCGAGCGCACATATTATCCTTGGAAATGATGAAAATTAAAAAGCTCCCTCGTGACCCGGGGGTAAGGGTAGGAATCGCGGGGATCCCGTCACGTGGTCAGCAGCAGGCCCGTATAACCTCGTTGGGAGTGCCGGGGGCGGGCAGGGGCGGAGGGGTGGAGACTAAGCTCCGTAAGCCGAGAGCCAACGTAACCTTTAATCGTCGTAACTAACGTTGAGTGCAATCGAAACGTTAAAATTCTCGTTAATAAAATTAACAAATTCCTCGACAGTATTAGTGAGTGTCCGCGTGCGTGCGTGCGTGCGTGTGATACATATATATATTTATAGAGAGAGAGAGGGGAGAGAGGAAGAAAGAATTGAATTGAATCGAATTGATCAGAGACGAGTGAACGCAGCGGAATAGTTTTGTGGGACACATTGGCAACTCGATATATCCGACTATGTTTTATCGAATGCGAGCGTTGAGTTATAGTAATTTTTCGGTAGGTAGCCCCCTCAAGAGCACAATGAAATAAAATCATATGAGAAAAAAAAAGGGGTAAAAAAAAGAAAAAAAGTAATGGCAATTTCGTGTATTTATTTGTCGATTCGAGACTAATGCCTCGAGCTCGTGAATTGAAAAAAAATATTTATAACAAATAAACGAGAGGAAAATATAGGTAGGGAGGGGAAGGGGGGTAGGGGAAATAAATAAACAAACAAACAAACAAACAGATAAACAAAAAAAAAAAAAAAAATACCGACATTATTTTATTTTTTTTATTTTTTTGTATAAATAAATAAGAAAGATGAGTAAAATAAAAGTATTGCAGCTATTGTCTCGTGTTTGGAATGGGCCGCAGAACATATTGACCGGGAAGGAAGCCGAGGAAAAGATGATAAATATTTTAAGGAATAAGTTCCCGAGGGCTTCGACCGTCGAAGTCAGCGACGTATCCGGTAATTACCGCAATTTTCATCCTAATGGCCCCCCGCTCCCACTGCCCCCGCTCCCACTATCCCCCACCTCTCATCTATCTATATCTCTATCTATATCTATATCTCTATATCTATATCTCTATCTATCTATATCTCTCTATGGCTATGTAACTCTTCAGGTGGCTGCGGTGCCATGTTCGAGGTCAATGTTATTGCCCCGGAATTCAAAGGCTTAAATACGGTGAAGCAGCATCGATTAATAAACGAGGTGAGTACTGACTCTCTGATTAAATAATTTTATGTATTTACTTACTCATTGGCGTGTTTGCCAAATCGTCAATAACCACGTGGCACGCGCGCTCCTTTCAGGTCCTGAAGGAAGAAATTAAAGACATGCACGGTATCCGGATACACACGGGAATACCGGAATAAGTAGCGATAAAAAAGTAAAGCGAGCGAGCGAGTCCTTGTTTTTAGCTAGAAGAATTTTATACTATGTACATATTAAGAAATAATTATTATTATTACATGTATGTATGAATAATAATATGTCGCACGGCCGTGTGACAGATACATGATTTCTTCTTGTTGTTGTTGTTGTTGTTTTTTTAATATCATTTCATCTCTCCCGCTCCCGCTCCCCCCCCCCCTCTCTCTCTCTCTCTCCTAACTCCTGTAAATGCGATTAATATCTCGTATAGCGGGGGTTATTGGGGTTATATTTTTTATGTTGCGTAAAGTAATAAAGTGAAAATGTGCGCGCGCGTGTCGAGGGTGATTTCGAATCGGCAGACGGGGGATTAAGTACGTTAAGAGGGGAACAAAGATGTCGGCACCGCGGATCACGTGGCGGACTTTGGAGCCACGGGCATTCGCCGCCCCCTATCGTTCGTTCGAACATATGTGGATGCTTTATTTATTTTATTCCTTCCCCCCCTGCCCCACTCGCCCCTCTACCCACACTCCAGCACTCCAGCACTCCGGTCCGTTTTCAATTCCAGCCGTTGGCGCTCAGCGGCCGCCTCTCGAACGTTCAAACGCGGCTTCTTGGTTATTGGTTTGTCGTTGTCGGGCGTCGTCCACGACGAGCCACTTTCCTATTTATTATGAGTAATAATATCAGTGGGACGTTAATTTATACGAAAATAAAGGAACTGGTGCCGAGCCTGCCCAGCGCCATTACTCCCGAGGTCATCGACAGGCTCTACGAGGATGACTCTATGCAACCATTTTTAAAATGGTTTTACCTGAATGTCAAGCCCGAGAATGTCCTGTCACACGAATGTCTACAATTGTAGGTCTCGCGCTCGTACCCTCCCTATTACATCCCTCCCTCCCTAACCCCCGTCTATCTCAATTTCATTATATTTATTTTACGTAGAAAAAAGCATATACAAAGGAACGACACTTGGCTCCAAGGCAAGGAATTGGATATGGCACTGGACGACGCCACCCAAGACTGTCCAGAATTATTGAAATTAATCAAGTCCGATTATTGGAATAAAAATCAGTCGCACGTAGACTTTGGCACTGAGAAGGAACTGTACGATCCGGATCTTGAATATCTCAAATCAATCGAAGACAGCATAAAGAGACTCAAGTAAGCAGTTGTCTTGTTAGTTTATTGTCGCATCTGGTAATGCCTTGCGATGGCCTTATTCTCATGGTACTTTGTTATTATTATTATCAATCGAAGGGAATGCGAAGAGCAATTGGATAATCAACTTGACGAAGAAAACAATGCTCTGAAGAAAGAAGAGATCAAAGTGAAATTGGCTTACGACGATTGCCTATCGGTACTTGAAGACTTTGATATCTGCCATCGTCAATTATTCATTGATATCGAACTCCTGTCAAACACTTATTCGGATGCGGTGCAAAAGGTAACGAACGATACACCTAACGGTTGCGCTTTCTATTTCCCTTTGGTATTGCAATACACGAGAGATTTTACTTATTCGTCCAGAAAGGTGAAGCCTGCTTATGGACACAAATGCCTATCGACAGTTACATAAAACAGTTGGAGAGATATTACGATTATTTGAATGCTTATACAAAAAGGCAATTTTCAATGTCGCAAAGAGAGAAGGAGGAAGACGATCGGGAGCACACAAGTTTTATAAATTCAAGTAGAGAGAATGATAAGCTGAACGAATTGATCTATTGTCAAAACAAGTAAGGATTATGAAGTAACGATTTTCTAAGAAAATCCCATTGCTTTTGTCGAAAGCTACCAACTAAACTACTCTCGTTCGTCTACTATTCATTCATAAATATCTTGTAACGCTTTGATTGTTGATTCAGCCTCTTCACGTCAAAGGTGCACGAAATAATGGCCAAAGTCGAGGACGACGCGAGCAAGAGTTTGCTAAACTACGTTATCGATATTTATAATCGCGGTAATTTAAAAGTACCGAGCACCTCCGTATTGGCGAGGTACGTACCTACCCTTCGTGGCCGACTGACCACACGACTTGGCTTGGCTTGGCCCAGCCACTTGTATACGACAGCACTCGGTAATTATTGTAATGACTTTATGCCCAGGATGGAAATAGGCGAGCTGTCGAAGAATCGGGACTTATTGGAGGAGGATGTGAATACGTTGCAGGAACGGCGACTGGTTGATATCGCGCAGCAGTATTCGAAAGCGAAGGTGAACAAGGTCCTGGAGGGCGAGGCCAGAGCGAGGCTCGAGAGAAGAACCAGCAGGCTTACGAAGCTGGAGAGGCTGCATACCTTGGCCAAAGAGCACGGATACGCCTTCTCGACGATCTTTTGCATGCTTTTGGAACTACAAGTACACAGAATAAACGAAATCGTACAGTTCGTGATGGACGCGCGTCATTACCTGTCCATGGAATATTCTTTGTCTGCCGAGCGAAACGTTAGTGTCTCTGTGTGTCTGTGTGTCTGTGTAGGGTGTGGGGAGGCGGCGGGCAGCGGCTATGTTGCCGACTAGTAGTTGCCCGTTTATGGTAGGAGGTAAATGTTTTGATTTAATTAAAAAGAATGGCCATTGGACGTTTTTAGAGCAGCATGCAGATATTGCAAGGGGAGTACGAGAGCGGAATGGCTACGTGCAAGGGTCAAAATATATTCTGCGAGAAGTTTATGGAAATGGTTATCGGGGATGACGAGAATCCGAGCGCCGAGCTGACGTCGTGCCTACGTCATTACGACGAATTGAAAACTTACAATAATTACACATTGAAGTCCTTGCTGGACGAAAGGATTGCGGAAATTATTGGAAAATCCCAGGAATTGTGAGTATACGTCCGTCCGTCCGTCCGTCCGTCCGTCCGTGTCTGGCCTTTATACGTAGCGGCATGCATGCCGGTGTACGAGTAGTACATGGCATTGCGTGACGATTGCACTGAATCGATTTGAATTGAATTGAATTGAACGCAGGGAGGATAAGGTGACGGAGCTGGTCGACCAGGAACTGAGCAGCAGCCCGACCCTCAGTTTTAGAGCTATACCTTGCCATATAGATAATAAAGTGCACGGCGTGAGGAAGGAAGTGGAAGCGATGGAGACTATCGTTGAAACAATAAGGAACAAATTGAAGTCTATGATCGTGAGTATAAGGGTGGGAGGCTCGGGAGGAAGGGAGGCTCGGCTCGGGAACGAAGGAAGCGGCGACTCGTAAAACATTGTCCTTTTGTTTTACAGAAAGAGACGAGCGCGCAGAACTTTGAAAGGGAGAAATTATTAATTTGGCAGAAATTCTTGGCGGACCCGGAATCTCTGGAGGACAGGTGCAGGGAACTGGAGGCTATCGGCAGGGATCGTTCCACTTTCCAATCGCAGACCTGATTATTAGTTATTTGTAAAACCTCATTATGTACATAAGAGCGAATGGAATGTAGAGAGGAGCGACGAGCCCTTTCTCTATCGATCGATATACCCGGTATTATTATTATTATTGTTATTATTATTATTATTATTATTATTATTGCTACTACACATTGTAAAAGACAAGAATAAAAAGAAAAGAAAAGAAAAGAAAGAAGAAGAAGAAGAAAAAAAAAAAAGAAAAACTGAGGTTAATTAATTATTTAACGGAGGAGCAGTGGATGTACAAAATAAAGACAAATAGTTGTCGTGTAATCTTCTCCCAATGTATTTACGACGAATCCTTTCCGCTTAGAGTCGACCTACAAAACGATTTCCTGGCGAATCCGCCGACGCGCATTACTCGGAATAAACAATGGAGTAGCGAGGATTCAAGTGCGCCTATAACCTAATAGTCCCGGCAGCGGGACGGCGAGCATTTAAAGAGCCCGCCCCCCCCACCCCTCGGGTCTCGAGGCTTACTCTATACCACATAGATAGATAGATTGATAGATTGATAGATTGATAGATGGATAGATAAATAAATAAATGCACGCGTGTCGCGGCGGTGTCGCGGAGGACAGAGATCCCGTGAGAGAGAGAGGATGGGTGGGGAGGGAGGAAGGGAGCGCGCGCGCGCGCGCGCTCGTAGCTTGTGAATGAGAGACAATGGACGGCGGGGCGAGGGGGTGTCAAGGAGTTTCTGTGAAATTACGTAAGGGGTGTAGCGGGTGGCCGGGGAGAGCAGCGGATATTTAAAGCCGAGCTGGGATGGCGCGCGAGGAGGTTATTGGGGGGAGGTGGGTGGGTGGGTTAGGCAGTTCGAGGGTGAGGGAGGGGGGCGGTAGGTATTATCGATCGGCCGAGGCTCGAGAGTACGGCGGTTTGTTTACACGCGCTCACCACGGGCCATTGTTGGGGCCGAGGGGCAGAGAGCAGAAACCGTGTGTAGGTACGCCGCGAGTTCCGGGGGATGCGGCGCGCATGCGCCCGCTTACCAAAACAATAACAGAAAGACGGTGGCGGCGTGAAGAGACGGAGCGCAAGAGAAAGCGAGAAGGAAGTTGTTGGAATGTGTGAGAAGGTTCACGACTCCGCTTTAGTCTCTCACCCCCAGTGTCTCGCGCTCGGTCTCGCACTTTGTACAACCAGCGGCCAAGGATAGTCGTGTCACCTCCGGGCCGTGGCGTCCATCGCACTAGCACCCGGAGCCCAGGGGATACTCCGGTGACAGAGGGCCTCAGGGATCTCAGGCGAGTGAATCATCTCGAGTCCGACGAGCTTGGCCGAACGGTGGAACGTTCCCGGTCCCGAGGAGCCACTCGCTAGACGGGGAACGGTGGACGCGAGGGCCAGCGAGGGGGTAGGGGAGCACGTTCTCGCACGCGCTCCAAATATTTACAAAGCCGTCCTCGTGGTGGTGGTCTTGGTCGAATCTCTCGTACTACCGAGGAGGATCGCTTACCATCCCCGAGCATTTGTTATCCTCTCGAAGCCGATAAAGTAGGAGGAGACGGAGACGGTGACGAAGTTGGAGAGATCTTTATTTACATGGACATGCCATCGTGTCGATTGTTATTATTGTGTGCACCGTATTAGCGTCGAGCATTGTGCAACGGCGATCACGTCACGCGCCTGAGGCGGGGAGAGGTGGTGGAGCAGGAGGAGGAGGAGGAGGAAACGACGGTGGCGGCCGTTGAGTCGAGGCTCGGCGCTGGTAGTGGTGGTGGTAGTGGTGGTCGTGGTGTGGTAGTGGAGGTAGTGGTGGTCGTGGCGGTGGTGGTGGTGGTAGCGGCAGCGGCAGCGGCGTTTGGCGTACGGGGCGGGGCGGGTCGGGAAGGGAGAGAGTCGATAGCAGCCGCGTAAACAAACGCGAGGTGGCCGAGCGCCAGTCACCAGCCGCGTTGTGCAGTGTTGTGCCGGAGAAAATTGGGACGAGAGCAAGGCGCGCGCGCGCGCACGCCCCCTGTTCCCAGACTTTGCCGAGTCAAAGAGCCGCGAATAAAAAGGTCCTCGACGACTACGACGACTCGTTTGGCTCTCTCTCTCACGCTTAATACCCTCTGCCACACATACACACACACACACCTCCCCTCCCTCCTGCCGCAACGACCCAGCCAGCGACCGTCGGACCGCCACTGGTCGCCACTCATCGGCACGGCTTATTCAGAGCAGGCGTAACGGTACACGCGCACACCTGAGAAGCGGAGAGAGCGAGTGAGCGAGGAGAAGAGGGACTCGGTCCTCAGGGAGGAGAGGAGTGGAGTGGAGTGGAGTGGTGAGGAGAGGAGAGGAGAGGCGAACGGCAACAGCAGCAGCAGCAGCAACAGCAGCGCGACCAGTGCTTCGTTCGGACTCACGAGGAGGCTGAGAGAGTGTGTGTGCGTTGACTGGCTCTCTACTCTCACTCGCGCACACCGAACCAAAACAAAACAAAACAAAACAAAGCTAAGCTCGCACCGCATCGGCGGCGTTCCTCCTTGCGAAAGAAAAAAAGAAGCGAGTCGACGGCGACGCGCGTGCGGTGAGTCACGCGCCCGAGCTCATGTGCCCGTGTAAATAGTGATCGGCGCCTAGTGGGAAACAACAAATAATCGACCGATAGCGGCGGCCTCTGCGCCCTCACCCCGCGCTCACCCACCGCCTCCCCCCCCTACATCCCCCTACATCCGCCGCCGTCACCGCCACCGCCGCCACCGCCCTCTCCCACAACAACAATAACAACGGCGGCGACGACGACGACGACGGCGACAATAACAACAACAATAACAATAACAACAACAATAACAATAACAACGACGACGACGAGAACAACGGACTGTCGTAGTCGTCTGGGCACTACTACCGTACCAGCACTACTACCTACCAGCACGACGACCGCCCACCACCGTCGCCACCGCGACCTTGGAGTAGTAACGGCGGCGGCTACGGCGGCAAGTCCGCACGGGTAAGGGCTGGAGGAGGGCCGAAAGCCCCGGGACACGGAAATGCCTAGCGCGGAGGACACGACGTACCTGTTCGAGGTGATGCCGGACGCGGGCATCAGCCAGGAGAGCTTTGGGACGCGCGACGTCGACGTCCTCGTCTCGCGGATCAAACAGAACCTGCGGCTCTCGAGCCTCAAGTCCCGCTCGAGTCTCGCGGCCCACACGATGCGCGCCTCCCCCTACAGACTCCAGCACAGGGACGGGGCCCAGCAGCAGCAGCAGCACCATCATCATCATCATCATCATCATCATCATCATCTGCACCAGCAGCACCAGCACCAGCAGCAGCAGCAGCAGCACCACGGCCAGGAGCAGCACCCGGCCGGCAGGAAGATGACCATGACCAAGACGACCAACACGACGACGACGACGACGGCCGCGGCCGCTGCGGCGGCTGCGGCCTTCAACCGACGTTGCGTCAAGGCCGCTATCGTCCGGACCCAGCTAGACGACTCCTACGAGTGCTTCCAGGCGCTACTGAGGAAGGGCGCCCTCATTAAGGAGGCCGTAAAGAGGCTACAGACCTGTCCCGAAGAGGAGTACCTTGACGAGGGCCGGGGACACGCTCGCGTCGTCGGCGACGTGGTCGTCGACGAAGAGGAGGAGGACGACGATGAGTTTGTGGACAACAAGAGGCGAGCGACGAGCGCCACCCTCGACTCAATGGACGACGAGGACGACGAGGACGATGATTAATCGGATGAAAGGAAGAGGAGGGGGAGGTGCAGTCCCCCGATAAGGTTGTCGACAGTAGTGTTGTCGCGGGCAGGTGGCGCTCAGCGGGAGGAGGGACGACGATCGCCCGGGAGAATAATTAGGATCGAGAGGCCGACGTCGCCGTAACCGCCACCGCCACCTCCACCGCCACCTCCACCGTCTCTCCTCGATCGGCTCCATAAATGGCGCTCAGCTCCTTTGCTCCTTAAATGTACAGTAAAACAGTCCACCTGCAGTCCTACTGTCGTCGTGGGCGCTTACGCTGCCGGTGTAGTAGTAACCGCCACCCCCCCCCCACCCTTCGAGCCCCTAGTAGTGTTTGTAAAGTGTCGGCGCGTGTGAGTGCGGGCCCGCGGTGTACACCAACAACACCATCTCGGTCCTCGAGATCTCCTGGTCGAGGAATGTGCTTTTGTGTTAAGAGGGAGGAACTGCGGAACGAAAGCTGGCGCTCGGGGGGAGAGGAGAGAGAGAGAGAGAGAGAGAGAGGACCTCTGTTATTCAAAATTCCGCACCCACGTACACCTGTCCCCCTCTACATATATATATCTCTCTCTCTCTGAGTGAGTGAGTGAGTGAGAGTGAGATTGTCGGTGAGCGGTGTGCGTGTCTCTGTGCTGCCTCTGCCTCTGACTCTGCGCCTCAGCCTCTGTCTCCCCGTGGCCATCTCTCATCTATAGTACTGCCGTACGTAAACATGGTACGAAGCAGCATCTGCGGAGCGGCGGTAGCGGCGGGCGGGGATGACGAGGACGACCTCGACTCGACTCGACATACAGCGGCAACAGCGGCACCAGCAGCAGCACCGACATCATCATCACCACCACCACCACCACCAGCACCGCAACCGCCACCACCACCAGCACCACCACCAGCACCAGCAGCGGCGACGGCGACGGCAACAACAACATTCTACATCGTTGTGTATATTTTGAGATCGAGGAGCCCGCGCGCGAGTATTTGTGCCTCCGACGCCTCCCCCGGGCATTGCGTCTGCGCGGCGCGGCTTCAGGACAGCAGCGGTGCCGGAGAGAAGGGGAGGATCGAAGCGTATTTGTGTTTACGTTGCGCGCCTACACCACGATGACTGGGTTTTTTCCTCCCGCATTCTTTTTAGAGCTGGATTCCTAAATAGAATGAAGTAATTTAAGATCTTTTCTCTCTCTCTCTCTCTCTCTCTCTCTCATCCCATCCTACCCGTTCCCCGTTCCCCGTCCCCCTTCATTTTCCCCGTCGCAGCGAATATAAACAAGTACGTACACGCGCCTCGTACCTTCTACCATACATCTGGATATATAAACGTTGAACATTGAACATTGTACGTTACACGTGTAATAATAATAATAATGAATGCATGTACGGGTGCTCTGATGCCGATGCTGATGCTGATGCTGATGCTGATGCTGCAGCTTCGTCTTCTTAAAGAGTCGGATAGGAATAAACAGAGAGGCGCGTGTGCGTAGTAAATAACCGCTTAGGAGGAGCTGTTCCTTTTTTACCTCCCGTCCACGTAACCACCTACCCCCCCACTCACCCCCTCACCCACTCACCCCCCACCCCACCCACCGAGAGCACTCCCATTTTACGTGTAATAGGTAGTCGAACGAATTTTATTTGGAATTGGATGTGATTGACGTAAGGCGAGCCGAGGGGAAAGGGCTCCGATGCCTTTCGCGTCATTGTTTTCCTCGTTATGCGTAGATAGTTAAGCGAGACGAGATCGATGAGGAGTCCCAATTATCACGAACAATCATCATTTTTGTCATTTTTGTTTATAATGCGCCCGATAAAATGATAAAATTTATAACCATAATTGACGTGCTCTATCGACCGCCTAAACAAACAGAAAACAATGATCCACAGTTTTTTATCACGACCAACAATTTTTAAATCCTACCTTACCTTACCTTACGTTACGTTACGTCACCTTACCTTACACGTATATCGCCTACTATGCTATATTATATTATATTATATTAGATTATATTATATTAGATTAGACTAAAGTAAAGTGAAGTGAAGCGAAGTAAAGCGAAGTAATGTAAAGTAAAGTAATGGAAAGTAAACGGAACTAAACTAAACAGTGAAGTATGGTGTGTGCGTGTGCGCGTGTGCGTGTGCGTGTATGGAGGACGACATTATACAACGTTATACTGCATTAGATTAGATTGTAGCCGTGAGTTGTGGTCGTAGCCGTGAGCCGTGAGCCGTGAGCCGCGTGAGTTTCATTGGCTAAATATGCTGATAAATGGAGACGGTGCCCCGGGAGCCCTAATGCCCATATTAAGCCAATTACATAATTATTTCGAGCAAGACTTGGCGCATTGGCGCCAAGGTAAGCCGCGAACCCCGGACGTTAACAGAAAAATGCTGTTATTATTTCGCGCTCGTCTCTCGCCGGGAAGGTCGCTCACTGGCCTCATCCTCTCTCTCTCTCTCTCTCTCTCTTTCTATATACGTATGTACGCGCCTCCGTTGGTATAAAGTGGTGGCGGGGGGTGGGGTGGGGGGGGTTAGAGCAATCTGCCCAGTGTCGAAAGATCGAACAATGCGAATGGAATAGCGGCAGAGACCCATCAATCTAATCGAAATCGTTAACCTAGTGGATCCTCGTGGTCAAGTAACGAGGTTAGTTACGTTACGTTACGTTAGTTAGTTAGTTAGTTAGTTAGTTAGTTAGTTAGATAGCCGGAAGTTCGGTGGATGGTTCGTTCTCCTGGAAACGCTTATCAGTATTCAATGTTCGTACTTATACATACATTTATTTATATATATATATATATATACGTGTGTTTATATATATATATATGTGTGTATGCACGTGTATGTATATATCCTATGGTTATCGAGATGAGTTAGAGGTTACACATGCCGGTGAATCTTTTCTTCAATGTCGAAGTAGCGATGAGACGCGCCCTGCCTTTCTCTATTCATTCATAGAGTCGTCGTCGTCGTTGTCGTCGTTGTCGTTGTCGTTGTCGTTGTCGTTGTCGTTGTCGTTGTCGTCGCCTCTACGAGGTACAGCTTTTAAACGGAGTAGGGGAGTAAGGGGACGACTCCGTGGATCTTGCGCGCCTCGTCATCTGATCGATCCGAGCTCTGCCGAGCAGCCTATCCCTCTCTCTCTCTCTCTCTCTCTCTCTCTCCTTCTCTCTATACACGGAAGAGACTGATTTATCAGCAGCAGCAGCAACAGTCGAGCTCTCGATACCGAAAGTCATATACATACGGAGCCGGCGTTATTCCCCGCTTGAACCCGTACACACGCACTTATGAACGTATACGTATATCCGCATAGAGAGAAATATTTTTATATCTTCGAAAAAGGGTAATGAAAAAAAAAAAAAAAAAAAAAACCCCGGGTACGATCGACTTGGATATACATATATATATATATATATATACATATACATGTATGTGCGTTATGTATGCAGGTACGAGCTCGGATAGGCGCAGCAGCTATATGGATCGTAAATCGGGTAGGGGTATAACGTTAAAGGATCATTAAGTATTAGTAAATCTTAGGTATTAGAATCGCGCGCGCGCGCGTGGCTGGGGAAGCTTTAAATTCGTATTGTCCGAGACGTATGTCCGTGGCGTTATCTCGGCGAGTCTGGCTTCCGGTCCCCCCGCTTATCAGCTTACCAGCGCTCGCCGAGCCTCGGTATCAATGGCCGAGGATTAATTAATACGAGTAGCAACGCGTCTTAAGAGGAGAAGAAAAGCCACTCCCCACGATCTCGCATCTTCTACGGCATCTACGTACAATCCGTAGACTGTTTATCCGTTCGATCGAACGAGCCGACGCCCCCTCTTACTCCTCTTCTTACTCTTCTTACTCTTCTTACTCGTATTACCTTTCCCAGGTTTTCCTTAGGCCGCGTTTCGCTTGGCAGAGAGAGATAGAGAGAGAGAGACGCGTAAAGAAAACAAAGAAAGTACGCTCTGGGCTCGTATAAGAGACACTCGGAGGACGAGGGCGTTAGGAGTGCGGCGAGCGAGCGAGCGAGGGGGGGGGGCGGGGGCGGGAGGGATGGAGGTTATTGGCGACTCGGACTCGGACTCGGAATGAATGTATTATTCTCCGACCTTATTATTCTGATGTATTGGAGCCTGGAGGATCGGTATCGGCCCTCGGAAAACTTCCGTCCTCGTTAACACATACATAATAACGCAGGCGCCCCGGTAGGAGCGAGCCTCCCGATACGGTACACCGTAAAATAAATATCGATCATCGATCTTGGGGGAGTGCGCCGCTCCGAAGTCGACCAGACCGACCCAACCAAACCGACAAAATCCCATCAGCTCCGTGAAATTCTTCAATCCTTGATCTTCGTCGACGCGTGGCTTCGTGCGTCCAACGAGCTAATTCACGACGATTATAAATCAATGATCTGCTTTTTCATCGATCGTTTCATAACCAATCTCTCTCCTTATCGCGGCTCACCTTATCGTAATAATCTCTCTCCTAGCAAATGATATAGCATTCGGACAATCGAGTAGTTGGGATTTCACCTTGGGATTTTAACCCCAATAACCCGAAGAACCTCTGGTCGGTCGGTCGGTTGTTGCCGTTATCGAGGGTCGAGTCAGCCTCGGCTGGACGGTGGCTGGACGGGGGCTGGGCTGGACGGGCGGTGGTTATATGACGCGTAAGCGAGGGAGCAGAGGAAATAATTGCCGACTGGCCGGAAGGGAATTCAAAAGACTTGGCAGCGCTCTTATCTCCACCTGCTTCGTCGGCAGGTGAGAGGGTCGAGCGGGGGGGTGGGGGGAGGCGGTGGCTGTCGCGTCTGAAATTAAAGCGTCTGAAGAAGCAGACGAAGGTGCGCACCGTTCGGCTGGACTCGCTTCGATAACCCATACGTACACGCACAACCTTAAAGATTCTCGATCGCTCCCTCTGCATATATCTATTGGCATTGGTCGGGACTTTTTAGAATAATAATCAATAACAATACGTTGGGGATCGCTCGACTGACGGAATAATCCATCTCTCTCTCTCTCTCTCTCTCTCTCTCTCTCTCTCTCGCTCCTCCGCGCGCCCCCATCGATGTTGTATCATTATTACGAATATAAAGAGTCGGCCTCTCCCCAATAACGGAGACGAATGGTAAATGAGTAAATGAGTAGTAAGTGAGTAAGTGAGTAAATGAGTAAGTGAGCAAGTAAGATGGCCGCGTAATATTTATGAAATACGGTGCTTCGGAGCTTTGGATGCTTATCGAATGAAAAAGACTTTGTCGTCACGTGAGCCTAATCGATTAATTTATAAATGTAAGAGTAGGTTTTCCTTAGTCGTGAGGTTATTGGGCTTATTGGGGTTATTGTATATTTAATAAAGCTAAATATCGTTGTAAATAATTTCTTATAGTCTGAGACTCAACAATCTCGCTAGATCATCGTCGTCGTCGTCGTCGTCGGCGTCGTCAGCCTCGTGATCCCCTATGCCTTTGTTGTAATTCATGAAGTAAGGCACTTGTCGCCCCCGTAGAACTTTCACCACCACTCGAATCCACTATTAACGTATACAGGGCGGGGGGGGACGCGCGATACTCGTGGATTGGACCCGGCACTTAATCTCACTTAATTTTGACTAACGAGATGAATCCTATTTCCTGGGGGTTGTCCGCGTGCTCCCGTAACCGGCATTGTCCCCCCCCCCCCCGCTCTGCCTCCAGACGCGCACAGAACCGAAGCTTTCGTTGGATAAATGCTCAGTCCCGTACGTAGGTGAGAGGCTCTGGCAGGTGTAGTAGGGCTTGGGGTTATCGTGTCCGGAGCGGGGTGACGGAGCCCAGGGCCGCGACGCGAGGTTCTTCGTACCCGGAAGTCCTGATGGTACGCCCTCGGCTAGTACCAGTGACACGTTGGTAAAGAAATAACGAGGTCAGACGACGAAGACGACGAAGACGACGACGACGACGACGTCGCACCTTCGTTATTGCCACCTGAATAATGCACTTGAGCGTGAAAGCGCGCGTCGAGATATCGCGCTGGCAACGTCGGTCGAGCCCCGCTCTGCCTCTGTCGCCACCCCAATAACCCCCTGCTACGGAATAAAATTTATAAGGAGGAGGAGGAGGAGGAGGAGGAGGAGAATAATAATAATAACAATAACAATAATAACGATTCGGAGGAATCGCTCGGCGCTCGCCTTCTTCTTATCGCGACGCAGCCACACCAACGCACCATATTTACACGCATATCCATATGCGCATATATCCATATCCATATATGAAATTACGAACTGCGAGAGGCTTGTATTATTGTGGTTCGAGGAGGGTTTAGCGGTTAGGACCCCAATAACCTCCCGGAACGTATTTTCTTTTCTTTTTTCCTCATATTCTATTTCACCGATCGAACGGAAATCCTGAGATCGAATCTTGGACCGACCGGACTCTTGTTTTCCTCCGTTCGGGGGCTCCGCTCGCCCCTCCTCCGCCGCCCCACGGATTTTCCTCAGAACTTATACTTGCCATAGCTGTGGGTTGGTTGCTCACTACTACCACCACCACTACTACTATACGGATTTATAATTTCTAAGATTTTTATCCTTCCTTGTCGATTAGCGATTACTACTCGTACGTTGTAAGCACATGCATTTAGTGTAGGGCCTAAGCGTTCACTTACTCACCAGCGCACAAAGCGTATTTCTCATCTGCGCGTGTATTGTTTCTTCTGTGGATGTAAAATCTTCCCCGGCGCTCGCTCAAACGCGTAACCGTTTCAAGTGATTTACATTTACGTAAATCGTATACGAACGATTCGATCGTACAGTTTATTAAATAGTCCTCTCACCCCCCAATAACCCCGATAACCCCAATAACCCCGATTCACAATAGTCAATATGAAAAGAAAAAGAGGAAGAATATCGGATCGGTGGTCACTCCTCTCCGACTTTCGAGACGACGCCGTTTCCTCTCCTGCAGAGAAAGTGATTTATATATATATATATATACATGTATTTTCCTTACCGGACGGCGACTGTAATTTATAAATTGAAATCCACACGAGTGACGCGCTGCCACGTGCTGCCGTGTGGTCCCAATAGCTTTATGCACCACTGCACCTACTTCACATTACTTTACATTAGTAATAGAAAAAATAAATAAAAATAAATAAATAAATAAATAAAGATTCAAGGTACGGTAACATCATTAAAAAGTATAAGGATTTTATTCTTACTCGATGATATAAATATAGACGTAGAGGATTAATTGCTGTTATTGTATACCGGAGGGATGAGTTGCTGCTGCTAAGCTGATGCTGCTAAGCTGCACTTGGCACGCGATAGAAATATAAATAGTACAAAAATTAAATGAAACGAATTATATGAAATAATTTGTATGGGAGAACAACTGCGAAAGGTGCAAAGAGCATTAATTAATTATGTGCAGATAACGGGGACTTCTTCTGAAAAGGACATTTAAAAAAAATCTTCGTCACCGTTACGTCATCATCATCATCATCATCATCATCATCATCATCATCATCATCATCATTATTATTATTATTACAAAAAATATACGATATATGAATGTGTTTTGTGCGTATCCGTGTACAATTGTATAATTATCGAGTTGTTAGTTAGTTAGTTAGTTAGTTAGTTAGTTTGTGAGTGCGTGAGTGCGTGAGTGCGTATGCGCGTGAGCCTATAGACGTTTAATTAATAAATATGATTGTTCTGATAGCTTCACTTTTTATAAGGTACAATTCAGCGAAAATGTAAAAAGGAAAGAAGGAGGAGAAGAGGAAGGAGGAAGGAGGAGGAGGAGGAGGAGGAAGAGACAAAAGAAAGAAAGAAAGAAAGAAAGAAAACGAAGGATAATGACGATGACGATGTGATGATCGAGTCGATTGAGCGAATGGATAATAATAAAAAGTACATGTAATTTATGCGTGTGGGAAATTAATTTTTTTAAATATGTATCAACGCCAGTGTGCGTGGTCTCCGATGATTAGTAAAATAAAGCGTTACTACAAGTAAATAAGGCAACAAGTAACAATTATATCTCGTTGTGATCGTTGAATTTGTTCGACACTCTCATTAAATATTAACGAATAAAAATGATAATAAAACTTAATCATTGACGGCTCGTTCTTGCCTCTAAACTCTCTTGACCCTTGAAAATCTCCTTTGCCCCCTCCCTCCCTCTACGCCATACCTATCGGAGTTCAAGTGAATTTCCCACGCCCGATGTGGGATCAATGCGGATCGATAGAGTCACCAAAGGAGACGCTCCGTGGCCTAATTAGTAATTTTCATGTTTCATTCCAAAACATTTCTTTTCTAATGCGCGAACGACGTTATAATCGTTGTTTTTTCATAAGCATCCGGACGTCTGGAGTTATCGGCGACGTCCCGGGCAATGACAATTTAGTCAGCTAATGTCGTCGCTCTAATAATAATAATAAAACAATTCGGATTGTTTAAGCTGAAATAGCCGAGATTCGGCGATTGTCCCGCCCAAGAGGATACCACCCCCAATAACCCCCAATAACCCCCAATAACCCCCAATACAGCATTAATACGTGACGATTTGATATCGTCGATTCGGTTGATCAATGAGCGGTCACGTGCTTTAGCTGGCCAATTAATTAGCCTAATTAATCCTTATTATTACAATAGCTGGATGCGTCGCGGCCTTTTTGTAGCTCAGCGCGCGTCCTTCTTTAGGAATTACCATTGAAGGAGGAGGGCCGATCCTTCGGAGGGGACGATCCTTCGGAGCTATTGTCTCGAGTACGATGCGTATATGCGGTGCCGATGCTGGCCTACGTAGCTTCCTCCGACAAGTGACCGACCGGAAACGAAGAGAGTTTCTTTCACCTTGACATTTGCCCGGCGCCACGTGCACCCACCCACGCACATAGAGAATCGCCGAGGATCCGGTAAATCTTCCCCAATAATCCCTCTCATGCTTCATTTCACTCGCCTCCTCTTCTACTTCATCTTCATCTTCGTCTTCGTCTTCGTCTTCGTCTTCGTCTTCATTTCCTCGAAAGCGTAGCTGCTTCGGCTTCGGGAAAACAGCGAAGGAGGCTGCGGGACTCCTCTTGCTCCTTAATAAGCGCGAGTGCGTGTGCAGCCGGGCAGGGGACGGTAGGGGACGGTAGGTAGCGGAGGAGGAGGAGGAGGAGGAGGAGCGGGCCTTACGAAAGAACGCTCGGCCTTTAAAGAGCGTAGGAGCGAGCGATTGTTGTTGCAGTAGTAGTAGTAGTAGTAGTAATACGCGGATCGGCGCCGGGTCATTGTTTGTTATGTATGAGTCACGACGAATAGCCGAATGCGCGAGGCTAATGTGAAAGTCGGCGGCTGCTTTTCTCGAAGCGGCACCTCATCAAACGCTCCCCGTCCCCGTCCCCGCCACCCTTACCCCTCCCCGTTACCCTTACCCCTCGCCGTAGCCGTAGCCGTAGCCGTAGCCGTCCGGTGGGACACGACTCCGCTACTACTCGACTGTTTGTTTGTATACAAATTACTCGCCTCTCGATCTAATCCCTCGATCGTCCTTACCCCCCCCCCAATAAGCCCCGTCTTCCCCGTACGTACTCGTACTCGTACTCGTACTCGGGGAACAATAGCTTGAGTTACACATCTGGTTAGACTCTACTCTCACCGGATTCCTCTGGTGCGCAACAACTCCTGCTCAATTATCCCGAAATCCACGCGGTACCATCGCTCCCGTAATAATTACATCGTGAATGGATCGATCGATCGATTGCCTTTACGAATTCGAGACTCGGCCTCCTTACCATCACTTTACGATCTCGTTATTTCAAAGACTTCGTCGGGGGGAAAAAAAAAAAAAAAGAAAAACAAAAACAAGCCTCGCTTTTTATATAGGATTTCAATAAAATCCAATAGGATCGTTAAGACGTTATGAAATGTCTCGAAGGCCCGGATTATTATTATTATTATTATCATTCATAGCCGTTTATTATTACGTTAAGGGCGGGATTCCCTTGGGCGCTCGTCTCGCGTCAACTAACCCCAATAACCCCAATAACCCGCGGACTCGTTGATAACGAAACCGGACTTTACGCTGCCGAGTCCTGTAACTTTGCCTCCTGTAACGCTGCCGCTCCGCCTCGTCCGAAATCTTATTCAGGTACGTACCTAATGCCGAGATAGAGATAGAGAGGGACGAGTCCTTAGGAGAATGTAGATATGAGAGCTGCAATTTATGTTCTCGAGGCTCGCCGAGTCCACGCTAACAACGAATGCGATTTTCTCTTCCTTAGTATCCGTAAAGTTTATCATCCCTCTGAGATTCGCGTATACAAGAAAAAAAAAATTGGGGGGTTATTGGGGTTATTGGGATCGGGAGGAGTTCAAGGACTCGGGGGAGCTTATTTGACGATAAATGATCTCGACAAAAAAAAAGGTTATTGGGGTAAGGATCGCCGTGGGAGAAAATGCCTTTATTCGATGAAATTTATTCAATCAATCGGCATCGTTAAATAAATAATCATACAGCCCAATAACGTCCTAAGCGAATGCTAAGCGTCGGTTATTGGGGGGTTATTGGGGGGTTATTGGGGGGATTATTGGGATCGGGAGGAGTACGTGAAATGCCCGTTGGAAAATGGATTGTACTGTCCGTGGGCTTGGTCAGTTACGCTCGTCCGACAAGCTTTGCAACCCCAATAACCCCAATAACCCCAATAACCATTATCCAATAATAATTCTATAAATAAATAAATAATGCCGGATTGATTGTTTACGGTTTATTTGGCCGACCCACCCACAAAATCTTATTCTTTATTATTGTTGTTGTTGTTGTTGTTGTTGTTGTTTACGGGATATAATTAGCTCTTGGGTGGGTGGCTCGAGTACCGATCGATCAATAATACTAATACGTTATTACGAACGCTCTTGGTTTTATGCACACGCGATCCTTCACGGCCCTGCACTCGAGCAATTAAGTCATGTGTGTGTGTGTGTGTGCGTGTGCGTGAGAGAGAGCAACCGTAAGACATATTGAGCCAACGTTGGATTATCCGTCATAATAAATAATATTGACGTTGGGGGTTTTTTTTTTCTTTTTTTTTTTTTTCTTTACTCACCCCTCCCGCCCGAAAATTCTAGATCAAAGGCTTTTTTTAAAATCTCGCCGGCCCGAGGCTCTCGCCAGGAATCCTCCGGACGCGTTCTCCAACGCCATAAGAATTCGTTCCCTAAACGGTCGAACCCCAATAACCCCAATAACCCCAATAACCCCAAAGCTGCGATCAGGAACGTTAGGCGACCGGTGTCATTGTCCTTTAAAGGCCACTCCTATCCTTATTAAGAGATTTTACGAAATTACGAAATTACGAAATTACGGGGAGCAGCGATGGAGATCACGCCTGTTACGGCTATCGGGCATTTAATAATAAGCAGTCGCCAAGGTCAATTATTGGTCCGGGAGCTCGGCCTAATCGTACTCGAAAGGTTAATGAATTTACATCGTCGGTTATTGTCTTCGGCTGCGAGTCCACGGCTCTCTATTTTACTTATAGCGTGACCTTCGCGAGGCTGCGAGACGGACCGACAACTTCCCGACAAGTTCGGCTTAATAACCCGTTGTGCTGCTGCTGCTGCTGCTGCTCCAGTCCGTTTGTCGCGTGGATTGTTATGATCCTCGACGGAGGTCGAGCGCGACTCGTTAGCGGGAATGTCCTGACACCCTATCACCTATCGAGCGTAAGGGGGAAAAGGTCATTCGGTTAAAATGGATACAAGTGGACACGAAATAGCCGTTGGGTGCGACACGACTCGTACGGGAGTCCGCGAACGAGGATAAGGAGACGAGATCCTACCCGCCCCGCACCGCCCTACGATAACGCAACGCGCTACGGCCAGTAGATCGATCGATGATCGCGGCTCCAATGCATCGGCGACGACTCTGCGATGCGGTGCGAGGAAGTAACGTTGAGCTTAAGGAAAATCCGTGTCGTTGAGGCTGCGTCTTCTTCTCCGCCTCCTCCTACGCCTCCTCCTCCTCCCCTCCTCCTACGCCCCCCCACCCCGCCAGACGCCGACGTCTATTTGTAAATTGCGAGGCTGAGTCAAGAGCGAAGTAGGCCGCGAGCGGCCAACGCTAAGGATACATAATCTAGCGCCGCGAATAAGAGTGTATGTAACCACTAACATTCCACCGACGCCTCGGCCGACGACGACGGGGCTTTTCCCCCTTTCTCATTAGCGGCGACTGGGCAGCTCTACTCCCCCTCGTCCCCTCGTCCCCTCGTCCCCGTGTCCCAGAGGACAATACGACCACGAGCTGCAAGAATTTTCACTACTCCCTCTACCGCCGATACTCTTTCAGGTAAAAGGTAAATAAATGGTATCTCGACCCCCCCACTCCCACCCCACTCCTCCCAAGCCGGTACATCCTTACGCGTTTTATTTTACCAGCGTACGAGGGTAAATGCACCCACGACCTTGCGTAACCGCTGGCAACGGCATTACTTTGTCCCAATGACAATGGATGTTCCAATGGATATTCCATTAGGAATCGAAGTTGGCCGAACTCGGGCCCGCTCCCTCCCGCTCCCAATGCGCGTTCCTTTATTTGCGATCGGGTAATAAGCGGTCGACCGTCGACCGTCGACCGTCGGCGGATGGTGGACTGGTGGCGGATGGTGGACTGTGGGGGGTGGGTGGAGGAGGAGGAGGAGAGGAGTCGGGAGCGGTATCTCTAAGGCAACGGAAAATCAAAAGGGAAAAGGAGGGGCGAGCGGCTTTTCCACGTTTCCACGTGCTCCCCCCCCCCCCTCCCAACGACAGGGGCCGGCGAAACTTTATATCCCTCCGCGCACGGCCGCCCGGGTATGAATTTAGATTCTCAGTATTTTCAGTAGGCTCGCCAACTCCCCCCCCCCTCCTTAAGAATTCCGGCAACGAGATGAAACGAGCGCCCAGACTGGACGCGCAACGATCTCGCTTCAATAAAAAAAAAAGAAGAGGCCACGTAGGCTCTACACGCACGCAGTCGCCGCTCACGTGTATAAATATACGTGCATCGAGCGAGCCCATTACCCCCACCCCCTCAACCCTCAACCGTCCGTCCGTCCGTCCGTCCGTCCGTCCGTCCATCCCCTAACGAACCAAGCGGGCAAGGCATTATTGGGATTTGATTTACGAGCGCTCCGGCGCTTTATTATTTACTGGCAAACACGTGGACTAAAAATACGTCGGCGGAGCACCGGCGGGTAGTAAACGGGCCCCTCACAGCCCCCGGACAACGGCGAATTACATATACAGAGAGAGAGAGAGAGAGAGTGGGTGAGAGAGTCTTGGCAGCCGCGTGACCGAATATCTAACAATAACGATCGATAGTCTCGATCTAGCGGGCCAAAAGAAAACCGGCGAATTATTTCTATATTTACATTTTAACGATCGGCCGTAAACAAATACTTTATTCTCTACGGAAAAGTACCGAGGATACCGGGGATCGCCTCAACGTACTACGGGCGGTACAATGACAACCACGACGACGACGACGACGACGACACCGCTAAAACGATCGTAATCGTTGCTCTTGATCCAAACTCGATTAAATAATAAATAATAAATAGTAAGTAATAAATTGTGGATGAGTTATTTATTTTCCTCTTGTGGATAAACGGAGTGAGGTAGCCGGGCACGTAGACGGCTACCCACCCGGGAGCGATAATCGCTCGCTCCAGATACGCATAAGACGCAACGCGGCGTGGAATCGTGGAGATATAAGGAACGACGTCCGAGAGCCCGTTCTCTTAAAACTTCAGACTTTAATATCAATTTCGGCATTCGACGCGTTCGCATCTACATCGGCTAGCGTCAGGGTGAGGAGGGTTGGATGGAGGGATGAGGGGAGAGGGGATACCGGTAGCATTAGAGCAGCCTTAATCGGACTCGGACTCGGACTCGGACGCGAACACTCGCGCTTTCCGCTTTCCGCTTTTCTTAATCTTAAGGATCGCGCCAACTCGTGCGGCTGCCCCTTTCGTCGTCCTATTATTCCACTTATTAATCATTCGAATGATCCATTATTCCTCGTCCTTCCGGCTAACGTCATCCTGTAATCCTGGCTTTCGTACGCGACCGTTCCGCGGTTCCCCCGTCCCATTTCAAATAGATTCCTATTCCTCTGTCCTTTCTCGCTTTTCCTTTAACGAATCGTCATCCAGCCCCCCCTCCCCTCCTCGTCCCTGTAAATACGTAACAAAGGGCTTCGTGGCCTCGATTTCATTAGCCTCCGATGGGTAGGAGGATAGTGGCGCGCGTACGTAGGCGGACGTAGGGGAAGAAAACCGTCGTCGCCGTGCCTTAACGAAGGATTTCCCGTAAATCCTCCCGTAAATCCTCCCGTAAATCCTCGAGCCCTTTCATTTCCTATATATATATATATATACATATCCCAGGGACAGCGCCAACCTACGTTATTCCAAAGTTCTTATAGGGAGGGGTTATTTTGGGTTGGAGGAAAAGGCCGTTGCCGCACTCGAGCCATCGACGCTTTCCCAATTCGTTAAATAAAAGCTTCGGCTAATTACTGGCAATGTCTAATTGGCGGTAACTAATGATTGCCGATGGCACGTGACCGTCCGACTTTCTCAATCAAAGCTTAAATCATTTATGATTTACGGATGGATTATTAATTAAATCCACCTCTCCTTTCCCTCCCTCATTCTCTACGCGGACATTTTTACTTCTTCTTCCTCTTCTTCTTCTTCTTCTTCTTCTTCTTCTTCTTCTTTTCAATTATTATTGTTATTGTTGTTGTTGCTGTCGTTGCCGTTGTTATTATTATTATTGTTTAAATGCATTCGGGGAACACGATTGTCGTTGCCGTTGTTTTCCTTTTCTTTGTTTGTCCGTTCGTTCGTTTGTTTCGTTCGTCTGTTTGTTTTCTTCGGACTCGTGTATACAACAGTACATGCGCACGCGAGCGTTTATTCATAGCAGGGTAAAATAAAATAAAATAAAACGAAATAAAATAAAATGAAATAAAATAAATAAGTGTATAGATATAGAAAAGAATAGGAAAGGTTGGCCTTGAAGGTCTTGATGAAGCTCAAAGAGTTATACGATTATACACGATGGTTTGACTCGCGCACGCGCAATTACATTACATTTAGCTAATCCGGATGAATACGAGTACCGAAGCGCGTAACTGCAATTTATCATTATTACTTTATACGGGCTTACCGCTGCATCCGCGAGACGTTACTTTAAATTCGTTTTTTATTTTCTAAAGGAATTGCGCCCCCTTTTATTTTAAAGGCTTCATTTAATATTCCCATTCGACGGTGGCGGGACGGAGAACTATTTTCTTTTACTCACCATCCACCACCTTCTTCTCTCTCTCTCTCTCTCTCTTCGTTTTATTTATATATCCATCCTAACGCTCGCCCCCGTAATGTTTTTTTCGTACACCCGTTTCACTTGCTTGTCGTTGCCTCTGCATTTTTTCCCCTCCCTCACGCTACGCAATGCAGATATTTAGCGTTTTAAAAATATATCTCATTTTTTATACATTTCTCACTCTCTCTCTCTCTCTCTTTCTTTCTCTCTTTGCACCGTTCGTCTATTAACATTCAGCGGACGTATTTATTTAAATTTTTCCTGTATCCCCCCCTGCCCCTGGGCAGCTCTAGACTCGAACCAACGTTACGATGACATTCGAGTCTTGTTTCAAAATCAATTGTATTCGAATTCGAACGTCCTCATTAAATTTATTATCGCGGTCTATAATATTACATTAGCCAAAGGAGATTATCAACGGATACACGTATATTACACACATATATAAATCAATAGCTATCAATTCGTATGCTCGAAACACACGTTTCGAGCGGTTGCATTATCGTTAGCCCCTTCCCTCCGTCTACGGGCGGACCGACCGCTCAACGAAAAAAAAAAAAAACATTACTCTCACACGTCGTATCGAGACGCTGACATTTTTGCTTTATTTTTCTTTATTTTGTCTTGTCATTTATTAAGGCCTAACAATCCTCTTTAATCCCGCAAACTTTATTACATCGTGGCATATAAATAATTCGTTGCCCGTGAATTTTTTCCTTACTCCTCGACTACCCGTAACAGCTTACGAGCTTTTTCCGACCCCTCTCGCCCCCCCCCCCTCCGTTCACGTATACCGGCCTCTACTCATCTCTACGTATCTCCTTCCGTCAGAGAAAATTCCAGAATTCTTATTTTTAATTATATCGCGCGTGACCTTTTCTTCATTGTCGGTCAATAATCCGCAAATAAACTCCCACTGACCCTTTTACTTTTAATGCTTCGATTTCCTATTCATTTCATTTATCCAATGCGCTTCTTTTTCTTTGTCTTCTTCCTCCTCCTCCTTCTTCATCTTCGTCTTTCCATTCATTCAAGCGATGGTACTTATCTGCTGCTGCTGCTGCTGCTGCTGCTGCTGCTTTTAGCTCGCAGTACTCAACCTCAATCAGTACCGAACCGAGCCTTATATCTATCTTTATCTTTTCCCCCTTTTCTCTATCGTTATTTACTCTCCGATATATTTCACTTTGCTCCGACAACGCAGGCTTTTTACTTCCTTCTCTTCTTCTTCATCTTTTATTTAAAATTTCTTTTAAAGTCGTCTCGGTTCCTCCGGCCCCTCCGGCCCCTCCGCCCACCCAATAACCTTATCTTTTATTACGTCATCGTTGTTCTCTTCCCTTTAACTCTCTCTCCCCCCCACCCATAGTCTCCCGTCCCGATCTCCGTAGATATCGTTCAGTTGTTACATTAATATTCACGTAACCTACGTTAAGAATATTTATGTTTTCGTCCCTTTTTCACGTTTATCCTCCACGTTTATCGTTTATCGTACCAACGCAAACGTACTGACGACGGCCGATACCCACAACGATACCCGCCACAACGATACCCGCAACGACCGTTCCCTACTGACGCACCGCATCTACAACATGACGTCTCGCGTTTAATTCCTCATGTATTACATGTAATATCTACATTGAAAATTATAAGTAATATTATAAGGAATGCCGATGATGTATATTATCAACGGCCTCATTCTCTACGCATTCCATTTATTTATTATGCGGGCGGCGGTCGCTCGGAAGTCCCTCGCCGAGACGAGCTACGAACTACCTGCCGATCAGGTGATCCGAGCAGGCCTATAATGTGCCCTCAAGACTTATTTACTTACTTACCGGCCTCCCCTCCGCTCTCACTCCTCCATTGCTCACTCTATCCTATCCTCATTCTAAATACCATTATATAAATACCTCATACATAATCTCTCTCTCTCTCTCTCTTTTACTGCCTCTACAACGATTTACAACGATTCCCTCCGTATTAATACTTTCTTCGAGAATTCAATCAATAACGTACGCGTATATCGTCACGACAATGATTTAATAATAATAAAGCTTATAATAATATTGCGATATTTTACGCAATAGATTTGTTTTCGGACGAAGTCGTCCAAGAAATATAATATTTTAAAGAGAAAAAGAAGAAAAAAGAAGAAAAAAGAAAAAGACGACGAATATTTTTGTCTCTAAGCAAACAAATCTAATTACGTATAAGCTTAGCTTGGGAGCGGCCAATCACAATAAACTACATGAAATACATAATTTTAGATAATAAATCACGTGACACGAGGCAAGAGATTGGTAAAATTTATGAAAAATAAATCCGTATAACGTACGAGCTGTGAAAATTATCTCGAGCATCGTATCGTCGCTTATTTTATATATACAAAATAAAACTTGCCCCGTGAGCCTATGCTCGCGATACTTGTAATATTTTTTTTTTTTTTTGCAAAATTAAATCGTCGCCTTTTTACAATCAATGCAAACGGACCGAAGCAAAAATTCTATAGTTAGGAATTACTCGGGGCCGGGGAAATCCACTTAATTTACACGCCCGTTGCTTAATCGTCTTAAGGCATTTTCGTATTAACGACTTACTTTTTCTGTTTATAGAGAAGAAGAGGAGGAGGCAGAAGAAGAAGAGGAGGAGGAGGAGGAAAGAAAAACTTACTTGTCTTTTGATAAAACCGAGGATTTCTTTCGTGTTCTTTTATGAAACGTTACGCATGACCGGAGCCATTTTATTTTTTAACCGCGTTTTTGCAATGTAAGTGAGGCGGCGTGGGCGTGGGCGTGTGTACAGTATTAGAAATGCCTATATTTAAAGCGAGATAAATATTCGGCTTTTCTCGTTCGGCGGGCTTTGCGTAATAAAGCAAATACCGATCCGTCTCAATTACCAAATGAAGAGAAATCATTGAATCGCTCCCGCCGACAATAATATTCAGTCCGTCACGACCCCACACTCTTGTATTTATTTTTTAGTCGAAAAAAAAATAAAATAAAATAAAATAAAACGAATACTTTTTCCTTGTCTTATCTTATTTACATAATTACGCGGCTCTGCATACACATGCATTAACATTATTCTGATTCTGATTCGGATACGGAATAGAGTCTACTATGCTCTATTAAACCAAACCGTTTTCACTTCGTACGCATTCACAAATATTATATTCCAGATCTAATAATGGATTTGGCCTACGAAGTTCAAGTAAATTGTACCGCATTAACGTATTATATAAAACGAAAAAAGAAAAAAGAAAAAGAAATACAAGAGTGGATTATATAATTAGTTGTAATTGGTTATTTTCGTTTGAGAGATTTTATTTTTTGTTTTTTTTGTTTTTTTTGTTTAAATTGAAACATCTTTTGAAGCTGTAAATATCGAGGGAAAAATAAGAACGATAGATAATACATCGCGCACTCGATAAATACTTTTTTTTTTTTTTTTTTTTGTTCCCCTTCAAACGGAAGTTTTTTTTTACATTCGCCTTGAAAATATCTATCTATCTCTCTCTCTCTCTCTCTCTCTATCTATCTATATATATCTTTATATATACATATATGTATATGTAAAAAGAAAAAGAAAAGTAAGCTTCGTATCAAGATACGCATCTCGACGATTCTATTTATTAACTTTCCAATCAGTATAACAATAATAATAATAACAATAATAATGTCTTGTCGAGATTAGCTGGTAAAATGGTTATTGGGGAACGTCGTGTGGGTCCGGCAGAATAAAATACGACGGCGTTGTAATGCAATGCAATGCAATGCAATTTATTTATTATTATTTATTTATTTATTTATGAGCTCGTATCTTCGGCATGATATATCTTCGGCAAACAATCATTTTATCTATCGCCATTTCATCGGGGTTATTGGGACGATGACGCGCGACAGTTATATTCATTAATTTTTAACGAAAAGAGAAAATACTGTTTGTTACACATTTCGTGTAAGCCGAGCTTCTCCCTAAGCTCGAGCGCGTTAACCGTAAGTTCCTTACAAGGAGTAATTGACAGGCGATTAAAAAGTAATTGGGGGGTTATTGGGGGGTGGGGGGCGGAGCGACAAAAGAAAAAAAAGAAAAAGAAAAGAAAAGAAAGATAAACGAGAGCGGGAACAACAACGGAGAGATAAATCTTGCAGGATATATATATATATATATATATCGAGGGTTGTCTCTGACAGGTATTTTCGATTTTTACTGCGTTTCTATTATTATAAATGTATTTATAAGCTTAGGAAAAAGGTTATTGGATTGGCGGCTCATAGTAAAAGCGGCGAATAAAAGTTTTTCCGACCCTCCCTCGTCTGTTTAAAAATTACACGAGTTACTGACCTCCCCCCAATAACCCCGACCCCCGCCGACCACAAATTCTTCCAAGAGAAATCCCGTCGTAGAAAAATAAAGGCGAATCAAGAATATTATTTGGCTTTTACGAGTAAAGAAATAAAGATCGTTGCCCAACTTTGCCAGGAATAACTTTGCGGCAAAATAAATAAATACGTGGCGGGGCGGAGGGGGGAGGGCGGGGGGAGGAGGGAGTTTGTTTTCGTTAAAACTGTGTGTCGTAAGTTACTTTGTTATCAATAAGTAAGCATCGTTCCCGCGTGTTTGTATCGCGATAAAAAGTATATATGTATATATATATATATATATATATGCATATATAAAAGTTGAAAGGAAAGTGTACCGAGTTTTTAAAGGGATTCGTCGTTGTGTTCGAGGAATTTCATCGGCGACGAGTATACTTGGGGGATTAATATGAAATGCCGGTTAATTAAGGAGGAGATAATACGTGAGATAATATTTTTGTTGCAGAGCTGTTGATAATATGAGATAATAAATAATAGAACGGGGACGCTGTTGGTTTGTTTTGGCAAGCCGATTATTCCACTTGGGTCCCTTGGGTTGCAATAACCTTTTGACAATAGAATCGTTAAACATTTTGTATGAACGTACCGATAGGCTTGTAATTGCCGTTAAATGCCGTTAAATGCCGTTTAATTTGCGATCGACTTAGATAAAGAAAAGGCTCGGCTCACTCGGGAGGAGTGACATTCTTAATTCGGACGAAACAAGTGTATTTTGAGGTTAGGTTCGTTCGAGGGCATACCTCGGGCCGTTACGAACGATCGGAGGCAAATCGCCGACAAGCAATTAAAGGACGTTATTTTTCAAGCCCCGATAACTGACGTACGTATCTCGGCTTTATTATTTTCCCCATAGGAAAGAGGATAAGGAAAAAAAATACGTGCGGGGCGGGGGGAGGACAGCGACGTCGTCGGCACGTACGTGGCGTAAGGCGGTTTGGTTGGTCCGCGGGTGGGGTGGGCGGTGGGGTGGGGTGTGAGAAAGAGAGGCGCGCGCGCAACTCGATGTCGCTGCCGTTGCTGCCGCTGCCGCTGCCGCTGCTGCCGATTACAGGGTCAGTGCCAATATGGCGGAGATTAACTCGGCTGCTAAAAACGTCAATTGTTAATTTTTTTCGTACTAGAAGAGGGCCGCCGATAGAGTAGCCGGCACTATTATTAAATTATTTGTTAACTCGGCTCGAGCTTCCGACCACGGCACGCCTCCCTCTCCACCATCTCTTAAAGTCTTCTTCTTCATCTTCTTCTTCTTCTTCATCCTCCTCCTCCTTATCCTCCTTATCCTCCTCCTCCTCTTCTTCTTCTTCTACTTCTTCATCGTCGTCGTCGTCGTCGTCGTCGTCGTCGTCGTCGTCTGTCTCCGCCTCCCGCCACCATCTGCCGTGTCAGACGCCGCGGTTGCCGGCCAAAGTCTTTCCCTGCACGCTCGATATATTTACGCCGCCCAACTTCTTTAACAATGTAAGTATCCTGCCATTATTCTAAACCATAACCTATAGGTCGATACAAGCCACCGCGGTTACCCCTTTCTTAAAACGCCATTCCCTGCCGATGCTGCTGCTGCTGCTGCTGCTGCTGCTGCTGCTGCTCATCCGGTTATTGTCGCCACCTAGAGCCACAACAACATCGTTCAATGATCCACGATCCACGATTTATGCAATCCATGCAATGCCGATGCGCTCGCGCGTCCTCTTATTTCTTACGATTAATAACAATAACAACAACGATAACAATAACCCCAATAACAATAACGACCCCAATCGTTGTATCCCAATGCATCTTTCAATGACGATTCGCAAAAATAATTATCCCCGTTTAAATTCAAAAGTAAGAAATGTAACGGTAACGTTGTAATGTAAAGTCATCGTAGTAAAACGCAGCAGGAAGCAGCAAAGTCGTCGCGCGCACGCAATTGAATGAAATGCTAATGAAATTTAAGTATCGAATAGTCGAGCTTTATAAATACAATATTTACAAATACAATATTTACATTAAACACTTTTTAAGCACTGCAACGACAACGTATATCCTCCACTATTTATTTATATATTTGTTTATTTGTTTATTCGGTATCGCCTATATTAAAGTCCGACCGGCAATTCCGTTGAACATTTACTCAAATCTTCGGGGTATTTGTATATATGTATATATATATACGCGTCAGCAGCATATACAAAGATTAAAGTCATTATTATTAATGTCCCATTTTGATTCGCATTATGAAACGTCAACAATACCTCGGGTTATTTTTGTTGGAAAACTTATGGTTACAAATATAATTCTTTATGCCGCGTATTTATTTATTTATCTATTAAGGCAAACAATAGTCTTTATTAAATTAAAAAACCTGACCGTCGAATTCTAAATTTTACTTCTCAAAATGCTTTGCTTATTCGGTCAAATTTATTATAAAATATAAATCACGCGTTGTTGTTGTTGTTGTTGTTGTTGTTGTTGTTTTGAATAACTCCCCTGTGCTAATTGACACATATCATGCATATCGGTTGAATAATAATAATAATAATAATAATAATACATTCTTCGGAACATAGCATACGGAAAGAAGGTTTCCTATCGATAAAAGTACTCGTCGTTTTTAAACCTCTACAAGCACACGCACACGCGCACGCACACGCACACGCACACTATCTTTGATTATAATAATTTAATAAACAGTTTGTTATTAATTAAGCTTGCTGTGAGCGGATTATTTCCATTCCATCAAATTTGTACGTACAATCACGAGGCCCGTATCGAGTAAATCGGTTTATAGCTAATAATAATAACAACAACAAGAACAATAACAATAACAACCACAGTTATAATTAGAATAGCATACTTTAATATTGTTACATTTATCTGTTGCCATTAAAGTTGTTTACCGCCGTCATATTTTCATAAATAAGATATAAGATAAGATAGTAACGAATTTCTTCTTTATTTTCGAATGTACAATCAGTTAAGATAACGAAAGCAAGGAGTATTTGTTTATTTATTTTTTTTGTATTTTATTTTATTTTATTTTATTTTATTTTACTTATGTTAGCGTATAAATTAAATATAAATATAAATTGTAGTTTGTAGATTATGCGTTACGTAGTTGAGAGCCTGCATAAGAACCTTTGTAATAATAGAGTTAATCGGGATCGGGATCGGGATCGGGATCGGGATCGATTGCGCCAGATCTAAAGCAACTGTATTCATGATAATTGAAAAATATTGAAAATAAAAAAAAAAAAAAAGCCAACGAAAACGTAAAAGATAATGGATAAATGAATGCATTTGAAATTTTCTTGACTAAGCGGTTTGCAAAGCGCTTGCATTAGAATTTATATTATTATCCGCCCCAGTTATTTCGCTTATCAGCGAGTCAATTATAAAGGTCGAATTATTATAAAGAGTAACGACGGAGAAATTCGATTATTCGCTTTGCCCGACGCGTACGTAGCTCCCGGGGACATTAATTATTAGTCTCGCCCAAATGTAAATTGGCAAATAATAGCGTTATCGTTCTGTTTTTTTTCTGCCCTCCCCCCTCTCCGCCCCCTTCCTTTTTCGTATTTTCTTATCAGCCGTCGGTGATAAAATGAATTTCACGTAGAGCCCTCCCAAGGCGATAATTTAATTTCCTTCCTTTGGCAGTTTTTAATAACAAAACGCACTCCTCGACGAATCTCGCGGGGGGGGGGCGGAGGCTCTTCCCCTTGATTTCATAATTCCCGTCAACTGGCCAATCGTAGATTTCTTCCTCGGTCCCCCGAATATCCCGCTCCCCGGCATGTAACTCCTTCTGCTCTACGAGATATAAGGACCGACGGAGCCGGGATCCCCCGTACGTTATGATGTTATATTCATTTAAAGTAATGCCGTACACGTTATGCGCGAGTATCGGCTGTGCGAGCGATTAAAGATCGTATATTTACGCTATACTTATCCGGTTCTCTCCGTCTCTCTCTCTCTCTCGCGCGCGCGTTCAATATATAACCTGTTATTGTTGGCATAACCTGAAAGCCAGAGGTTCGTTAAATTCATTCTACAGCAGCGTCGGCACTAGTAGGAGCACCACCACCACCTTACACCACCACCACCACCACCACCATTGCCATTGCCACCACCACCACCACCACCACCACCATTGACCACGGGCTTTCTTTTTAGACAGACCCGGGGATCGCTTACGCAACCCTCCCCCCCGCCCCGACATTCCAATAAGCTCTTTAATATTTCATGTGCAACAATAAAATTAAGTTCCCCTTACTCGGCAATAATAAAGATTTTGATGCCAATCATTAAGAATACGAAAGTGAGTTATAATGTTATTTTAAGCGGCCGGTCAACGTTAGCCGACCCAATGCTCCCCAATAACCACGTAAACAAAACTATCTTTGCTCGCTTTGATATCCGATGCCTTAAGAAATAAAGGCAAAAGAAAGAAAAGAAAGGCAAAAGAAAAGAAACAGTACTTGTATGTGTGTATATTGGATAAAGTAAAAGTTGAGCGGTTTGTCCGGTCCGCGAAAGCGTTAAACTGTCGCCCCCCAGCCTTTTATTATATCAAAAATACGCTCACGAGGAAACGAGGAGAAGAAAATAATAACAACAACAACAACAACAACAACAACAATATAAGAATATACAATTTTACGAGCTTGTGGGATCATTTGGCGGGGATAGCAAGAGGGCGTTTGGACGTAATGAATTCGTTAAATATCTATAAGGTTACGTATTCCCGTTTTAATTCCCGGGCCTAATCGCTGCGATTGGATAATATTTTTTTCTATTGTTACAATGAGGCTTCGGAGGCTAATTTCATTTTTATTACTATTCGGCTAATTTGTGTTGAACGGCGCCTGTTTACGCGACCGTTTAGATCATTGCGTAACTCGATCGCAACATCGGCCTGCCGAATTCATTGGGGGTTATTGGCCCCAACAACAACAATTATCCGTTAAATCTTATTATCCGCTCGAATGCGCGCGTCGTAGGTTGTGGATGGACGTCGATGGACGTCGATGGACGTGGATGGACGTGGATGGACGAGCCTTAACAGTTACAATATCGTTTAGCTCTGAATTTATTTTGAGCGCGGGGATGCCTGAACACATTGCCCTGTTAGGGTAACCGTTAAGTAATTGTAGTGGCGAATTTCATTCAAAGCCTCTCCTTACTTAACACCTATTCGTAATTAATTTAGAAACGATAGAGAGGGGGAGAGAGGAGAAGGTATTTAAACGAAGCCGCGGGAGAGTATTTCGTTGAGGTAACCAATGGCGGATTAATCGGTACGCGGCAGAGTCGACGGATGGATGGATGGATGGATGGATGACGGATCGCTTGCGCATACGATCAAGCGCCGTGGAAATCGAGCCCGTAAATCCCCCCTCCCCCGCGTCCGCTGGGTGTTTTCAAAATCAAATAAAGGCTTTTCCCACCCGCGGGCCCGACCCGGGACCCGGCATTAATAACCGAGGATAACAGACAATTGGCGAACGACGGCAAGCAACGGGGGGGGAGGGGGGGGGGTATAGAGAAGGAGGTAGTAGGTAGAAGCGAATTTCCTTTCTAAATTCGGCGAACGCAATTGCTTGCCGAACGAAGTAGAAAGTCTCTCCTCGTTGGGTTTCACGCTGAGAACGGCGCCAAGTCCATTTTCTGAAGGTAATTATTTAGGTCAGCGGCGTCGGGCTTGTCGGTAGTGGCGGTGGTCGGTGGCGGTGGTCGGTGGCGGTGGTGGTGGTGGTGGTCGGCAACGCATCCGCAAGGACGTTATTATTGTTTAGAGTCACGGCGTTATACCCGTAAGCCCTACTCCACCTCCACCTACTCCACCTTCATCTCCTGCTCCATCCAATCGCTCAGATTATATAATCTCGCGAGCGTTCTCCTTATCTTCTTCTTCTTCTTCTTCTTCTTCTTCTTCTTCTTACAATTTGGCGCACGGGAGTTAGCGACTCGAGTTGTAATAAAGCCCGAGTCGCGGGAAGTCCGCGTCTCCGTGAAAATCTCTTGCGATATTCCTGATAACGCTACTCACCTCCGCATGTTTTCACTTCTTTGTCTTTGTCCCCGGGGGGGACCGTTGCCGCCGCCGTTGCCGCCGTTGCCGCCGTTGCCGCCGCCGTCGCAGCTAGAGAAATCTTTGTTTTCTTACGGCATTCCGTTAATTATTCATGCACGTTCTAAATATATTTTTTTTTACCGCAATGACAAACACGTGGCTTAGATATGGATTTCTTTTCTTTTCTTTTCTTTTCTTTTCTTTTCTTTTCAATCGGTGCCATCCGACCAACAGGAATGCGATTTTGACGAGAAGCGAACCCACCCACGCTTTTTTATTAATCGAAACGCCTCAGCAATTTTTCTTGTTCTTTTTCTTGTTCTTTCTTTTTTTTGTCATTTATAAGCAAATGTCGTTTCATTGGCTGCGATACGGCTAAACGATAAGAGCTTATCATCCCAATGATTATATATATATATATATATATGTATATATGTATACGATAAGGACGTCGTCGCTCTTACGTAAACGTAATGACTGTCAGAAAAAGATACGCTTTACGGTCGAGGTAAAATGCCATTACCGATGCAATTGGGACCGGAGATTTTTGTTCTTTTTGTGACCGATGCTCTTCCTTCCTTCCTTCCTTCCTTCCTTCATAATCCTCGCGCGTTAATTAATCCATGTCAGATGATACGAAACAAATATACGCATATATAGGCTAACGCGTTGCCGCGTGTCCGTGTGTGCATGCGTGTGTGCATATGCGTTGGGCGTATAAAGAGGCGGGTTTGCATGGCAATGTAAGTGGTGTGAAAGAGAATGTAAGTTCGAACAATGCCGCGAGTGTGTTATTTTCACATAAGATGCAGCATTGACGACGACGACGACGGATGCCTGCCTGCCTCCTCATCCGTCCACCCGTCCACCCGTCCATCCGTCCATCCATGCATTTTCTCGGCCGCGTCGCCTTTACGAGAGGCGCGCTGCTTTGCCTATAACGGCCGGAGTCGCATACGGTTTGTCGGTGCAGTGCGTAGGGCAATTCCGCTGAAACGCCGTAGTAGTGTTGCGCTCACTCACACTCTCGCAGGCCAACGCCGGTCAACGAACCGCTCGCAATAAAACCACTCGATAGTACAAAAATCGCTTTCCCACCCCCCAATAAACGCCCAATAACCCCAATAACCCCAATAAACGCCCACGCCGCTACCACCACAGCCACACTCGATTATTTTTTCGAGGAATCGCGTCCGCGTAACGTCCAAACTCGTCCAAACGACGAGTAACGTAACGAGCGTCCCTTATGCATCGTACGCAGCATCCCGTATGCGTGTGACCGATGCCTCTCGGCGCCCGAAGCTATAAGAAGCTCGCGCTGCTCGTTGCCGCGTTTGGACGTCGGACGTTTTATAAAGGAGAAAGAAAGCGGCTCCTGGTCTCGCGAGCCCCCCCCCCCCGCCACAGACCGACTGACTAGTAAACACAAATAACCCCAACTGACCGTCTCAAGCGGCCGTATGGGGTATATAAACTTGTTGGACGTAAATAAGAACGAGGGTTGGAGGGGATGGGGGATGGAGGGGATGGGGTAAGGGCTCGTTACGTATAGAATTATCAGTCGTTTGCTGTATGATTTTAAACGACGATTTTTTTTTTTTTATTGAAAAAGATAATAAGGGCAGCGGAGCCCGTCGCCTCTCGTCGGCTTTCTAATAACCCCAAAATGAAAATACCGACGTCGAGACGAGCCAATGGCGTTAGATTGAATCAGAGGAATAGGGCGCCTCCGGTCGTTTTATTACTAATACGTTATTTCACAGAAGCGACTTGATTCGATCGATTCCCAAGCGCACTTGGCCTGGATTGTTTTCATACCCCGGTACCCGAGGCCCCCTGCCGGAATCATCTTTATGACTTTATGGCGAGCTAACGATTGGCGTAAATATAAGCAGCACCTGCCCCAACCCTGTAGATTATTCGTTAACAACAACGACAACAACGACAACAAAACAACAAGAAGTAGCCGGCCCTTGTTGTCTTATAAAAAATCGAAGGAAGGCTACTCGTTGTTAATTGTTAATCGTTGACATTATTATTATCCGGTTTTACTCTTTTTAATTATTACCTTCCGATTAGAATTTTTCCGCGGGACTCGTTAGCGTGGCTAGCCTTGAAGAATAAAGCCAACGAGACGCCCGCGTACGATTAAGTAAGTATATTTAACGCGACGCAAATACCTTTATTGATCGTATCGATCAATGATCAAAAGTGGAAGGGACGGAATAACGATTTATCTTCATTAGGTTCTATTCTCAGGTACGTTTGAAGCCAAGCCAAGCCAAGCCAAGCCAAGGTAGGGTAGGGTAGGGTAGGGTAGGGTAGGGAAGCAAGAAAGGAAATAATTTTAAGCGAAATCCGTATGACAAAATTGTTTTCGTAGCGATAAGTCTAATGAGGCGAAGGAGTCGCAGCTCGAGTGGCAAAATTATTCCGCGCAGACGCGTCCCTGCGACGTCGCTTTATCGTTTCAAACAAAACTGTACGTTACGTAATAATAACGCCGAGGCGGAATATTTAACTATACATTCGATGTATATTGTGCCTAAACGCGACTACGTCCCTCTCTCACCCCCCCCCATCTCTCTGACTGCATTTCGCCGACCCTTACTATAGGCATGAAATAATTGCCGAATTAATAATAAGCGCGTGAATAATTGAAAATATTCCTCTTGTTGCACATTAGCCGGACTTTTTCAATGAGAGTATACGACGCGCGCCTCCTACAACCTCGTGTGTAAACCGTCCTTTC
This sequence comes from Ceratosolen fusciceps, assembly GCA_018883505.1. Classification (NCBI taxonomy): domain Eukaryota; kingdom Metazoa; phylum Arthropoda; class Insecta; order Hymenoptera; family Agaonidae; genus Ceratosolen; species Ceratosolen fusciceps. Next base: position 2,307,397 of record RCIC01000010.1, read on the forward strand.
TTCTTCTTCTTCTTCTTACGAACGCCCTACCACCACCTCCCCTCACTCAGCCGAGGGAAGCAATTGTCGCATTCGACGATAAGCCTCCAACGCATGCTTATCTCCGCACAAGTGCGTTCTCGGTCCCCTATTCCACAAAATCCACGCTCCCGTCCTTATTATTATTATTATTATTATTATTATTAGCATTATAATTATCGTTGTTGTTTACATGATAAAATAAGGATCGATTGGTAGATCGATAGCGGCCGATCGTTTTGGCCAATTTGTCCAATAGTCGGATTGGAAAATACGAGGTCGATCCGATATATCGGTATCAACGACCTATTCAGAGTAAGAAGACAGGTTCTTGAACCGACGACCGAGCGAGTGGGGTTGGGGTTATTGGGGTTATTGGGGTGGTGGGGGGTCTAAAAAGTTGCACGCAACAATATTTACAGTTGTATTGCTGTAAATTATTTGTAATTTCCGGCTCGGTCGTACGATGAACGTTACTTAAAAGCCCTCGATGAACGATTAGACTATTATCATTATAACTATTAGTAATAAAAAAAGCCAATGGGGTTACGGAGCGGTCGTAGGGTAAATAAAAGTAAATAATCAAGTAAAGCTTCAAGGCCGCTCGGGGTAATAATGAAATAAGCTTCTTGTAAAGGGTTATTATTAGTTCGTAGTCGGGCTACGGCGAAAGGTTAAATTATGGCGTTTCGAAGTAATAAAGAGCGCCGGGGAGCCTCGCGACTCGACTCGACTCGACTCGGCCTCGCAATTCCGCTCCGCTCTCGTTGAGTTTTCAAAAATAATTTCCTTCTACCCCCGAGCAGTGGGAGCCCGTAATGCCGTGGGCGGGGGAGTATCGTCGTCGTCGTCGTCGTCGTCCCCCCCTCTCTCTCTGCTCTCTGCTCTCTGCTCTCTGCTCTCTCTCTGCTCTCTCTCTGCTCTGCTCTCTCGGTACATTGAAAATGCAGATGCCGCGGAAAGTTTGTTTCGCGAAATGAGTTACGATCGACGGAGGCGGAGAGCCGCTGCCGCCGTCGTTCCCAACTTTATTCCCGATACGCGTGTCTCTCTCCGGGAAGAGTATAGGTAAGAATTTCCTTTTGTCTCGGCCTCGTCACGAGCTTTCTTATCGCGCCAGTGCCGAGCTGTCCCTTGTAAATATTACAAGGGGACGGGGCGAGGCGTTCCCAAGGTAACACAGCGGCTTCCTCGAAGCTTCCTCGACGCTCGACGCTCGACGCTCGACGTGTACGTGTCCGGGGTGGGGGTGGGGGCGGGACTCCCCCAGGGGATCCGCGAGCACCGACCGTCGGTTTATTTTCTTAAAACGTTACTCGACGTGGCTGGGACGTGGCTGGGACGTGGCTGGGACGTGGCCGGGACGAGTGTTTATCGTCCTTGAGCCGACAGTGACGAGCTAACGCCCATTGTCTCGCGTCTAAATGGCAAAAGTGCATCGGCTGGAGGGAAAAAAAGGCCGTCCGTTTCGCCAGGCTCCCCCCCCCCACACACACACGAAGCCGCTGATGGGGCGAGTCGACGGCCTCTCCGCCCGAGCCTTCGAGCTTTCAAGCGGCACCAGGACGACGTTCTAAAATATCCGAGCACTCAGCTCGGCTCTAAAAAAAAAAAAATCTTTTATTTACTCCCGACGAATTCCCTTTAATCCTCGGCTAATTTCAATCTTCAGTTGTTGTTGTTGTTGTTGTTGTTGTTACGATACCTACGATCGTCGCGAAGCGCTATGGGCAGCGAAGGGGGGGGGGTCAGGTGGTGGCGTTCGGCCTCATCCTTGTGGTCCCGACCTCTTGGTGAATACAATGCCTTGCCCGGAGCGCCAGAAACACGGGAGATCGATGGATCGATGTACATCGACGTGCATGTAGCGCAAGGGCTTAACACTTTTATCGATCACGAGGTGGATGGGCGGGACGGAGGCGTCAGTTATTACTACTTGCCGGAGGGTACCGAAGCGTCAGGAGTCAGGAGGGGCAGAGGACGAGGGGCCAGGGTGACGACGGAGTAAGTCGTGGCAACAACCGTAGGAGTGATAGTCACCAGCTACGTTTGTCACGTCCTGACGGAATCTTCCGTAATATTATTGTTTGCCGTTCGAGTGGACGTGGCCGATGGTCAGATGCCCTCGGAGCTATTAACGAGATTAATTAATTGGGTAATTCCTTCGATGGACGAGACGCGAGGGCGGGTACCCTCGGCTCCCCATTCGACGTAACGTTCGTTTGAGCGACAAAGTACGTGTAGTAGTAAGTCGTTCACTTGTTTGCCTGATCAAGTAGATCAGGGCTGCGGTCGATTCGCACCGGGTAAATGGATCCTCGGGGCAGTTACCTTACTCCGTGCTGTAGCCGTAAATATACATTTTATCGCAAGACCGTCCGGCTCCCTCCTCCTCCACCTCCACCTCCTCCACCTCCTCCACCTCCACCTCCACGTCCAGAACCGATCGTTTCATTGCCGATTCGTCGAATCGTTGGATCGAGCCAATCTCCAAACCACTCGATTCCTAAATTATCTCCAATCATCGTTATGCTTACGAACCTAAGACCTATTTATATTACATACGCGCACACGCTCTCTCTCTCTCTCTCTCTGTCGGTCTGCCTGACCGAGGATAGGACACGGCATTCCCATCGACATTATCGTTTCGACTTGTAAGGCCTAAGCATTACAAAACGTTACCTTAACCGGAGCCTCTCGTTAAATTCCTTCTGGCACTTTTGACACTTTTGACACTTTTGACACTCGTGGCACTCGTGGCACGGCTAATCTTTATTAAGATATTCAATTCCCGACACATTTAACTATCCGATTCGCGTCCGGAATATCTTTCGTCGAGGCTCGTCCCGGTTCCGTCGGTCCCCGGCTTCCAAATACTTCAAACACGCGTTCAAATAAATACAAAGGCGCTCGGTCGGCTGTGGAGCAACGAACGCACATTACGAAAGAGGTTGTCGTCGAGTCGAATGAAAAATAAGACGAAATAATTATCATTCATGATCTGACGATGAGAGCTTGTTCAAATAAAAGAGGGGGACGGGGGGAGACGCGGGTAGTGGCGGATTCGCAAATAACGAGGGAGTGATTGAGTTTTCGACAGAGTTCAGCGAAGCTCCCGACATCGAGAGACGAATTTAATCTGCTCCCGAGCTCTAACTTTGCCAATTGTGTATTCATATTGAAATTGTTTAGCCCCTTCCGTAACGCAGATTAAATACTTCATGGCGAATTTACATATCAAATGCGAGAGACCATGGGGATTTCATTTACTTGGGGAACGGTTTTGTTTGTAAATAGAGATTGAGAGAGAGAGAGAGAGAGACGGAGAAGTTTTCATCCGATACGTAATTTCCAAGCCGACAGGCTAATGCATACGTGTGCTCATGCGCGTGTGTAGATGATGCCTAACCTTCTTGAGACGTGACGATCTAGCGCAGCCTTTCCTCACATAACGTCCGTCTTTCCACATCTGTATTAAGTAAATACCATTGTAATAGGCGCCGAGTCTCGACTAATTGCGGAAAACCGCATTACTTGGCTGGATTTTTATCTTCTTCTTCTTCTTCTTCTTTTTTTTTCTTTCTTTCTGCTACCAACGGCAAATTGTACAGTGAAAAACGTATGGAGCACATAAACGAGTAATTGTGGAGTTTTGGGGTTAATCGGTGAGGCGAGAGCCGCGTCCCGCCCATTATTCATCATTCGATAGGATAACATTCGATAACATTGGATAACATTGGATAACATTGGATAACAATGGATAGGGCGTAACGTTTATAAAATTGTTCCCCCGTTTTAGAAATACGCGAAGGGGCTCGCGGACTTTACGTCCTCGGCTGACGATAAATTCTTTTTTTTTATTATTCGCTATTATTCGCAATCGGGAAAAGAATTCGGATCAGGACTCGAATGGGGTCATAGAAGACTCATGATTAAACTATCGATCGGATGATGTTTTTTTTCTTCTTCTTCTTCTTCTTCTTCTTCTTCTTCTTGTTTTCTCATTATATTTGCTTGGCTGTAAAGCATTTGTAAACGTATGTGAGATGGTTTTATAAATTCCCCGTGGTGACTTTGAATTTTAAAATCCTCGCTCAACGAAGATCGATGACTAATCATCGCAATCGCAATCGCTATCGTGATCGTGATCGTTCCCCCTCCCCCCCTACCTCATTATAACATTTTATTTACTTACTTTTATTGCAAATCCGTCAAAGGCATAACATTCGGGAGACAATTTGTATTGAACGGGTCTCTTGTACAGCTGAAGACAACAACAACAACAACAACAACAACAACAACAACAATAACAACGAAAAGAAAGAAAAGAAAAGAGAAGAGAAGAAGAGTTATTGGGGAACTCGTATGCGCGTAATCCGATGCTTTCAAGTGACCAAAGCGTTTAATCATAAGCCCGAGCCGGTTAATTATTATACGCTTCCCTTCGAGCCCTCTTACGTTCATTAATACGACTGAATTCTCCCAAATCCGTCCCTACTGAGCGATTGATAATTGACGGTTGATAATGCTTAATTGACCGACGACGACGACGACGACGACGAGTCCAGTCCGGCTCGACCCGTATATTCTTATCAGTGGTAATTTCGATACGTTGACTAGAGCGCGAGACGAGAGAGAGAGAGAGAGAGAGGGGAGAGAGGCAGGCATCGCCCACGTTGGAAAATATTGCACCCGAACGTCCAATGACACCGGCTTAAATATAAATCATGTAAATCCGGGCATTATTCCCGTTTCATTATAACAGAAGGGATGTATTTGCGAGATGAGCGACGTGTACGGGATTGACGGGGCTCCGCGCTGCCGGTACGTCTCACATCATCTTCTTTCGACTTAATCTCCGGGTCACAGTCCTTCCGCCTTCGCGAAGCTCAACCGACAATGGAATCCCTCGCTGCCCTCCACCGCCCGACTTTATCCCCTTCGTCCCTTATACTAAGAGTCGAGCTTTTGGAAGTGCCGTTGATTCGATGATGTACCTGGGGAATATCGCAAGCTCGCGGGGGAGCAGCCGTGCTTTCGTTTAAAATCTCTGCCTCGTCGCGTACCGTCGGTCGAGTGTCAAAAATATAAGAGAGATCCGCGTGTCAGGGGTTGGAAGCTTTTAGCCCCGCGCATCTACGTCCGTTGTCGTTTTAGCGTCGTATCGTTAAAAGAAATACATATCGTCGGGCGTGCGTTAGAAATACGTTATTAGCGTTGCTCGATCCGCGGCCCAAGAATACTTTTCGATCCTTAATATTCCTACTTTCAATATTATTCTATACTTTATATTGTTTTATATTGTTTTACGTGCCGGGAAGCCCAATTGCCTGTCGAGTATACAAAATACCAATAGCTAGGAGACGCTCAATTATTCCATCGGGGGTTGGGTGGGTGTGGGGGGAGGGGAACTCATTATTAATAAAATAGCCCCAATCGAGAGCCATGACTTTCAGCTTATCGATGCGCATCGGGGTTGTTTACGCGATAATTTACGTAATTGGGGTTATTGGTAATTCATCGATGCATATTAATTGCAATTCAATTGGGAGTGCGAATTTTATGGATATTGTGGCCAAAGCCGCGCGGCCATTACGAATCCAATGGAATTGTAAATGGGAAATTTTATTTTGTATATCGATACCGAGTGGATTTCGAGTGCTAATTAGACGAATGAGGAATACCTCGATGCTCGTCGTCTTACGTAATTACGGCCAATCCAATAGGAAATAGATTATAATAAAGCGTCGTGTAAGGAATGCGCGGCGTTACGAGTCGTGGTTTTGTAATCCCCGTTGGCCCGGTCGCTCGCGATTAGGCATAAAGAAGCAGAGTGTGTGTGGGGCGGGGGGGGGGCGGCTGTTCCGGAATCGATCGGAGCCGAGGCGTCATCATTTTCTATTAGGGGGCGAGAGTTCGGAAATTTCATCGGCTTCGTTCAGACGTTTGAAATCGAGACTGAGAAGAAAGTTTGGCTACCTACCCGAATATCGATTACAGGCCAAACGTTAAATAAATAAATTAAATAAATAAATAAATATGCAAAGAGACGGAGGATAGTCGTTACGACTCAATCTCGTGATAATATTTGTCGGATAATGTTGAATGTCGTATGGAAATTGAGGAAAAGCCGCCAAATAAAAATTTCTTCCAATAATTCCGGCAACGAAATTATTCTTATTGTTATTCTCTGATGGAAATCGAGCCTCGTGGAGCAGAGTGAACTCTTTCGTATGCGAAATGGCGGGAAGGAGGTAGGGAAGGAAGGAAGGTATTATCGTTTACTTGGGAACGTCTACGTGACTCGGGCCCAATAACCCCAATAACCCCAATAACCCCAATAACGAATCCGGCCCGCGTCACCGTTTTATTTATACGTGGACGGGCGTGGGCGCGTGGGTGGGCAGGCAAACGAACCCGAGGCGATGGTTTTCAGCTTTACAGAAGGGATGGCCCGCTAAACGATCGAGAGCTGCCCGGCTCTGGAATTAAGAAATCCGGCCGTGATTTCTCCAGGATACCGCGGTTGCCCGCCAGTCGCCAGGCACGTCGACCTGCGTAAAAACGCACGCTCTCTCTCTCTCTCTCTCTAGCGTCCTCTCGCAGCCGATAACAGCGAGCGCGAACCCGATTCAAATAACGCGGACGGTCGTTGTTGTTGTTGTTGTCCGAGCAAACGGCTATTATATATACCCATGTATTCGTTAATATTTTCGCGTCCGAGACGTCGGAGCCTCGCCGTGGAATTGACCTCTTGATACGGTACGTACCCGCTTCGTCGTTACCAAGGTCCCGCACCAACGCGGTGAGTAACGACTACTCGCTGGCTTTCGGAATTTGTATTATTCATGACCGTGACGAGACGCGACGAGACGAGACGAGACGAGACGCGACGCTTGTATTTTTCGCGATATCGGGCCAAACCTTTCCCCCCCTTCCCTTATACTCTACACACCATTGCTTAATTTCTTTTCATCGTTCGTCGCCATTTGACAATTATTACTTATTACTTATTATTATCATCGATGCAGAACTATCGATTGAGTCAAAAAAAAAAACTATTTCACCACCACCAGCAGCAGCAGCAGCAGCAGCTAATGAACACACCGACATTCTAATGTACTTTTATTGTACGGTTATTGTACGGTTATCGTGCGGTTATTGGGGGAGTACCGTGGCGCCTTTCATCATCGTCATCGTCATCGTCATCGTCATCGTCATCGTCATCGTCATCAACGTATCGAGTCACGACGATAGATTCGATCGAATTAACTAATTAATTAATCAATTGTACTTTGTTGATATCCATGGAGATTATTTACCAGCGCAGCTCCTTTCATTGGCGACATCGGCTATTTATGCCAATCGAGGGAATACTAATTCTTATTTTCTTTGCCGAGGCGATCGAATAGGGAGGGAAGGAGGGTAGAAATCGCTCTCGAATATTCATATTTTCGATGTAATAATGCAGAAGGAAGGAAGTATTGATAACGATACGGTTTTACATTGAAAGTTTTGCTATTGGTGAGCGAGAGAGAGAGAGAGAGAGAGAGAGAGAGCGTCGGATTGGCGATGCTTTGCTGGAGTTGTTCGTCGGTCTGTCAATTCCACTCGCCAAAATGATAAGGTGCTCGTGCTGAGCCGTTGGCCCGTTATATAAAAATAACGCGCCGAGTGAAAACGAATGACATCGAGTCCTGTTGGATAAGAGCTACCCGATTACCGATTACCGATTACCGATTACCGATTACCGATTAAATAATAACACATTGTATCGTCTCGCGATTACTCCTTCAGACAATGTTCCTCGTACAATGCCCATCCCCGCTGCTGCTATCGAATAATTAATGCGACATAAATATCTATGTATTTACAGATACGGACGGCGAGCAGACGAGTACTTCCGTCTCCCCCTCTCTGTCTCTCGTTCATCCGTCAGGGTTATTATATAGGCCGAGGATGGGGGCTCGCGACTTCTTTTCCAGCGAAAGCCGACGCTCGGCTCGCCTCCAAAGATCCCCTCCAATTAGATAAATGCAAACGTTTGAATTGCAATTTATTTTGAGGTTAAGCTTGCGCATGGGATCCTGGCCGAGGAGTTGGTGGTGGTAGTCGGTAGTGGGAGCCGGGTGGTAGCGGGTAGGGGCGGTGGGGCGGAGCGGAGGGGTAAGGAAAGGAGGAAGTAAAATAAGTTTAATGGAATTTATTTGCGCGCGAGATCTTGGATTGAAATTTAATCGCCGCTTTCGACTCTTCCGGGCGAGAGAGAGAGAGAGAGAGAGAGAGAGAGAGAGAGTACGCGCCCACCCCCCCAACCCACCCGCGTAAAAGTCCGCGGATCTTAAACTTTTAATTTTCTGGCAAAGGTGGGTCGGGGAGGGAGAGCCGCAGACGCAATGACGCTGCGGCTCTTAAAAGGATCCATCCTCTCGCAGGCTGCACTGCGATGCTTTGAAATGTACAATTAAAGCCGCGGTACTTGTACGTAAGCCCCAATAAGCATTTGAGCGGCGAGTAACCGGGCGAGTAACCGGGCGAGCGCCTAGCCTCCTTACATAAATCTCCCCCAGCACTGGCCTAAATATACATACTTCTAGTCTCCCCCTCCCTCTCTCTCTCCCCTCTCTCTCTCTCTCTCTCTCTCTCTAAATATAACGTTTCGAAAGAGTTGCGAGCGAGACTTGGAGTATTTCGTGGATGACGGATGCAAGGCGGGGTACGGAGGGTAAAAGGCGTAGGCGACGTTTGATTACGCGCGACAAAGGAACGCGAAGTTTTGGCGGGGAAGGGAGAGAAGAGGGACTGCTAAAGGGACGAAGAAAAGGCCAGAGACCAGAGGCGAGTATCGGCGTAACGGACGAACGCGCACGTAAAAGGTAAACCGGTCCTTCTTCCGAACCCCCCCGCTCCCCCTCTCGTATTATCGTCCGTTCGAATACTGGCAGACACGTAGACGTAGTGACGCGTCGGCTCCGCCCTCGGTGTGCGCGACCGTAAATGCCCGTCCCGTCGTCCGTTTTGCAAGGCAATTTGTGGAAGCTCGCGACGAGGTCGCGGCGATGAATTCCAAATAACCTCCGCGCCCGCGCATCCGACACGCACACGCGCACTCGGCTCGCGCGAGAACGGAACGACGGGCCGGGGGGTCCGTATCAATGGGGTAATAACGCGATTACGACATTGCGGTCGTTCAAGAGCCGAGCTTTTCTTTATTCACCCCCCGTCCCCCCTGCCCCGCCGCACCCTCGCGATCCTCCGGATGCGATCCCCCTTCGGGTTATTCGGATGATTTCGGCTTACGACGATCCGCTCATTAACGCAACGCTTCGTCAATACAATAACCCCGCAGCACATACCTACCTACCTACCTACCTACCTACGTAAACTGACCCGTCAGGGTGAGAGAGAGAGAGAGAGAGAGAGGCATTAATTACGCGATCGAGTTGGTTCTCTTAAGCTATATATATATATATATTTAACGGCGTTATCGTTGATTGACATTTTCGATTGACCAGTCCCGTAGTCGATTCACGAGAGCGTTAAAGGCCTCTCTGTCTCCTCCCGCCTCCACCCTCTCGCTCACTCTCCGCGGCCACTCTACGGATAAACAAGCCGTTGACGGGACGAACGGGAAGTGGTTGTGAAAAGCAAAAACAAAAAAACAATATTATACAATAACGATGGACGAGGACGACGAGGGTGACGACGACGAGACGAGGACGGCTATGACCGAATATAGATTTTCACCATAAGACGTGATTGGGGAAATAATACCATGGAGTCGGAGGCTTTATCTGGGGGGGTTGGGGGGAGGGGGAGTGGTAGAGAGAAAAAAAAACAACGACAACAATGACGGGAAGGATCGAGGTGGTTAAAATTGTGTATGATTTGTTTAAACAGGGAAATGAAGGGAGAGTAAAGTAAAGTAAAGTAAAGTAAAGTAAAGGAGGCTAGAGGAGGAGGGCGGGATAGTAAGGATCTACGGAGTAGCGGATAAGCCTCGTTTGGTTGGAATATATTGGATGGACGTTAATCGAAAGCGGCAACAGAGATCGTATTATGAGTGGAAAGGGCGCAACGAGGCAGCTCGCCGTCCTTTTATCCTCCAGGTTGTACGCCAGATCCAAGGTAATAATCGGCGAGGAGCGGCGGCTGCCCTGCTTACCTCGGCTTCTCCATCGGCAGAGCACCTGGAAGCTACAAAAATCTTTTCTCCACAATCGCACAATGTACGTTGTCTCGCTACTTAATACCTGCCTCTGTGTGCTCCTCGTGTGCTCTCGTGTGCTCTTCGTGTGTTCGTGTGCTCCTCGTGTGCTCGTGCGCCTTGCCTCGACCAGCCATAAGTTTCTTTAACCTCTCTCTCTCTCTCTCTTACTCTTACTCTTACTCTCCCTCCCTCCCTCCCTCCCTGCGGCCCCTTCCCGTGCTACTCCCCACCGTGGCACGAGGACGTCGTCCGCGACTCCTGATCCGCCATCTGGCCGACTCTTCTTTGTCTTTGTCTTTGTCTTTGTCTTCCCCTGCACGAGCCAACCAACCAACTTCTTTTTCCTTTCTTTTTCGTTTATACTTAACGATCCCCGACGCTTTCCCTCGTTAAGCAATAAAAATGCATTCTCGTGCGTACGGCCCGTGTGCGTTTGCCTGCCGTCCCTTTTCCCTTCCTCTGGCTATGCCTCTCACCCCCCACCCGACCTCGGCTTATCATACTTACGTAAGCTCGTGTAGGCTATTGGAAGTGATCGATTAGCCGGAAGCGCGTCATAAAGCCAAAAGGAAAGCCTGCCCGTACCTTTTAATACGCGCCACCGGGCAGACCGTCGACTCGGCGGGGGGGGGGGAGAGAAGCATAAGGATAAGGATAAGGATAAGGAGGAGAAGGAGTAGGAGTAGGAGTAGTAGTAGTCGAGATAGAAAGAGAGAAACTTGGCCGTCGAGAGTACTACTTTCTCTTGGATTCCCACGTAAATCATTGAGCCCGGGGTATGAATTACATTAGCATTATCGAAACAGGTTCTCCGTGCGACCTGACGTTTCTATTAATTATTAATTGGCCGTGCACCGGGTGCACCAGGTATCAATTTAAAACCTCCGCACTCAATCTCCAATGTTTACTCTACGCTCGCTACTCGATTTGCAGCGATTACTTACTTCCCCCCACTCACTCTCTCTCCAACCTCACCCCTCACCCCTCACCCAACAACCGAGAGCAGTACCCTTTATTATTGTTATCGTTGTTATCCATTAATCCTGCTCGGCTTCGCGCCGGCGTAATATCCGCGAAGAAGGCCGAGGGCACTCGACTGACGGACTTAGGGCGGGCGAGAGGGAGGGAGGGAGGGATGGTTGTAAAGAGGAAAGGCACGGACGGGTACGAGTACGAGTCCCCCTCACGAGTAATAACGTAATTAATAAATATATCGGGGGGGAGGGGCGAGTCGGCAGTCGATAAATTCGTACTCGGCCCCTCTGCCCTGAGGCGTGGGCGTATGCTTATTGGGATTGTATTGCGCGTGGACGCAGGGCTCGGCCATAGTCGCGTCGCGAATGAATATCTCATCTCATTGTTTTAATTACCGAGGCCTCGGCAACGGCCTCCTTAAGCTTCCAGAGCCCTTCTTTATAGGAGGAGGAGAAGAAGTTGCCGAGATGCAGTTTCAGTTAAAGGGGGGAGGGGGAGGAGGCCATAATAGCATGCGCTCGGCAAGCGCTTCTTCTTTTCCCGTACCTGCGTCCGATATTATTACGTCGCTCGCTTATATCCCGAGCCCTTTATGTACTCTCATCCTTAAACCCCCCTACCCCACCTCTCTCCACCACCCAATAGCCCCAATAACCCCAATAACCAATCCAAGCCCGGCTACAGCAGTCTTTTAGATTGTAAGCGAGGTGAAGGGCGAGGGCTCCTACCCGAGGAAACAAATTCTCCGCTTTCCGCCCCCGTATGCCCTCGCAACGTTATCTCGAAGGATAAATTTAAGATCGCCGTAGCGCCATTGCTGCACTATAATGCCCTCCCTTGTATTTTAATCTCCTCCCATATAAAGCCTTATTACGACTCTCCGCTTTATTAAATCCTTACGTTATCCTCCCCCGTTTCCTCGTGCATTTATCGCTGCCATTTATCCCTCTAGCCCTCGACCATCCTCCTCCACTCCCCCGCCTCGTTGTGCCGATCGCCCGATGCAAAGGGAATTTGCAAATTACGATTTATTGAATAATACCTTTATTGCATGTCATTGTTTATGCTTACGATCCTCCGTCGCCCGTTGACGGTCATATTGAATACCGACTGACTGGCCACCTTCATTAACGCCACTCACTCTATTAACCCGACCAATGCGCGGATTTTGCCAAGAGTCGAGAAGAAGCGTATAAAAGCTACGGAATTCCTGAGTGATGGAGAGATGGAGAGATGGAGAGAGATGGAGAGAGAATACGACGTCGTGGATGTAGGAATATAGTCGCGCGAAATCGTGTTAATGGACCCTCAAGGGAAGGGGCCGCCTAAGCTCTTATTTATTTATTTATTTATTTATTTATTTAAACGCTCGATAAAGCGCGGACGGAGAGAGAGAGAGAGAGAGAGAGAGAGAGAGAATAGTTATTAAATGAGGTGCTGCGACGGGGGCAGGTGGGGCAGGGGGGAGTGTGGCCGTAGTGGAACCGCGTTCAGACGATTCAGAGAATTATTAAAGTACTTTTCACTGTTTTCAGATCAACGATGCCAGAAGCGTATTTCTCAAGGGGCGACAAGACCCTCAAGGTCCCGATGTCCTTGTTCGAGGATAACCGGAAAAATCTCTTGGACAAGCTGCGGTCCGATCCGCAAGTCGGCTCCCTGGGGAAGAGCTGCGTCCTGCTGCAAGGTGGCGTCGACGTGCCCTTCAACGACACCGACATCAATTGGCCGTTCAGGCAGGTGCGCCACCCACCCCCCTACCCCCGGACGATTTCGTCCCGTCGGTCAACGGATCCGCAGCTGCGGCGCCCATTTGAATTACAGGCCGGGCTCTACCACCTACTCACCCCACCCCCTTCCTCCACTGCCCCATACCGCCCGTCGGTTATTAGGAAAATTGTACGACAGCGTGGCCTTTAAGAAGGACGACGTTACGATTGCGCGAGGATTTTACGCCCGAGGTCACCGGCAGAACAATTTCCTCGGCTATTGGGAGCGCGAGGCGAAATTTTCCTCTCGACTCGCGCAATTACTCGCCGTAAAACAAAACGAAACGAAACGAAACAACAACGTATGCCTAATGCGTTTACTTTGACATGTAAATACGAAAAAACGTAAGCTCCGCGTTAATACGTAAATACGTTTATCGGATACTCCCCGCCCCCCCGTGTCTCTCTCTCTATCTCTCTGTCTCATTCTCGCGTTTATTAACGTGTTTAAGGATTTTCGTACGAGTCGCGAATCGTCTCGGGAAGAGAGCGAGAGAGAGAGAGAGAGCAGGGGTGGGGGAGTAGTCGTCGTAATAATAAAAGACGGCTGGGCTATGAATCCAGGCGCGCCTCGGCCCGCCTCGGCCCGCCGTTACCAACGGTGGTGGCCATAAAATGCTGGAAGAAGGGCCTCCCCGGCCAACCGGGAGGAATAAAATCGCTTCTTTAGAGGCGCTCGCGCGGCCGTGGTATCGGACGCCCCGAGTCCTTTTACGTCGTTAAGCCTCCCGACGGACGGACGCCGAGCGTTAAAATTCCGCTGGGAATGTTGTCGCCCGAGTCGCCCCTGACCGCCCCCACTCCCCGCCGCCGAGGTAAACTAGACGGCATCGTCCGCGAGTCGGAGGGACTCGGCGTGTAAGGATGAAAAGGAAAAAAAAAAAAAAAAAAAAAAAGAAAAAGGGCCGATCTCCCCGTGCTCCCCGGGCCGCGCACGCGCCAACCTCGTCTCCTCGACGGCTCCTTCACCTCCAGAGCCAGGACCACCGTAGCACCGTGCCGAGAGAGCGCGTTGACCCCCGGCGCCCTTCTACCCGGCTTCTACTCGCTCCTCGCCGTTTTCCTCCCTCCGTCGGGCCTCCCTCCTATCTCGACGTCACAACCCCGTCCCTCCCTACCTCCCTCCCGCTGCCCACGCCGTCTCCCTCTCTCTGCCTCTGCCTCTCTCTGCCTCGCCTCTCCCACCTCTACACGAGTATTGTTGTAAACAAAAATCCGGACGCCCGTGTGGCGGCGCTGACTTTTCCTTCCGCTGGCCAGGGTCCGACTGGCCAATGGCCGTACCGAGGGCCGCACAACAAGCCCTTCTCGGCTTTCCTTTCAGCTCTCCTCTACAGCTTTCCGTACAGCTTTCCATTGCCTGGAAGAGAAGAAAAACTCACTGCCCCCCCTCCCCCCGGCTCGTTGTAACGAGCGCCATTGCCTTCAATTATAAAAAGGCAGCCAATACAATAATTATTCAATTTTTCTTACTTCGCAAGGCGAGACGCGCAGGCGGAGGGTCCCGGCCATCCGGGTACACGTACACCAGCAGCCGATAACCAGCAGTCGATAGATCCAGCCGATAGATCCAGTTAAACCGCTTGGATCTCTCGTATGGTATTTTGCGGGAAGGAGGGAGGGAGGGGAGCGGGAGAGCGCTCGGCATCCATTTGTTTCAGCACAATGTCGATAGTCAACGGGGCGCAATTAGCGCTCCCCACTCCCCTCTCGACATATCCGTTTGCGTTCCACTCACACGTGGACACGGCATCGAAATTCCTTACCGTCCGGTTAAGGATTGGTGGCTCGCGGTGTCGGGGGGGGAGGGAGGGAGTCGGGCATCGGTATCCGGTATTGGGCTTGGCAGCCAGGACGCGTCCCGGGCCAAGGATCATCGGGCCCGAATCTCCTCCTCCGAGAGAGAGAGAGAGAGAGAGAGAGAGATCCGAAACTCCTCTAGCAGAGGTTATTGGGGTTAAGCCGCGGTTAGTTTACAAGCTGCACGTTAACGACACTCGGTTATTTCGTGGCATTAAAATGAATTGCGGTGCCGAGGGGGGCCCGCGAGGCCGAAAATACTAATTATCATTAGCCGTCGCACGAGGAGATCTCGATCGCAATGGTCCTTGGACCGTGCGCGGTTGGTCGCGCGGCGTTGCCGTCGGCATCCGTCGCGTACGCAACGCAGAGTAGACGTAAACAACGGCTCGGTACTCACCCGCTCCTCCCCCCTCCCCGCCCCCCGTCGGCATAAAAGGCGAAAGTGTATATCCGAGAGCTACTTAACGAGCCTCCCTTTCATTACAACTACAACAATGTTCTTTTAGATAAGCCTGCTGTCTCTCTTCCTCCCCTCCCACCCCTCTCTCTCTATCTCCTTGCTCTCGGGTCCCGCGCCTACGACCATCTCTCACACCACGTCCTACATCTCGCCATTAATTAAGAAGAAAAAAATTAAGTAAAAAATAAAAAAAAACAAAAAAAAAATAACGAAATCCCCGATGTCGTTTCCTAAACGATGTCATTTATCAAACATCTATTAACAAGCAATAGCATCGTTAACGCGGACAAGCGCGTACTCGTACGTACACTAAGGGCAAAATAATTAATTGATCCGTGTAGGTGTGCGCTCGAGCGTGAAAATAAGCGATCCGTCTGGTCCATTCGTGCGAGAACGACTACTCTAAATGCGATCGATCGATAAGCGTAAGTAGAATCCCTTCATCTCGTTGTTCCGAATAGTTGATAATTATTTATTATCGACAATTGATTGTTAATTAGTTGGCGTTTATTTGCCGCGAATATGGATCGAGAAGCTCTCGTGATCGAATAACGTTCTTCCCCCCCCCCACAATGTGCCATATATATACCCCAGCGACGATGATAAAAAAAAAAAGGCTTAAAAACTCCTAATACGGGATAATAATACGAAGGTCGAGGCGAGAGAATATTTCGGCGAATACGTCGGGCTCTTATCCAGTCACGTGGGTGCAGCACCAACACCAATCAGCAGCGGCAGCGGCAGCAGCCAGCTACGAGTCACGTGCTCACGGCCGAGTCTCATAATGTGTAAAAGACGAAAAGATCCATCCTTTGCCTCTAAGCGTAGTGTTCTGTTTAGCCGAGCAGCGGCTAACAATATAACAATATAACAATAATAACGTAAGAGGAGAGCGGGGCAGGTTATTGGGGTTATTGGGGTTATTGGCAGGTAAGAAGGCGATGGAGAAGGCCGACGAAGCCCAAGTGCGACCGAAAAAGCCTCGCTTACGAACGTTGATTATTCTTAGACAAATAATATCGTACGATGCAACGATGAATTAATTATACGGAATGCAAGTATTTATCGGGCTTTCAATGTTCGCGGGTGGGTGGAAGGGAGGGTGGGAGCGGTAGCGCGCGTTATTGGGGTTATTATTGTAAATCAATTTCATAAGCGCCGCGAGCAGACGCTGTATTTCCATTCGGATAAGTCAATATTGGCTCTTGGCAATTGAAGAAAAAGTTAAGAGAATCTTTTTATCGTCGCTTATCGCTCCGTCCGCTCTTATCGTTTTTCCCCTACCCCGCGCATCCTTCTGCAAGCTCTACACGGGTTATTTGCGGCTGGAGGGGTGGGGAGCGTCCGAACGTGCCCATATCCTTTCTTAATTCTCCAGATAACAATAGTACGCCCGTATTAAAAACAAAAAAAAATATATATATATATATATGATACGTATTCTTAGCCGAGAGATATGGTAGTGCACCTCGAGTGTTGGTGTTGGTGGTGGTGTTGGTATTCGTCCTACGTATTGATAGTTATTAATGAATTCGTGCGCAGGAGTCGTTCTTCCAATGGGCCTTCGGGGTCGAGGAGCCGGAGTGCTACGGAGCCATGGATCTGGAGAGCGGCCGGTCGATCCTCTTCGTCCCCCGGCTCCCGGAGGAGTACGAGACCTGGATGGGAAAGATCAGCAGCCCCGAGGAGTTCCGGGTGCGCTACGCCGTAGACGAGGTGCGCTACACCGACGAGCTCGCCTCCTTCTTCGCCAAGAAGAACGTCGAGACGCTCCTTGTCCTGGTGAGTCGACCCCCCCCCCGCACCCCGAGATCCATCCTCTTCTCGTCGATCGCGACAGCTCCTCTCCTTTTTTGTTTTTGTTTTTGTTTTCCCCTTTCTTTCTTTCTTTCTTTTCTTCTCTTCATTTCTAGTGGGCTTGACACCTCGTACGTAGCCATACGGATCCCTAAATCCTTTCGACGATAAATCCACATTTTCTTTTACGAAAAATCCAATATCGATTTGATAATTAGATTGCATCGTTACAATGGTTAATTAATAATCGCACGCATCGTATTGTGGGCTGTTAAATTAAAAAAAAAAAATACCCGACCAATGCCTTTTTCATTTAACCTACATGTAGACATTTAAATTTACCGCGTTGTTCAAGTATACAATAGAACGCGAGGCCGCCCCGTGTTTATAAAATATGTATAATTTATGGGGAAGATTTACTATTTACTACTTACCAGCTGCGATTTCGTATGCGAGCGCACGTACGTCGTGGGGTTATTCTGGTTATTGGTTTTTTTTTCAATCCAATGTCTAGAAGAAAACTAACGCTGCTATTAAAAAAAGGAAAATAGGTAAAATAGGTTAGAGGACGGGTGGGTTAGCCGCTCGCTACATTGTGCTGCTGCGTCGATGGTTATTGGGGTTTGCAATTTGGCGCACGTATATGCACAAGAGTAATGTATCGCAATTTAGTTGGCCGTCAAAGTAAATTAATTATCCGGCTTATTGTAATGCCCCTTCCACGATTTGCCGGACAGGCAATGAGACAGAAAGCGAAAGAAGCCACACATTTCCCTATATAATTAATTCCCTTTCTTATAATTCCTTTATATTTCATGTAATATTCCCGATTAGAAAAGAAGTGCAGCCGGACGAGTTGGGGTTATTGAGATATTATATGTAACGGCGGCATTCGTTATCGAGCCGGAGTCTGACGTAGACAAAAAGGTCACCGTCTAAATGGCTTAAACGGCAGGCGTAAACGTATAAACGGGTTGGCGGCGAGGCGAGTCGGCCCGCTAAAGAAAAGAGAGAGAGAGAGAGAGAGAGAAGGATTACGTAAATCGGTCGGGATGAATGGGCGGAGGAGCAGCGGAGCCGTTGCGGCTCCGAGCTAATGGAACGAGTCGCGTACGGTCGTCATGGAATCGTCATGGAATCGTCAATGGTTATTAGTAAACAGCCCGGGGGCTACAGGGATTACAACGACAAGATGAATAAGGAAGGAATCTCGGCCGATGCTGCGTCGTCGCCGCCATTCGTCGCCGCCTGTTTACAGATCTCGGGTTGTATAGCGCTTTGAAAATGTCATTGCGCCGCTCCCGCGGACACCGCGACGTTAGCGATTCGCGAAGGACGTCGTTACGTAAACGTGTTCTCTCGATTGGCGCAACGGCGAGCGGGAGATCAAGAGCCGAGCTGTCGATATTTACGTAAAAAGTAATAATTACCCGTCGGATGATCGGTTCCGATCGGCGAACAATGGCTCGGTTGCCGGTCCCGCGATCGGGATAATTACAATAAGCGGAGCACCGCGTTTAATGGATCGGTGCGGTGAGCGGGGCGGTGAGCGGGGCGGTGAGCGGGGCGGTGAGCGGGGCGGCGAGCAAAGGTAAATAAAGGAAGGAGGAAGCCCCGGCCGGGAACTTGGTTCATTCGTTGAATAGCGGAGCGAACGCGCGATTCCATAAAATAACGCAATCACTTGCTCGAGCGGACCGCGATGCTGGGATGAAGTCTGCTGGGAATGCGCTACCAGCCAAAGCCAGCGAAACAGAGACGGGCAGATAGAGAGGATCGAGGATCGAGGGCGGAAGCGTAGATTTTAACGGGACGCTTTTCACTTTAGAGGCAAATTGTGCTTAAGCCGGTGCAGCAGCGATACGTGAGTGGGGGGGGGGAGGCGGCCTCCCTTAGTCCTCAGCCTTAGTCGTAATAGCGGAAGTCGCAGCTCGATAAAGCCCGTACACGCAATGACCCCAATGACCCCAATGACCGCCGCAGTCGTCGACTCTTCGCTTCGGACTGATTCGCACCAAAGGATCAGGGATCAGGGATCAGGGATCAGGGATCAGGATTACTTACTACTCGCGGCTAAATCGAATGAGCAGCCGCGAGCAAATGGCGCGTTGTGGCTACAGCGGGGGGAGAGAGAGAGAGAGAGAGAGAGAGAATGACCGAGATGTATAGGAATACACTTGTTATTATTGACGGGCGAGAGGCTCGGAGGGCCGCGATCGTTAATATTAATCGTAAAACGTATAATAAATCGTGTTGGCCGAGGCATTATTTGTCTATGCCCGTAAACATCTCTGATGGCGATAGGAATTATGGATGCCGGCCAAGCGAGCGTTACTACTCTGCCGTATAAAATAATTCAATCGGTCTCGGGGATAGAGCAGGTGATCTTACGATGAGTCCTCTGGGCTGCGCCACTCGGGCGAGTCTCGCATCCCCACTTGTCATTTTATTGTTATTGTGTTTATGTAGCGTCGATCGATCGATCGGCGTTGATCTAACTACGGGGCAGAGGTTCGTGGATACGTGGATGCTGGATGATTGACCGGGATTGACCGGGACCGGCTCCTCGAAGGGAATATAAAGGCTTCCTCTCATATTCGTCCTCACTCGTCGATCCTCCAATGTTCGCCGGCGATTCATTATGTATTGTTATTATTATTAATTATCCGCCGAGCAGCTGACGATGCGTCCGCGTTGTCGGCGCAATGCATTCGTAAGTAATGCGCAGAGCGCGAGCGGGACTTTTAGAGGAAAAACAATGGAGCTCGGGTAATTGCAATATTTCAAAGGATATTTTGCACTGGTGGGATACCGGTGGGATACGGTCACCGCCAGCAGCGACATTTACGAGAGCAATCCGTCCTCAGCAATCGTAATAATTAGACTCCACCTCCCCCCCCCCCAATAACCCCCTTTCTCTCAAGTCAATGTCACGTACACAGCTCTTACGAGTCCTTGGTACATAAAATTAAATCAGTCTTGTCGCGCGTATCAAGTAAAGTATTATACTCTTTGTTTTGCGTAAAGAGCGTCCTCTAGGAGAATTGCAAAAGGTCCAAAAGTCGGCCTATCGATCGATTCGTATTCCTCAACTTGCCCTCGTGAATTTATAATAATTACTGTCCCCGTCCGGTATTAAGGACAATAAAGGACACTCGCAGCGCCGTGAAATTGAATGGAAAGAAAAAGAAAAAGAAAAAAAAACGCAAGTGATTTAGTATTCTCGGTTATAAATAGCGCTCGTCAATAATAATACTTTTTCTAGGCTCATTCCGATTCAAAGGCCATTTTCTTCTTCTTCTTCTTCATTTATTTATTTATTTATTTAGAATATCAATAGCTCTTCAATTACGTAATTATAATAATAAATAGGCGTGAATCGTCGTTGTTTTTACAATTGCAATAATACAAATCGATGAATCGGCGCTTTCGTCATTCGGCCGTCCCGTAGATCATCGGCATTTCTATTATTATTCATACCCGCTTCGCACTGCGACAGATAAGCTATTTAAAAGTCTTGGATAACGATAAAGCCAAAAACAATAATACGAATGGCCATGCGAATATGGTCGTAGTCGTCGTCGTCGTCGTCGTCGTCGTCGTCGTCGTCGAAGAAATAATTTCAACGACATAATGTAACAATATATATAATGTATTTATTAATATGTGTTTTTGGTTTATTAGCTTTGAGCTGCCAATGTCATGCGGCGGGCGTTATTTTCGGCCTTTCTAACGCGGCTGAAAATAACATCGTCGGGGCTTGCCGGTAAACTATGAGTGCGGCGGACGAGGAGCGTATACAGAAATAAATTCGTAATATGATCAAAGAAGTCAAAACAATTGCTCCTTGTCGAATTTCCCGACGACGAGTCGGCCCGTGAATTCCTGCGCTACGCGTGGGCGGCGTCGGTGGTGGTGGTGGTGGTGGTGGTGGTGGCGGTGGTAGCGTAGGTGGTGGTGGTGGTGGTACGTCGTCCCCGTCCCCGTCACCGTCCCCGTCTTACGTAAGGGGCGAAAGCTCGTAACGGATCGAGCTTATCGTTGTATCTCGCTCGACGAGAGCTCCGTTTGGCCTTTAAACGCCCATCATCCATCAGGTTACTACTACTACTACTACTACTCTCCCTATTATAATTATGACGACAATTGTTTTTTAATGCCCCCAGAGAATCGGTGCTTTCTCGAGTCCTCGACAACGTTCGTAAAAATAAAAGAAAAGCGAATATGAAACAAAAACAAAAAACAAAAAACGATGTAAGAATGTAGAGACGATTGCCAATGAGGCGCTGCTAATGTGGAAGAAAATCAAAGATCTTTGTTAAATATGTCGTGTAGGAGCCGAAACAGCCGAAACGAGGTTATCGCGCGATTCGCTTTATCTATTTTCGTTTAAGCGAAATATCCGTACGAGAGCTCGTATAGCCCCTCATTACTCATTATTATTCCTCATTACTTAAGGATTTAAACTTTTTAACGAATAGAATAGAATAGATATGCTGTGGGAGGGGGGAATGGATCTCATGCGTCGTCGGCCACGTAAATTCGTCAGGTTCGCTGATCGATTAGTTTACCAAAGGGCATCCGAAAAGTAATGGAAAGCTCTTCTCGATGCATCGCTCGAGTCGGCCGTAAACGTTTTGCGAAGCTTATTTTATACTCTGCCGGCGGCCGGCGACGTTCGCTTTAAAGGGAAGGGGGTTCTGCCAGGAGACGTCTGTATCGGATTCCCGGTGCGAGGGATACGACGAATCATCAACGGGCTCGCCCGTAAAAGTGTCTGTGTGTGTATGAGAGAGATCGCATAGAGATCGTTCCTCTTTAACCGGACAATGATTCGTAATCGTAATCCGTGGGTGGAGAGGGAGGGAGGGACATTTTCATCTCATCTTTATCTTCTTTAACTCATTGCGCGATAGTTAATGCGTTTTTGTATTCTTCTTCTTCTTCTTCTTCTCCTCCTCCTCCTCCTCCTCCTCCTCTTCTGCTTCTGTTTCTTCATGTGGTCGTTCTATTTATTGTAGCACGGCGTAAACAGCGACAGCGGACTGACGAGCAAAGAGGTGACGTTTGACGGCATCGAGAAGTGAGTATATATGATGCGTTTACGAGAGCGAGAGAGAGAGAGAGAGAGACGGGACATCAAAGGCCATTAGTCATTATATAAGCGAATCACAATAACGTCATTAATATTAGACAATCGCGATCGCAAATAATTTTTGTTTCCCCTTCGTTTTCTTTTGTTTCCTTTCGCGCTTTCCTCTTCTTCTCCCTCTTCTTCTCCCTCTTCTTCTTCTACTTCTTCACGCGTAAGCCAATATTCCTTTTTTTCATTATTGTTTTAGGGATAATGAAATTTATCATTGCCCCAATTGCCCAATGATCCCCGTCGCGTTCAGATTATCATTCCATTGTCATTTATTGATCCGTAATAATTATAAAAGAACCGCGCGTCTATCGCCTTACGTAATTTATTCGTTAAACAATAGAGTTTTCCTTGGCTCGCGAACCATCTTACGCGTTCGACCATCATCTTAACTATCATCGGCAGGGGGAAGCCTCGTCTCTTGTGAAATCTCTTGCAAAATTAAATTAAATTTATTTTTTTATTTTTTAAATTTATTTTTTCTTCTTCTTCTAGGCTTTCCATTAATAACCAAATATTATATCCGGTGATGTGCGAATGGTAAGTTATGCAAGTCAATACATCTTTATCGTTTCCGTTTGTATTTTGTAATGCGACACTTGACACTTTCGTCGGGACGCGGTAAGCGTCGTATTTTTATTATTCGCCAGCCTCGCCGCCGTTTATTATTATACGTGAAAAAAATAATCCACACGCCGAAGCCTTGTCCGACTAATGAATCCGTAATGGGTAAACATTTTTTTTTTTTATTGTTGTTGTTTTCGTTTACGAAAGAGAATTAAGAAAAGGCAAAAGCAAGAGCATAATGAAAGATACTCGATTGAATTCAAGCGAATGCCCGTCTTATGGTGGATTTCTGCGTGATCTCGTTTAAAGATCATTACCCGACGAGCGCACTACCGAGCCAGCGAGTGACCGAATGTAGATATTATTATTATTATTATTATTATTAATAGATATTGGCAGAGTCGAATGTGGATCGGCAAAATTATTAATTGTCCGGGGATGTAAGAAGGTTATTGTAAGATAATATATAAAAAAAAAAAAAATGTTATTGGGGTTATATCAACAAATTAATTATTGACCAGTGGAACAGAAAAGGTTATTGGTCCGAAAAGCC
Organism: Ceratosolen fusciceps; assembly: GCA_018883505.1. Taxonomy (NCBI): domain Eukaryota; kingdom Metazoa; phylum Arthropoda; class Insecta; order Hymenoptera; family Agaonidae; genus Ceratosolen; species Ceratosolen fusciceps. Next base: position 2,330,692 of record RCIC01000010.1, read on the forward strand.
CTACCATGGGCTACTACTTAAACGTAAGACTTATATGGGGGTTATTGCAACGGTAGCAGCAATTGGCTTTGGAGCCGCGAGCGCGATTCGTAAATGCAAGAGAAGAGGAGGGGGGAAATTCTTAGCCAAGAGCTTATTTTATTAGTATACGTAATCCCCTAATAAGAATGCTGCGCTGCTTAAAAGAAACAAAGGCATTGGACGGCGGGCGGCTTTACGCCCTCTCTTACGGCTTTCTAGGCCGGCCGAGCGCTCCTCGGCCACGTCCGCGATTATTAAAATTATAAACACGTGGGGGCTTGTAAGGGTGAGCCTTCCTTTTTTTTTTCACTCTTATATCAAAGAAGAGCGGTGAAGAGGGACGGGGGCCGATTAACGAGGCTCCTCATTAATACGAGGAATTATTTTTTAAACCTCATCGTCGTAAACCTTTCTTCCTTTCTTCCTTTCTTCGCCCGTAAGGACGTGCAAGGACTATAAAACTGCGTGCCGATCTCTCTCTCTCTCTCTCTCGTTATTATATATTTTGAAAATTGAGCGTTCCATCTCGGACCAGCTGGCAGCAGAGACATTCAAGTCGGGTCACTCGTCCTTGGCAAGAGGCGGGGAGAGTCTTTCGCAAGGATAACCGGGCCCATGGCTAACGAGAGCGTAAGGATGATCGCCCTTACGTCCTATCTCCCTTTTATCGCGAATAGTAAGGTAGAGAGAGATGAGGAGGGAGGGGGGGAAGAAGCACGTAGAGAGCTGGGGCTCGGTCGGGAGAATGAATGCGCGGTGGTAGGCACGCGAGTCCCCTGGCCTTTGTTTACATGTAGCAGCAATTCAACAATCACAAAGCGAATAAATACCAAGTCCAATGCACCGGGTCGTCTGTGCCTCGGTTGCACTTATCCCCGTCGAGGGGCGGGGAGGGGGCGCGTTCGCTGCTCCGCGTCATTGTCCGCTGTCGTTCGGCTGGACTTGCGTTCTACTTTGCCCCAAACTCGTTTCATAACCAAGGCGACTGAATTATTCCTTCGATTCCCGGGTGATTCCATAACCCCCCAACCCCACCCCCACTACCCCCAATAACCCCTCGTGAAATGCCAATCAGCGAGAAATTGTCTCGGACAGCTTGTTGAAATGCACGGACTTTACGGGGCGTGACGTAGAGTCACCTTAAAAAGCGCCTTGTCGTATTATCGACAGGTAAGAACAGGTACGATCCGTAAGGTCGTTGCGTAACGTCCGCAGGATCTCTAAAGCTCGATACGACGAAGCTTCGCTCGTTTTACTCCGTGTCGATTAAGAAAAAGCTCGGTGATGTTTTTACAATTTTCATCTTTTTCTCATTCCCCTCGCTCTGCACCTTCTACGCCTACGAATCGAAGCTTTTTTTTTTTTCACGGGGGGAAAGGAGACGGCGAAGAAGGCGGCGTAATTATTTATCAAGTAAATAGATCGATGATCGATTTCCCGTGTGTGTGTGTGTATTCCGAGTAGCGACATAATATCGTGATATTTAGAGAATTTAGAGAATTTAAGAGAGGCCCGAAACAACAACGACAAGAAAAATTACGTGCGGACGCTTGTAAATGTAATATTTTCTATGAGGGAGGACGTTCCGTTGGGGGTAAGAAGCCGCGGAAGAGCAGCTCCGCACCAGGAAGGAAGGGACTGGCAGGCGTGGGCGCACGCGCGACCGCATATTTTTAAAGTGCCGCACCGCGTGTGACCTTTTGGTCGTCGATCGTACGGTCGATCGAGAGACGACGCGCCCCCCTTTTCTCTGGGCGAAAAGGCGATTATTATTGACCTTGGATTTGTATAATTAATTTATACAATTACTTACGAATTGGGACTCTCGGGGGCTATCCGCTCCCGCTTACCATTATTATTTCATCTCCGTATCCTTATATCCTCCGAGCCTTTCGCTCGGACGACTCCGACCCCGGAAGATTATTATTATTATTATTAGTCGGGTAAGATTTTCGGCCCCGGTAGTCCCGTGGATCCTTATCAGGACTCTCCTTGTAGAGAGAGAGAGAGACGGCTGCCAACGAACGTGAATTTTAAACGGGATTATAAAAAAGAATGCGGAGGTGTGGCGGGGGGATGGTAGGCGTTTCGGAACGAGCAGTGCCATCTGTGCTCACCCGCGCGAAATACTAATAAACGCGAATCTATTTTGTCTCCTCGGATGACAAGGTAAACAAACTTCAGGAAGGGCGGTGTACGTTTCAGTGTACGGCCGCCGCGTACCGTAAAATTCTTTTATGGAAAAAAATTCTTGTTATGCAGTATCGTGTAAAGCGAGCTCAGCGCCAACATGTTATTCTGTTATTCGGTTAAATTATAGTGAAGCAAGTCGTTCGTTTTAGGCGTCGGTTATTCCATTTTTCAATTAACACGTAAGGTTATGATGATAATGATGTTTGATGCGTTGCACTGACAAGGTAGAGATTTATAATTTCCTCCTCCTCTTCTTGTTTTTTTTTCTTTTTTTTTTTTTTTTTTTTTTCTTCTTCTTCCTCTTCTTCTCCTTCTCTCCTTCTCCTTCTTCTTCTTCTGCTTCTTCTTTCAGAAACCCGTTAAAAGTAATGTGACGTCTCAAAGAGAAGAAAAAAGAAAAGGACAAAAAAGAGAAAAAAAGAAGAAAAGAAAAGGGAAGGTTTCATGTCTCGTTTGTCAATATGTGGATTAATAGTTTGCTAAAGAGGCTCATAGTTTTTGGTACTGGAAAGCAGAATTACTTTAAAATGAAATTCAGCTCCTCTTGCCAAGCACACCAGGAGCACATTATCAAGGCTGATGATTTATTAAAGACCGACATGATTGTACAAGACGGTTTCAATATCTACGAATTGCCGATTATTATTAAAAAGACCAATGATTTCACAAAGTATTTGGAAGAGCAGAAATCTGTTGATTTTGTCGTAGACAATGTGAATTTGAGTTACAGCGACGTGTCAAAATTGATAAAAGGTCGAAGCAATAGGCATGTACCGGGGACAGTGAAGCCAGTGGGTAATAGTAAAATAGACAGCATACCAATATTATTCAATACCGAGCTGGAGCTCATTCAGAACATGGATGTGGAGGAAGTCTTAAAAAAAATGGACAATACAAAGTGTAAGAACAAGTCGAACTCGCGACTGGAGTCCTTCATTTACAATGAGATAAATAGTAAAATTGCCCTGCAGACGTTGAAAAAGGTTTTCGAGCAGGATAGAAAGCATCGTAAATACAAAAGGACCACAAAGTCTATAAACAACCGCTTTGCGATTGTCAAGCAACTAATTCAATATCTAATAAATACCAGAGACAGTGAAATAATTTTACAAGCTTTGACCTTACTGTCCAAGGATAAGCATCCGCTGAACAGAATATTCAAGGACATGCTGGTTAACGAGGTGCTGTTCAGGTCCATGAACGGGGATTTCACAGTCCAGCAATTGATCGACATCATCGATATTCTCACCAGCTTCAAGCAATTTAAGTATTACGAGGCCATCGATTACCTGTGGACTGGTTTAATAATAAGGCAGGAGGACATAACTGCTGACAATCTCGTGGCCCTGTTCAAGCTACTTATTTACATGAAACAAAGCAGAAACAGGGTACAGTCTTTGCTTGAGAAAAAGCTGACGCAGAATTATCATAAATTGGAGGTGTACCAGATGACGGACATCCTTGTTATATTTAAAAACGATTTGCAGTCACCGGTGGTGATGAAATGCGCGAGCGACTGGGCCAATATGTATCTGCCGTCTATACCCAAGTACCACGTCCTAGAGTTCATAGAGAGCCTCAACGACATGAAATTCATAAACTCGAGCATCGAGAAGTCAATAGAGAAGACGCTAATGAAGAATAAAATCAAGAAAAAGGATTATATATTAATAACGTCGATAGCCGCCTACTGTTCGAACGTACGTCTCAGGAGCTTGGGTATCTGCAACAGAATCGAAAAGTACCTTACGACTTATGCGAACAATTTCCCCCTGTCGTCGTTCATCGAGGTCATCGGCACCTTTGGCAAACTGAACTACTTTCCCGAGCACAAGGACAAGTTCTGGAAAACCTTCGAGAACAGGCTCGACCAGAAGTTCTTGGAATTCAAGGACAACGAGATACTGTACGTCCTGTTGTCGTGCGCCTACATAAACAAGTACTTCGTCAAGTACGCCAATCAGATCTTTACGTTGGAGTTCTTGAATAAACTTCATCCACCAGAAGGACAGCAGGAGCATTCAGTTCCTTAGGGACCAGCTGTATATACTGGACATAGCTATGACCCTGGAGTGCCCGGCTTACAAGGGCCCGATACTGTACAACCCTAAGCAAGCCAGCGACCCGGTGTCGGTCGACCTGCGCGTAAACGAGATCATCCACAAGATCCAAGACCAGTTGGTCGCGTTGGCCGGCGACGAGAAGAAGCTGAGCAAGCACGTGTCGATAAATAAATTCGCAGCCACGGGCCTGTACACGTTGGACGCCCTGATTCACAAGGATATCAAGCCCAAAGCCATAGTCGAGCTGAACTTGGCGCAGGAGAAAAATGAAAATACAGCGGTGCTCGTGGTGCTGCCGGATTACTACTGCTGGAACTCCAATGACTTGATAGGGGAGCAGGCGATGAAAGTCAGGCACTTGAGAAAAATCGGCTTCCGAGTAATGCTCCTTGATTTCAAAGTCTTATGTGAATTGCATGACCAACCGCATAAGCTGAAAAGCTATTTGTCGACCACTTACGCAGAGGCTCACCAAGCGCTTTAATACTTTCAATCGGTATTAATCACAACAATCCACGCTACTTACTTACTTAAACTCCTCTCCTCCTCTCCTCTCCTCTCCTCTCCTCTTGATTACGAGTAACCTCGTTTATTTATAAAGATATCTATCTTCGCCTACGTCGTCGTTGGGACGGTGGTTATTGGGGGGTTATTGGGGTGGGGTGGTGCGAGAGTAAGGGGAGCGAGCGGCACATTGCGAGTAAGTATTTACCCGTAAAATAATAATAATAATTGGTATTTTCCGTTTACAGTCGCGTGATCAAGACGGCCAAGGAGCTAGAAGTCCTTCGTTACGTTTGCCGCGTGAGCTCGGAGGCCCACAAGGTCGTTATGAGACAAATGCGCCCGGGAATGAGGGAGTACGAGGCCGAGTCGGCCTTCCTGCATCACGTTTACTCGGTAGGGGGATGCAGGCACGTATCGTACACCTGCATATGCAGTACCGGGCAGAACAGCGCCGTCCTTCATTACGGGCACGCGGGAGCGCCCAATAGCAAAGCCATTAACGACGGGGACATGTGGTAAGTCGGCCCTCCTTAATTCATATCGCTGGGACTCGCTCGTTAATATTGAGAGCGGGTAAAAAAAACGAGGCGCCCAAAGAGGAATTGATCGATCGATCGATCGATCGTATTAATTGGCACGCGTAATCACGTCGCAGTCTGTTCGACATGGGCGGCAATTATTGCGGCTACGCAGCCGACATAACGTGCAGCTTCCCAGCCAATGGCAAATTCACGGCTGACCAGAGGATGGTTTACAACGCCGTGTTGGACGCGAGGAATGCGGTACTGAAGGCGGCCAGGCCCGGTGTCCTCTGGTCGGACATGCACTTGCTCGCCAATCGAGTTATGCTTGAGGCATTGAAGAGGGGCGGACTCCTGGTGGGCGACGTCGACGACATGATGCGAGCCAACTTGAACGCGGTCTTCCAACCCCACGGGCTCGGACACTTCCTCGGTCTCGATGTCCACGACGTCGGTGGCTATTTACCCGCGAACCCACAACGTTCCACCAGGCCTGGCCTCAATAAACTCAGAACCTCCCGTAAACTGCTCGCCGGCATGTTCCTCACCGTCGAGCCTGGCTGTTACTTCATCAACAGGGTAACGGAAACAAGGCTAGCAAGGTCCACCCAAAGGACTATCCTCGTCGCTATCACATATATATATATATATGTATATATTGTTTTTTTTTTTTTGGCAGCTGCTGGACAAGGCGCAGGAGGACAAGGATCAGTCAAAGTTCATCGTCTGGGACGAGCTCGCGAAATATCGTGGCTGGGGGGGAGTGCGGATCGAGGACGACGTGCTCATCACCGAAACCGGCGTCGAGAACTTCACCGACGTGCCACGCACGTAAGTCGTTTCCATCCGCTTATTCGATCCAATGCTCACCACGTTCTCTCTCCGTTCTCCATTCCCAATCGAATTCGCCTCTCCTCTCCTCCCACACCCCCACCCCCCACGATAACCTTCAGTTGTACAATAAAATTCTGGACAAAAGTCATTTAAGGGGTCATATTCGATAAAAAAATTACTTCCCTCCGGATCACATGGAGCCGGAGTCAATAGAACTACAAACAATTATAATTCAAATACTGTTATTATTGTTGTTGTTGTTGTTGTTGTTGTTGTTGTTGCACGGCCGAGGAAATTAATTAACGCGCCTTAATGGCTATTGGCATTATTCGTGTTTTGGCTACTCTGTATTTGTATTGATAATAATTAATCTAACCGATGAATAAGCTCCGCGCTCGTCATCATCGACCGTTTGTTTTTTTTGTTTTTTTGTTTTTTTTTCTTTAGCCCCCCCTCCCCCCCGGCAGCATTTTCTTTGTCAATTACACGTCTCCTATTAGTTTTGGAGCATAAAGTTAGGCATTAATTTATACGTGCACGTAGTAAATATTTATATTTTCGTATTTCATTATTTATCTCGTTTAAGCCAAAATTTATTCATCATAATCCACGTAATGCGTTATATGTCATAATGTCGTTGGCCGCGTCCATTACTCTGTCGTTTAAATAATATTCTATTATTTATCTATTATTTGCTAATCCTCCTTATTATTCCATGGCTTTCAAGATCAACAATATTAACGGCCGTTCAACGGACGGACAACGGACAGAAATTACATGCCATGTATATTGTATATAATGAAGAGAAGAATATAGACAATCGAAATTAAATATATTCGGTTTACCGGTAACGGTAAAAATTACTGTTCCGCGAATGTAGTTCAAGATCAGATTTCGATATTAATAATCGTTACGTACTTTTTTGTCCCTCTCTTTCGCTCCCACTCTCTCTCGCGTACCGAGCGAGCAATTAGAAAATGAAAAGTCCTACGTAATGTCACAGCTTTCGGCATTAAAAATACATATTTGGTCAAAGCATTAGCCGTAAAACGTATGTATCGCACGTCAAAAGTAAATATAGCCGAATACTCATTTACATAGTCCGTGACGTTATAAAAAAACATTTTTTTTTCTTTTCCAATATATATCAAATATATATATATAAATACGAATTGCTTTGTATGCGCGAAAGAGTAACGTTATGTTATGCCGTTATAATAAGTTTTCATCGCTCATTACGTGTTAGGGCTTTGTATTGGGGGAGAGACATTCGAAGAGGCGTCGGCTACGGCTACGGCTACGGCGCACGTAGATTTTCTAACTAATCTTTGGTATAATAATGTCATTAGACGAGATAGAGGATCGCGTGCAAGCAGTGCAGGGAAGAGCGGATCCAAGCGTATAATGTCGATCGATTAACCGTCCGTCAATTGCGTTGAATTAAAAATCCATCGATCGCGCATGCGGGTCGATTTAAGAAAGTGACCGAATACATTCCGAAACAAGTGACGGCAATTTGTTAATAATTAGAAATTCATCATAGAAATTAACGACGTGGCTAAATTAAGTTTGTATTAACCGACTAGGGGACTGACTAATGGCATTACGTGCTAATGAAATGACAAGCGCTTCCTTACTCATGGACGAGCGATAGCGAGATGTGCGCCCGCCCTTGTGTTTCATTGGCCCTCGAGCTATTCGATGCGTTCTAACATTCCCTAATGCCTCTACTGATGCTCGCTGCCAATGCTCGTAACGCGCTGGTATCGGTACACCGCCCTGAGATAGCCGAGCCGATCTTTTGTTTTGACAATTAGCAATCGGTATCGGCCCCATTTATTCGCGATCGAGCCACAACAAGACGAATCCTAATTATATCGTACCTCGCGCCTACTTCCCGGTACACATCCAAACGAAACGCACAAGTTTCCCTTTGTACGTACTTCGCCGTACTCCGTTGTTTCGACTGACCCGCTTGAATTACCCGCTACATATAACGATTGTTATCCTTATCACAATAGTTGACATGCATAGCTTTCCCATGAATATTTAAGCGTTCGATCGTTTAATAACGACTTTGTACACTCACGCTGTTTCTTTATCGTGTGTTCACAGCGTCGAGGAGATTGAAGAGTTCATGAAGGGTAATTAAACTGCTTATCGAAAGGGAGAAAACGAATGAGAGAAAACGAAAGAGAAGGAAGGAAGAAAAAGGCCACCACTCAATGTGAGATCAATGGATTACGAGATGCAACAACGCCTTCCGCCGTCAACATCTATCTACTGGGGAAAATCTACTGTGAACGTTCAATCGCGTTATACACTGTTACACACATACACACGAGACTTTTATAAATATAAACACAATAATTATACGGAATTGCGTATATATTTTTTTCTTTTTTTGTTATGAGAAAGTTATTTTATTATAGAATATAAGATTTTATAAAACGAACGTTGATTAAAGACCGATGATGACCTTGGCTCCGACTACTTTTCGATTCCGCTCCCTAAATACGGTTCTTCTTTAGCTTTGAATTCCCTTGGAACTACGTCTTTATTCGTTCGTTAGAATTTCCCCCTCTCCCCTCTCTCTGCTGATTTCCTCATATTCTCTTCGCCAGTGGTACTTGTTGCGCAATCCATTTCAAATATCTAATTGAACCCCGTTGATTAATATATATATATATATAAAAGTATTGTTTTACGCATTGGTTAGACTGTATTTGAGAGAATCGCTCGGCGGTATTAATCTTTCGGTATTAATTATCGGAGGGTAGGAGTTTCTTAATAAAAAGAATTGTTTTCTTTCTTTTTTTTTTCTTTGTAAAAATACAATATTGCGTAAGAATTATGTCATTGGAAACGCGTTAAGTACTTTGATTGTCAATATAAATGAAAAAGTATTCATGCTGATATGCGTGTACATGGAGTAAGAAAAATCGTCGTGAGTAAATTGTCTGCGCTTGGCTTGGAAAAGAAATTAAATATTTTCCTCATCCGGCTTGGACGGAAACGTATTCTCGAATTAATTGTTCAATAACAAGAGGAGACTCGCGCCGGCTCACAGAAAATAATTATTCAATAGGGCCGAGAGCAGCCGAGAGCAGCCGAGAGCAGCCGAGAGCAACCGAAATCTAACGGGGAAATGAAAAAAAATGAAAACATTATTTCTCCAAACGCGCAATTATCATTACTCATTATTTATACAGCATTCGTCGAATAGATTTCTAAAACAATAACGTTACGTTACGTTTAAAAAGCATTGTCGTAAGGAATTGAATTGTCAATTGGGCTGTAACGCGAAAGATAAAGAGACAGACTCGACGAATAGCTTTTATCACAAGCAAGTAAAAGTCATTAAAAGGTAAAGAATTCATTGAGCACATCACGTGTATAAACACGGGCGACCATTCATTCCATTGTCATTAATTATTTTCTACTCCAATCGACCGACCGACCCGCCTGAAACTGTTTTATATATATAAAAAAAAAAAAAAAAGAAAAAAGAAAAAAAAAAGGCGATAATTTTCTTGAGAGAAATATTTTCGTATCCCTTTAGAGTTTTCGTTAAAGCGCGTACGTCAAAATATAATGCCGCTCTGATTTAAAATTGACGAATCAAAGCTACGCAGATGGGGATCTTGAGTACGTTTACGTCAGCGGAGCAAAATAGTTACTTGCAGTCGTTAAAGATGTAATCCGTACTCGGGGTAGTGGTGGGGTGGGGGAATTAAGAACTTTAGAATAAGAGAAAAAACCTGTCGTGGTAATGCTCGTTTTATCGGCTAAAGAACTAATCGTTTAATGGAGGATATGTTATATCTGTTGGAGAGAGAGAGAGAGAGAGGGAGGGAGAGGAAAAGTAGTAAGAAAAATACGGCGAAAAGGGAGAGAAGTAGTGAAGCGACGAGCGCCGTCTCCTCGTATTCTCGATTGAAAATAAAAAAAAACCTATCTCGAGTCAATGGTGCTGGAAAATAACAATTTTTTCGTAAATACATAACCTTAAATGTTTTGCAGAATTAAGGAAACGAACTTTGACGCGGTCAAAGCTCAGCCGATATCTATACATCTATTTAAATGTATATATAAATATATATAAGCTCGGACGTGTCGAAGACGAGAGAGCTTTGCTTGCGCTTTCGTACGCGTACGCACACACCTACAGGGCACGTAATTTCGATTTCTCGGTAAAGAGTCGTAACATACGTTAAGTGCATGCGTCGGAAATGGTAAATAGCATTGGATAATGCTATGGGCGGGGAGGGGGGGTAAACGAGGGAAGGTGGGAGGTTATTGGGGTTATTGGTAACGAGGAAGAGCCTAAATAAGGCATTTACAAGTTTTTACAAATTCCTCGAGATTACGTGTTTCCCGTATTTAACGGATCGATGACATTTAACCTCAAAAGAAGCTTCCGGGAAATGGAAGGATAAATGCAAAAGCCCTCCCGCAAGTGCATTGCATAACTAAGCGGCCGAATAATGTGCCCCGTCGTTGTTACTTATACGTAATTTATATTGGAAATCGAAGGAGCGAGTCGGTAGCGGATACGATCTAACCTTGAAAGCGGACCGAGTCCGCTCGTCATCCGGGTACGGAGGAGACAAAAGAAGCCGAGGGATTCGAATGATATTCCGGGGCTATTGGGGTTTGCGTTTACGAGGGCAGCGGTTACGGAGCGACGGGGTTATTGGGGGAGGGAGTGGGAGTGGGAGATGGAGAGGGAGCAGGAGTAAGGGTAGGATCGATCGTCGCTCGCCTACATCTTGGCACGGACTGAAGGGCGGGCAGTGAGTCCCAGGGGAGGATGCCCGAGGCGATTGGGGACGGACGGTCGGCTTATTGGGGGTGGGCAGAGCTTACTCGGGTAAAGCTCTTCCGGGCCGAGGAAGAGCCGCGCGGGTCAATATAACCGCCGGGAGGGGCGGGGGTGGGTAGTCCTCGAGGAAGGCTCGGCGGAGGAACGAACGACTCCCGCTCCGAGAAGCTCGGGGAGCTCCTCCCCGAGGAGGATCCCCACCCGTGGACGCTGCTCGTCGGTGAGTTGCGCGCGCCCCCGAGCTCCGCTGACGGCGCTATCGACTCGGGGCGGGGAGGGGTATGGCAGGGGGCGCCGGTGTCAGCACGCCACCGTCGCTCGGGACTCGGACTACTGCTTGGCGTTACCGAGCCGCGCGCGCGCTTCTCCTCGTCGCGCCTTTATTATCGTGCGCCGAGCTAGAGCTCGCAGTTGCGCGCTCGCCGCCGACGGCACAGCTCTTCCAGCTATCATCGCGACGAGATTCGCGCCTCCGACTCCTCCTCCTCCTCGTCCTCCCTCCCCGGCCCACTCCCCGGGCCCCCTCACGTCCGCTCGAGAGGTCGGCGAGCTCTCGCTGTGACACCCGTCACTTGAGCCCGACATCCTCGCCAGGGGGATACAGTGTCGTCACTCACCAGGACAAAACGACAGTGTCACGGAGACTGAGAGAGCGAGAGAGAGAGAGAGAGAGAGTGATAGAGTGAGGGGGGGTCGAGGCCAGGAGAGGTGCATCAGCAGCAGCAGCAGCAGCAGCAGCAGCAGCATCAGCAGCACTAACAGCGTGGCCGGTAGCTCCCGAGACCGCGCGAGTGTTTCGAGTTCCCGCCCTCTTCGTGTCTGCGCCCTGACACAACGCGACCCATGAGCCTTTCCTCGGCCGGGGAGGAGGAGGGCGCGAGTCGGAAGGGGACCTCCGCGGACCGCGATGTCTCGGTCTGCTAGAACCGCGGCCTCGGCCGACGGGGACGTTCCCACGCTCGCGTCAAGCTCGAGGATAATGCTCAAGTCCCGATTTAAGCTCCGTCGTCGTCAGCAGCATCAGCATCAGCATCAGCATCAGCAGCACCAGGAGCACCAGGAGCGGATGAGAGCAGCCTTGTTGGCGGGAGCATTGAGACTCGAGAGCCATTTTAATTGACAGGAGGCGGTCCTGTGAAAAGAAAGACATTTAAGAAAATCAAAAAGAAAAGTAGGGAGGGAAGTTTCCGGTCAGGGGGCCACGAGTCCAGTGCCCTAAAATTTCCCGGGTATATAGGAGTTGACAGCCGCTCCGGTCGAGCAGTGGTGCCCTTGCTCCCCCGCCCACCGGAGATTCACGCGTCGCTGACGCCGAGGTAGTGAGTTCCTCTTCGCGAGGACTAGCAGAGAGAGAGGGAGAGAGGGAGAGAGAGAGGCATCTACGGATCGATCCTCGAGCTCGACAAGTGACATAAGGACAAGACTCGCGGGTGACTTCGCCCTGAGCTTCGCTCTTCGTCTTCTTTGTGCCCCGTTCGTATATACGCGAGCGCTCTCTCTCTCTATATATATATATATAGATAGGTAGATAGATAGATAGATAGATAGATAGATAGATATACATATAAAACGTAAGCCGGAGGCTCCCAATACCACCGCAGCCATAAATTTCCGTCTTACCGACCTGGCGATTACTTCTTACTGGCCCTGCTGCCATTGGTTCCGCTGCTCCTACTACTCACGTAAACGAGCAAACGACTTGGCGTAGGGCGGCTAAGCTGATTTATTTGCGAGCAAAGTACCCGAAGGGATATGCGCAGAGGAGAGGAGCGACTTTTTTCGCGTGCCACTGTTTACGAGCTCGAGGAGAGGTAATCGCTCGTCTTACGTCTCCCTCTTCCTCCTCTTCCTCCTCTTCTTCTATAAGGAAAGTCATTAGAAGCTCCGGAAGCTCCGGGTTAAAAGGAAAATCATCATCGATCGTAAGGGATGAATTACAACTAGTGAGACAGAGACAGAGTGAGAGTGTGATAGAGAGACAGAGTGAGAGAGAGGGAGGGAGGGTAATCGTCCAAGATTAGCGAGCCTGATTAATGATCGGTGAGCGGAACTTTTTTCTTCCCGACGACGGCGACACCGTCCCCTGGTGACGCCCATTAGCCGAGGTGCGGATAAGCAAGTAATCCAACACAGAGGAAGAGATGTACTGCTTCCAGAATCCGTTTTCGCGAGCCTCTCGCAGCGTGGTGACGAACCCCCTCAACCCGAAATGCTCGGACGCGAAGAGGCGGAGCTCCGAGGCGACGAGCGAGGGCTCGGGCTCCTCGTCCATCCAATACATCGATCAGCTGTCCGAGGCGAGCAGCACCGACACCCTGCCTGGCATCCGGAGCGACTACCTCGACAGCGAGCTCCTCTCGCCGGGCCCGGACTGCCTCGCATCCCCGACGATCGTCTTCACCAGCGACGACAACAACAAGACGACCATCTCGAGCGCGAGTTCCTTGATCGACGAGGCCAACTCGACCATCGACGAGAATGGCTTCGCCAGCCTCCTGCAGCAGCAGCACCACCAGCACCAGCCCAGCAACAACCGAACGAATCCAATACGACCAAGTCCGGGGGACGCTGGCGGAGGAAGCTTCTCCTGAGATTGCGCTCGACCGATTCCTCGAATTCGAGTAACGGCGAGGCAGGGAGCTCCTCCGCCTCCCCCTCACCGGCCAGTGACTCCTCATACTCGAAGAATCTGCAGAACCATCACAATACCAATAATCTACACCATCAACACCACCCACCAACACCAGCACCACCAGCACCACCAGCACCACCAACTTCATAATCAGCAGCAGCACCAGCAGCAGCACCACCAGCAACGTCATCAGGAACGGAAGCTGATGGCGCTGTCGCCCAAGCACGCCCAGCGTCATTACTCGACGGGCTCGACGAGCATGCTCTTAAGGGGCATAGAGAACGGCTTCAGCGACGAGGACGACGACGACGTCGACGAGGAGGACACGTGCAATCTCGAGGAGACCGAGCCCGAGGACGCGTCGTCCCTGCCCTCGAGTCCCGCTGCCCCGGCGACGGTTGGCCTCGCGACCGGCAGCCCGGTGCCCTATTACGGCTTCCTCTCGGTTAACGGGGGCGCGATGCGCCAGGAGAGCACGAGCACGAGCTCGCCCCAGCTCTCGACGGAGACGCGCGAGAACGACGAGCGCGGGCCCCAGGGCCTGCTCGAGGAGACCTCGTCGCTGAAGGAGGAGAAGCGGGCCGGGAGCAACGAGACCGTGTCGATCAAGTCACACCTGAAGCCGGAGTGCGGCCTCGAGACCTCGAGCTGCCTGCCCGTGGCGAGGTCCTGCCCGAACCTCGAGCGACAGAGCGCCGGCTGCTCGAGCGCGAGCGGCTCCTCGAGCCCGAGCCCGAGCCCCGGGCCCGCCGGGCCCCGGTTCAAGCCCATCGAGGAGGGCGACATCCAGGTCTGCTACCTCAACCACACGAGGACCTTGGTCAGCAAGATACTGTCGAGCAGGTTCCTCAGACGTTGGGAGACTCATCATCTCTACCTGAACGACGCCTGCCTCTCCTCCAAGACGGTAAGCACCTACATTGTCGAGCCTTTTAATCATTACAATCATTTAGGAGGAAAGTAATTGTCGCCTTCGGGAGCTCGAGTTGGGGTTATTGGGGATCGGGTATCCGCGACCATGGAATCATCGCCTGCCAGAATTTCCAATTAGATTAACTCGACGACAAAGTCACAAGCTCTAATCAATCGTTCTCGGCGGACATGGGGATGAGGTACGGGTAGTAGCGAGACCACCCGGCTGGCCGGTCCCGCTCTTCTTGCCCTCGTACTACTGCCGATGAGGGGCGGCCGGGGCAATGACATCCAATTAGCCCAATAACCCCAATAACCCCAATAACCCCAGGGCAGGGTTGTAAGGCGAAATAGGGACGTTGGCCGATCGCACGCAAGTTTTTAACTAACTAACGATCGAGCGAGCGATCGAGCGATCGAGAGAGAGAATGAGAGAGGTGGGGGAGTGGGTGGGTGAGGAGGACGTTACCGGTGGTCACTCGGTATTGAAATTAAGCGACAGACGTTTAATTATCGTAGCGGCAATTGGCAATCCGATTAAATTAATTGGATCGAAGCGACCCTTCCCCTCTCGAATGCCATTAAATAAAATAAAATAAAATAAAAAAAAAAAAAAACAAAAAAAGAAGAACGAACAAAGAAGCGAAAGATAAAAAGGAAAAAGGCGGCAGCAGCTCGCTCGAGGACTTGTAAAATTAAAAGTGGATTTCGGGGGGAAACGGAGGCTTTATTATGCCTTAACGTTATAATGGGGACGCGAAGACAATTGGCCGAGGTGGTAATAATTACAGCTAAGTAAGCACTGTCGGTAATACAATCCTCCGATGACGTACGACGGGCTGATGGCGATGGTGGTGGCGGTGGTGGTGGTGGTGATGGTGGCGGTGGGGAGGGGGAAGGGGGGCAGAGTTGATTTTAAGCTCCTCCGGGCGTAATGGCCGATTCGTACGTACGTCATCCCGCATTATTCTAACGCGCCTCTTTTAACACTTTCCATTTATTTAATTCGCGGGCGGCTGATGGAGGTTATTGGGGAGGAGGAGGATGGGGGGAGTGAGAGGAGAGCCGTACGTGGAGGACGCGTAGGAGCCCCGGAGTAAATGACCTGCGTCAGTCGGTCGGTCTGATTTCCTCACTAAGTGGAGTTCAATCTTCCCGAGCCTATCGATCGTCCTGCTATTTTCGTCCAGCCGATCTTGAAAATAGTCGCGGGCCTCGACAAAAATACCTGCCCGATACTCCCACCCTCCCCCCCCGCCACCCGGAGCTGCAGTTCACGGGACTGAACTGCTCGATCCGATCTAGTCCGGCTTATTAAGGATCTGACGAAGGATCCGCCCGAAAGGATTTATTATATCGGACGCCGAGTGGACAAAGTTTACGCTCGCATGGCCATTGATCTCGTTCAAAGGAGGAAAGAAAGGAGGAAAGGAGGAAAAATCCGTGAGGGAAGCGGTACTGCTTAAAAAAAACTGCTTTCGAATTAAATTAAAATAGCCCGGAGAGCGGATATAAAACGTCGTCGGGGATGATCTTTACGATCTTTTAAAAATTCTAATGGATAAAGGGGGGGGGGGACCCGCCGCCGAGTCTAAAGTAAAGTAAAGTTAAGTTAAGTAAAGTAAAGAGGTCTCTCTCTCTCTCTCTCTCTCTCTCTCTCTCTCTCTCTCTCTCTCTACTTTAATAGCTCAAAACCGTTGGAGGAATATTCGTATTTTATAGGGTGAGAGCTCGCCGGAGAGCTTAGTGGGAGGATAAAATATTTTTGGGAGCCAGGCTTGACCGGCAGTCGAGCGGACCAAAAATAAATCCCCCCATCCCCATGATCCAGACTTTATCAAATGAAAGCATGGCCAGTGGCCGAGCAATGGAGTCGGTAAATTATTAACGAGCGGCCACGCGCCAACCCTCCTTACTTCGGCGTCCTCCGACGTCCGTACTTTATTTAACGCGATTCGTTCGCTCGATCGTTTAATCGACCGTCGATCATTAGCCGTGGATCATCGTACCGGGCTACGGTCGTTTTCCTCATCACAAACACCTCGGAACGAGCCGTTAGAAATGTTAGGGAGAATCGTGTATCCCCGTCGCAGCTCCACCCCCGTACCCTCAAAATCCCAAAGGATCTACGGATGCGAAAGATCATTATTATTTCCTTGGAAGTAGGTAGACGTCGGTGGTTCGCCTCGACGCGCACATCGAGGTCGCGCTTGGATTTCTTACGTTACACGACGCGGTTATCCGGCTGCCGTGGATCCGACGTAAAACTCCTCTCCCCCCCCCTCGGGTATCCCGCGATCCACCGAATAAACTACTTCGGTAGTATTGGGTTCGTCGCCTCGCTTATTCTTAAATAACTTTTAAAGCCGCTCGTGATAATATTTATAATAGCGGCAGTATCATATCGTGGGCAAATATAAATAAGCCCGTACTTACATATTATCGTATGCATGGCCATGTGTACACGACGATAACGCTTGGTAATAAGAAGAATACGATAATACATATTGACTTTAGCAAAGTTACATTCGCCGCTTTATAGGCGCAACGCCGACTATCCATCCATCGCCTTCGTAAACTCACTTTATACCGTTGCCCTAATAATTTCTTTATCGCGCGGATAATCTAACGTCCGCCCTACCACTCCCCCTACCACCCCTACCCCCCCAGAAATTAATTTTGGTTCAAACGTACCGAGGCCTTGATTTGTATTAAACAACAAAAAGAAAGAAAAGAAAAATGAAGTTTGGGGAGGAGCTTTTGGTTTTCGTCAAACGTTGCCGACCCATTTTTAACGAGTACTTTAATTAAAATCCTAATAATTCTAATTGTAAAGAGGTTGTTAACTTGGTTATTGGGAGGCGCGCGTATTAGATTATACGTATATTAGAGGTTAATGTAATAGCATGTAATGTAGGCGGCTCTTCCATAAAGGTTACATACACAACGTCAGGATGTTTTTGTTTTATTGCACGAAAGTTATTCAAGTACATGGATTGGCAATAGTGATTGTTTATAATAATAATAGCGCTGGTTTTCATTATTCGCATACGGTAGTGATATTGGGATTCCTCGACACGATCTTCCACTTACTTTCGGCAACGTAATAATAAATCTCCGCTAATGCCGAGCATCCGCAGAGCATTATTAGCAAAGTCGGCAGAGCCAAACAACACGTACAGCAGCCGCATTACATAATTAAAGCATATTTATTAATTAAACGTAACGCGTAAGTTGGCCAAAGATCCCGTTGTTTACCTTTCATTATTATAATGATCAGGACTTGCCTTACGTGCTGCTACGCGCTGCCTTGTATCATTTATTTAATGGCTAGACAAATCAGGATTAAGATTAATATAAGCCCTTATTCGGATTATCGTTAACAAGTAAAAAGAAGATGAAGATGAAGATGAAGAAAGAAGATGAAGAAAGTCCTCGCGAGATGATAGATCGGCGATAGATCCCCGGGGGCAGGGCAGTAATTGATTGAAGGCGGCTATCTCGAGCTGCATACGGCACGCATTCGTTGGGTTATTGGGGGTTATTGGGGTTAGAAACGGAGAGGGGGATCGGAGTGACGACGGACTTCGAGTGCAAAAAACAATGCGCGAGTCAATGGGCAATTGGGTCCGCCAAGACCGGCTGATTCGAAAAACATTCCTTTTCTTCCGCGAATCTGGCTGACGTTATGGTAAAACTTGCGCGCGTGTTCCGCTTGTTCCGCGTGTTCCGCGTGTTCCGCGTGCGCAAGCTATTCTTCCCGGCAGTTTTACTTGGGCTATTTATAAAAATTGATACTCAGTCAAGAATTGGGAAAATTACAACTATATTAGAATTGCGGCTAATTTTAAATCAAGACCGAGCGTCAGAACGTTCGACCATCGGGATCTTGGATTACTACAATTGCTTTCTCATCGCAGGACGATAAATTTACTTCGTCTATGCATATACGCACATACGTACATACGTACATATACATATATATATAGAGAGAGAGAGAGAGAGAGAGAGATGGAACATTACATTCGCAAGGAGTTGTTTAGCCTTTTCAATTAAAAATTACGTCCTTATCTGCCACCAGCCAATTTAGCCCCCACCCCCTCCTCCCCCAATAACCCCATCGCTCACCCCTTCCCTTCTACCTATCCATCTATCCATCCCCAATAACCCCAATAACCCACCGGAGCGTAAAAGTATCGCAAAGAGACGCTCGCGAGTATGAGAGATGTAGAGGAGATGGGCTTGAAAGGCTCCGGTGAAACGTCCCGCGAAAGGAATAAAATTACACGATAAAAGCGTACTTCTCGACTCGAGCAGCCATCGGATTGACCCTCTTTTCAGAAGGAGGAAATGTCCTCCTCCTCCGTTTTCATAAAATCAGCCGCGATCTTTCCAACGCAATTACAAGTATTCCACAAGCACGAACTATTATACCGTCTCTCCACGTGTATATACATATATACATATATATATATATATATATAGAGAGAGAGAGAGAGGGAGAGAGTGATAATGGTAATAATTTTTTGACGAATAGCGGGGGGAAGGATCGTGCGTCCGGCTAAAAATATTCCGAGATTAAGGGTCAGAGCTAAAATGTAATGGCGATGTCGTAAAAGCGAAATTGTTCGTACTCGTTCGCTCTCCTCGTTCATTCACGATTAAAAAGGAGAAGGGGGAGCGAAGTTATTGTTCACAGCGGAATAATAATAGCCATAATAATAATAATAATAATAATAATAATAGATCAATTAATTAATTGATTAATCGTTGGGGTTATTGGGGTTATTGGGTGGAGTGGGAGGGAGCGGTAGTAGGAGGGAGCGGTAGTAGGAGGAGGAGGAGGTGGAGGAGCGGATCGCGAATCAAAAATATCGCCTAAATAAAGAGACGCACGACGCGCGGCCTCCTCTTAACTTCGCGGCACAATAAATCTCAACGCATTATTTCCTTACGTATTATTTATAATTTAGTAGGGGCGCGCTACTTACGGGTTTGTAAGGGCCAATCGAATGGTTCAGTGGTCCGGTCAGACCTTTCGATAGAATTAATAATCTCCATAAAAAGTCCATCCCAAATACGTTTGGGGCAAGCGAATCTTGCCAATTTTACCTTCGTCCTCTTTGCAATTGCTCTTATTACCTGGGCAAGTGGAGCTAGCCCCTGCCCATACCTACGGCTATTGGCGTGCGGGGGAGGGGAGGCGGATGGGAGAGATAAAAAGCCCATCGTTTGGATTTAGGTTGGATTTCCGGGGGTAGGGAGAGGGTCAAGGCCGCATTGGCCAATAATGCCGCCAATTACTTGAGCTTACACGATATGCGAATACGCCGTTACGTTGCTCGTACTCCGGAGGTCCCGGGCGTCCTCGTAGGCCTCGTAAAGCCAATGCGATTCCCCCAATAACCCCAATAACCTTTGCCTTCCTTTGGTGGCTCCTACGCGGCGGTAGAGCGGCGACCATCGCGGCCGAATGAATACAACGAGCCCATTGCCTCCCGAGGCTCGACCTGACACCGAGCCCTGCAAAAAATCACGACCTCTCGATCCGGCCATAGGCGTCGCTCGCTTCGATCCAGCACAAACGGGATCATAACATTATTACACACAACACTGCCAGCTCCCATCTACGCATATAAAATATCCTCCTCCTCCTCCTCCTCGTTGCCTTATTTTTAATAACCTTGTTGAGCCGACGTTATTAACCCTTCCTCCCTTTCCTTCCTCCCTTTCCTTCCTTCCATTTTACGAGTATTAAAATACCTTATTTCGCTGACTCATCTTAATACTCGAGTCTTTAATAATAATAATAATAATAATAATAACGATATTATTGTATTATAAGGTAAAATTCAAGGATTAGCTTTAGCTCTGTACAGCGAGCTGCCGGGTTTATTGAATATTGATTGACAACCGTGCACCTTCTCTTCGAATTCGTAGGAGCAGAGAGAGAGAGAGAGGAGAGGGAGGGAGAGGGAGCGAGGGCGTAGAAAATTACATTGTCTCCGTGTAGGTGAACGGCTGCGTATTATCAGCTCTTCTTGCTCCTGCCTACAAGAGCATTATTATTATTATTTTATTTTATTTATTTTATTATTATTTTTTTTTGCAACTAAGGGATAATAGCGCGCGGCCTGCCAAATTCTAACCTAACGTCAGTTAAATGACGCGTACGAGCTCGGCGAGGCGCAACGTTAATTACGAGCGTCAGCTAAATTATCGTCCATTCGATAAAGCAGCGCGTTACATGCGTACAGCGAGCCTCGTATTACTTTTATTACGTATAACGTAATACGGCCCCGTTCAGTGATTATCTCGACGATTTCTGCTTGTTTTTCCGTATATTCTCCCGCCCAGTCGGAAAATAAACGACGGGTAGGGGCGTTCGGCTCGCTCCGGTCCATTACGTTTAGTCAATAGTTTAGCTCGCGAATAATTATTTTCAATAAATCCGGCTATTCTTGGACAAAATCCGTCCGGGCCGTACGGCGGGCGGGCGGGCGGGCGGGCGCGGGGGGAGAGGATCCGAAAGGATCCGAAGACTCTCGAATACCCGATTATTCGCTGATAATTCGTAATTGCAGCCGAATGGGCCTGTATCCTATACGCTTACATTGTATTTGTTATTCTTTGAGCGCGCGACCGCCGAATTAGCAAGTTTATTACGTTAGCAGAGTTTAACGATCGCCTATAAATAGTCATTGGGAATGCCAAAGCGTAATGAATTGGGAGAAAAAAAATTGATATCGAGTTGCGCGCGCGCGCTAGCTCGAGTCGAGTCTCGGCCACGATAATACGCGCACGATCAAGCTCTACGCCAAATAGGACCGACCACCTTCTCCCGCTCTCACCGCTCTCTCGCCGCTCTCGCCGTTTCACGTTCCGAGTTCCCTGCCGCCGCCGCGTCCCTCGTTTCTTTCATCCGAGGAATATCATTATTCGTCCGCGGAGTATTTGTTTAAATTATTCCGGCTGGTGGTTTTATGAAGCAGCGAAGCGATACCCGTTCCTCGATCTAATTGAATCGAGAGAGAGGAGAGGGAGGGAGAGCGGGAGGGAGGGAGGCAAGCGAGTACATCGTCCGTGCGATTGGCAACGAGTCCCGGGGCACGAATACGCACGAGCGGTCTAACGGGTCAGGAAGACGCGCGTGCCCGCGACCTCGAGTCCGTGCCGCTTCCTCGTCGCCGCTTCCTTGACGCCGCTCCCTTGACGCCGCTTCCTTAAAGCGACTACTCTCCTTTTAGGGAACGATAACGAGAGCTCGAGTTCCTTCTCGCTTCCTTCCTGCTCACGTGGCCGAAAAAAAAAATATAAAGAATCCGTCGCGGATGAACTCCTGACGCTCCGTTACCTCTACGACCCACTCCACCCCCCGCCCGACGTCACTCCCCTGCCACGGAGTCTCGAAGGGTCCGTGCCACGCACCGACCGACAATCCGGGATTTTTTTTGTTTTTTTTTTTTCTTGGCCCCTCTTTAGGAGCGGCGCACTTTTGTTTCCCAATAACTCAACGGCATACCGTAGTCCTTTCGAGTCACTCGACTCATAAGTATTACGCAATGTCTCCCCCCCCAACCCCTGTACTCCTCCCTCTTTTATTCGCTCGCGCTGCCACGATCAGAGATCATCCCGCGTCAGCTACCTTCTCTCTCCCTCTCTCCCTCTCTCTCTCTCTCTCTCTCTCTCTATATTCACATTTCGAATATCAAACACGGTTTTTAATGCTTCAACACCTAACGACTCGAAGCGCTAAAGCAATTTCTTCTTTTTTATTTCTCCTCGTTCTCTTTTACTCGCCGATTCGCTTATTAACACAATGAAAATCCTCGTATTTTACAGATATCCCCGAAAAAAAGTATTTACTTGGATTGTCTAATTGTCCGGAGCTTTCGAAGCCACTTTCCTTTTTCGGCAATAGAAACTCCCCTCGCTCTCTCTCTCTCTCTCTCTCTCTCTCGTTTTAGAGAAACCCGATTGAAAGGATTTGGCAAACGTTATAGCAACTGGGCCGTAATAATCCGATCCGAGCCGATTTATCCGTGCGCCTACTGCGAAGCAGATCTTGGTTCTGCGTGCGCGCGACGACGAAACGTCGGCAATCGCCACGAGACGTAAAGAACGCCAGGAAAAACAAGCGCAGCCTATTACTTCTCTTTCTCTTTCTCTTTCTCTCGTCTTTTATTATTTGCTTCTTCTACGTTTTTTTCTCTTCTTTTTCTTTTTCTTTATATCGCTCGAGCTTAAAGACTCGAAAGCTCCGCGACACTTGATTCGGTTCGGGACGGGGTAATAAATTTCTCCCTCGTGACTTGCCGCTTAAAGGCGTAAAAAGGAAACGAGAGAAAATGACTCGCGAATTTAACGTGAGACTCTCTCGAGAGAGAGCCGACGGCTCCCATTCATTCGAATTCTATTTAATTAGGCAAAACGTGGATGTTTATATCCATCGAGGTTACGTAATTGGCCGTGAGGTGGGGCCACCCAATAACGCTCTACTCCGCTAAATCACGCCAGCTATCGCCGCTAACCGCTACGTATATACGTATCCCCAGCTCCAAATAATCCACCTCAGCACCAACACAACAGCACCAACCACCACCACCAACAGCACCAACAGAATATATCGTCGGCTGAACGCGTAGAGCGATTTTGATTTTTGCTGCAAGTCCATCGTGCTGTGAATCGCGACGGGTATCTGTAACAATGGGATAGAAATTCACGGGGGGGGGGGTGGGGGTGGGCTTTTAATAATAGAGAAGCACCGAAAGCCGAATGATGATTTGTCAATGAATCGTTTAATGATGCTTTAAGTATAGTAGGCGAGCGCGTAACAAAAAAAACAGGATTTAATTAGGGAAAACATTGTACTGGCAAAATGCAAAGTGCAAATATCTCCGGGCAATGTATTCAAAGTACAAAATCCTCCCTGCGATATGATATTCGAATTATAATTGACGACGCTAGCCCCGTCCCCGTCCCTGTACCCGTCCCCGTCGTCACGTCGTCGTGCGACGAAATCAAGTCCATTGTTGTTTAACAATACGCCTAAAAATATTTGAGCGCACGCGGGATACTTTACACGCGACGATAAACGCGGGGATTTATTTAAAATTAATTACATGGCAAATTATTGTCCCCGTTTGGTGCAGAATCGGGTAACGCAAGGAAAGTATATACGATGATATATATGCTGGCCTGAGTAAATATAAAGCGGGGGTCGCGGTATCAAAGCCTTTCCTAAAATATCGCGTTTCTCCTCGTCGTAGTACATAGAACGTCGTAATTAGACATATTAATCAATGCTTCCTACCAAGTCCCAACGAGTTGCCCAACGAGTATAGTGTATACTATATTACTACGTCCTCTACTGTATGCGTGCGGTGCGCCTATATCGGCTAACGGTAAACGGGTGGCTACGGGGCGGGGTGGGGTGAGTGAGGGGGTGGGTGAGTGAGCGATTGAGGGAAGTGCGAGGGAGGGAGGGACGGGTGGAGGGAGGGAGGTATATACGACGTCGAACGTTAAAGTTAAGCGAAATTTAAAACGTAAAACCTATGACCGGACGTCCGAAATTTCTTATTCAATGATCGAGCGGCTTTTATTTCGTGAGCAAACGAATAACTGGCATTACGTGACAAGATCAAATAAACTTGATTGTTCGTGTACATACGCGTGAAAGCTAAGACCCGTCGAGTCGGTGGGGCTTGGGCGGCGTGTGTGTGCGTGTGTATGCGCGTGTGCGTGCGCCCGTATGCTTGGTTACCTGCTGCTTTCTTGCCGCGGCTCCCTAAACATCGACCCCCCACCACCCCCACCGCCACCACCTCCCACCACCCGCCCACCACCACACGCACCACCACCAGCACCACCACCACGGCCGTAAACGCGACGGCAGCGAGTGAGTGAGTGAGACGGCAAGTGAGAAAACACAAAGAGGCTTATCGAGCGACATCGAACGTTTTACGAGCACGGACCTCCCGATGACATTATTATCATTATTGCTGCCGCCGCCGCTGCTGCTGCTGCTGTTGTTGTCGTTGTCGTTGTTGTCGTTGTTGTTGTTGTTGTTATTCCTTGTCGAGCGAGGGAAAGGAGCCAGAGTTAAAAGGCGCTCGGCCCTTTTAGTCCTGGCTTGGCTATCCCTATGCGGAAGTATCATCGACCTCCTCCCCCCCCCCCCCTCAGCCAGACCGCGTAGACGACGGGCTGGTGCTCTCTCTGGCCTCAGCTCAACGAAAGGCTTTGGCCGCTGGCATTGTCGTCAGTCAGCTCTGCATATGCGGCTTATCGATTCGCGAGGCTCGTACACTGCCATCGCCGTCCGGGCAGCACAGCCGCCCACGGGCCTGCACGTACACGCATTCCAGTGACTTTTTATCGAGTCGCTCGACTGGAGCTCGGGAACTTTGTCCCGGCACCGTGAGCGCTCGACCCCCCCCCCCCCCCCCCGAACTGCATCGAGCGCATAGCCCCAATAACCCTTTCGATCGCGATGCCGAAACTTCCTCTACGCCGAGCCTTTGTCTTTGTTTTGGCATTGTTACCTACCCCCCTTGAGCTTACGCGCCCCTTACGAGGATACCACCCGTGCTACGAGCATTTTAGGAATTCCCGTCTTGAATTGATTTTTAAGGGTGACGCGCTGATCCTCCCGGAGCGCTCCCTAAGCCTCCCGGCACCGGGACCCTCCACCGACCCGACCAATTACTAAAGAAAAAAAAACCCACCCGCTCTTGGCGCCACTGCCCACCCTCCCCCCAACCCTCGCCACCACTGGAATCGCGAGCGATCGAACCACCGTCTCTCTCTCTCTCTCTCTCTCTCTCTAACGCCCGCTCGACCGACGATAAATAACTGTACTCGTACGGGAACGTGACTGTGTATGTATGTGGGTGCGTGCCCGGGCCGAGGCTCCCATAAATCAAGCGGTTTTATGCAAAATTAGAATCATTTATTCGGGGGCGCCCGAGGCGAGAGTCTCGCGTACCGAAGGGCGCCGACGCCGACGCCGCCGCCGCCGCCACTACAAAGCTACCGATTCCCTTTTACCTTCCTTCATCCAATACTACCGCCATTACTACTACTACTACTACTACTACTACTACGTATTGACGTTTCATTTTCGAGATAGGACGTGGCAACGATAGCTGAAAAAAAAAAAACAATAAGAATAGACGAAGACGAAGAAGAAGAAGAAGAAGAAGAAGATGAGGGGAGGAGGGGAGATTAAAAAATAAAGACCTTTTTATTCGTTCGTCTCTCGCATTGTTAATTATAAAGCTTTTAAGACCTTAACCTTTACTTACGCGCGCGATTTACAGTGATTTACAGTGATTTACAGTGATTTACAGTGATTTACGGGCAGTTTAGCACTTTTTTTCCTTCGAGTTCTCTCTCTTTTTTTTTTTTTTTTTTTTTTTTTACTACGACTCTTCACGAGCGGAGGACGTAAAGGTTGTTAAAAATTCTGAAAATTATTATTCGTTTTCGTTTTTGACGCAAAACGTCAAGGCCCTCGTTTAGGTAGGAAAACGTGTGACGTGTGCTCAGCACCCCCCCCCCCAACCGACCCCCACCCACCCATCCACCCACCCATCATACGACGTAACACGCACAGAGCTTGTGTCGGCATCGAAACGACATTCAACGGAATCCCATTCTCTGCATTAAATATATACGTGCATAGATATATATATGTATATGTATAATATGTATATGTATAACTGGCCAGGTTTAGCGGATGAATTCCTTTAAAATTTTTACTCACAAATAAAGTTTCAGATCTGTTCGACAACTACACTCCCCTCTAGCCCCTCCCCGGCCCGTAATCCTAATCATTTAAAATCTTTTACGCGCAAAAAATTTATTATTTTCCAATGCTTTACGACTTTTGCACAATATTTATAACCCGAAAGTAAATAGTCCATACATTTCAAATTGATGTACATAAATATTTTATTGACCTGTTAAGGATTTTAATTTCATTTATCATGTTTTATTCTTTGAATCGACTACTGAATCATTTTTTAAAATATTGATATCCCCACCCCTCCTCTCTCTCTCTCTCTCTCACTCTCTCTCTCACTCGCGCCGCGCCTACCCTCGTTTTGCATTTACAAGTCTAGGCCGTATTATTCATCCCGGCGCGGAAAGCAGAACGCACACGTTATACGTATAAAAATATAATTTTCACTTGTCCTACTAAAACAATTTAATATTTTACTGCGTTAAATTTTGATAAGCAAAGTTTTCATTATAAAACGTAACCTCCTATGTAGTCGTAGTTGTAGTCGTAGCTGTAGTAGCAGCAGCAGCAGCAGCAGCATTAGTAGTGGTAGTGGTAGCAGTAATGTTACAATAATGTTAAAACATTATTACGGTACGAGCTTATTTCTGCTTAGTTTAACTTTTTACACAATGGAGATGTTATTCAAATAATTTAATATCGTTTTTTTTTTTTTTCGTTTCGTTTCGTTTCGTTTCGTTTCGTTTCGCTTTGTTCGCAGATTATTATTATTATTTAGCATGTAATATTTAACGTGTATTTTTAATGTGAAAAACGTAGCGCTCTAAATACCTTGTGAACTATTAAAAAATTAAATTAACCGCAAATTGTTGAATAATGCTCGAGTATTATTCTATCCATAGTGCTCTATTAATGAAATAATGAAATGCTTTCGTAAAACTCGACGAATGTTTTTATATTTTAAAAGCAATCGCCCTTCCTCCACCCCTCCACCCCTCCACCCCTTTCCATTTAACGATGATATTTTTAAAACAATTCGCCGTATAATAAAGAACGCGTTGTTGATTTTTTTTTTATCCGCGATATTGAACAAGCCAATTCTAGATCGCTCGATTATCGAACACTCGATCGCATATTATATACGCTTCGGAGCAACAATAATAATAATAATACGAGCCGATGCAACAACAACAACAAGAATCTTACGACTGGACAACTAGATAATATAATTTATGTAATCGTGACGTGCTCATTATTATTTATAAGATAATTACTAGTTATTGTCCTACGAAGAAATAATTACGATGTCGCATTGGATGGCATTTGGCACGTGAAGGAAGACAAAAAAAAAAAAAATGGAATAAAGATTTATTTAATAAAATAAATGTACGCGTCAATTAATTCTAGCCGTTTCTATTTAGCCGTCATTTGGATATTCGTTTCCTCGAGGTGCGCGATAAATCCATATCGTTTACTATTTCTTTCTTCTTCTTCTTCTTCTTCTTCTTCTTCTTCTATTAGCCACTGTATAGAGAATTTTTCTTGTACAAAGCTTTCAATGATTTAACAAACTCATTTCTCTCTCTCTCTCTCTCTCTCTCTCTTTAAACTTTATGAAAATTATTAATCTACGGAAATACGCTTTCACGATGAATTGTATGTATTTGATGATTAGAAGCTCCGGGTACGTACGTTGCGTTTCACCTTTTATACGGATTTTACACGCTATTTCGACTACTAACCGTCGAATGTAAAAAAGGTTATTTGCAGCGGGAGGGAGGGAGAGAGAGAGAGAGAGAGACGACGACGAAGACGACGACGACGACGACGACGACGGAGGATCGAATCGATTTTAGTCAAAGTGACATAAGTTTTGTTGCTCGAATATCGAAGAAAAAGGCGAATTTTTTATGACATACAACTAAGGGGCCAAACTAATAAACCAGTATTATTTGTAATAGGTTTTCTAATACGTGATTACGAATTGAAAGGAATATTTATGGCCCAATGAAATTACTTAATCCATATATCACCAGTTAAAAATACTTGGGCCGATTTATGCACTAAGTACAGAAAAGTATAACTTTTTTAGTTTAATCGCTGGTCTATTTATAAGCGAGATTTTTATTTACGTTAACTATTGATTTTCAAATCCTTATCTAAACGCGCGCCCCTTTCCTTGCACTTTTCAATACCTCCTCCTTTATAACGACTGCAGACCGCAATTCTGCATTCATTGCAATTCATTATTATTAACAACGTTTTTTGTGTTTTTGTTTATGTATATACATATATGTAATTAATAACAATATTATAGGAATGGCTTTGATTTTTGCGTTCCGTTAGAGTTCGCGATGAAGCTGCAATTCTCAATTACACGATCCCGGCGATTAAAATATTGTATTCACTTAGCCGACTGCTGTACCAAGTTACGTATAATTTCTTCCGACCGCTCGTTCGGTCCACGGATTATTAATCTAACAATTGGCGTAATTAGCGTCGCTGTTGAATAAGACATTTGGATCGCGAGGACGAATGTTTGTTTCATTACATGCGAGAGGGGTTAATGCCTCGGCAGAGATTTATAAATCGCAAGTCTATATATTGTTGACGAACGAAATGTATATAGATAAGGTTTGGTAATTAGAGAGGGTAATTAAGCTAATTAAGTCAGTCGGTCAGGAGTACTCGACTTTTTAATGGGTCCAATGGTTAATAATCGAAATGGCCGTAGTGTCCGAAGCCAGAATGGCGCGCATTCGATACGACATTACGTGTAATCGTAAAGAATTTGCGAGAATAATGACATTGGTAATTGGTATTGGAAGGTGGGCCGTTTTTTAGGACGTAAGCCGACGAAATAGTAAATTTACTATTACCGGCACTTTCTAATGGGGGTTTTTTTGTATTTGTACTTTCTAATGGGATATTGAATTATTTATTTATTTATTTAATTATTTACGACGTTAATTAATCACCCCGCCGGATTTTTTTTTATAAACAATGAACGATTATGACAAGTTGTGATTCGTAAAATCCGCTTGATTGTATTATTGCTTGTATTATTAAGGATTGATTTAATGGGGTAAGGGATTTTGTTATTCCCCATCGCCATTAATAACGCAAGTGCCGCTGATAGATTTATGTCGATCATTAATTAAGGGCTGCGATCGGTTTACTTATGGGATTCTTTAATGGGCACAATCGGGTCAGCGGGGGCTCGGAGAGCTGGAATTTTAATTATTTACCCAGAGACTGGACGCTTTTCCGCCCTACTCGAAGATATAAAGGTAAGAAATAAAGGTAAGAAATAAAGGTAAGGATAAGGGAGAGCCCTTAATGGACAACTTTAGCGTTAGAAATGACGAAGTTAAGCGAGGTGAGGAGGATATCTCGTTAATGTCCATTGAGTCCATGGGAGCTAACGCCGACATTGTTGACCGGTAATTCCTTATACGCGCGGGGCGTGGGGGGGAGGGCGAGGAAGAAAGGAGCGAGACTTTTTTTCAGCCCGTTAATGCCAATGTGCCGTAATAATAACTTTGAGAGCTATAAAGCTCCTGGGTTACTTGAAAGTACAGTGTTAGGCGGGAGGCTTAATTAGTTGAAAGCTTTGTTAGCACTCGGAGGTAAAATATAAGTAAAAAAAAAAAACACCACCAAGGCATGTACGCATTGTTGCCCAGCTCTTGCATTCCATTGTTTGGTTTTTCGTTCTTTCTTTCTTTCTTTTTCTGTTCCTCTTCTTCTTCTTGTTCTTGTTCTTGTTCTTGTTTTTGTTTGCCTTTGAGCGAGTGGAGGTGTGCTCGACATTGTCAGGTGCAGGAGGGTCGGCGGGAAAGGCATAGCCGACGCCGGCTTCCCTTAATGTAAAACGCGAGTAGATTAAACTAAAGTAGAGTGAGAGAGAGAGAGAGAGAGAGAGAGAGCGCTAATGCGGGACGTAAGTTTTGGGGTAGGCTAGGGAAATAGATCGACGAAGACGGTTGATAATGTTGTTGGGATAGCAGATATTGACGGAGCGCCAGCGCGCGTATCACTAACCTCGTAGCCCAATAATGAGATAAAAATAACGGTCGCTTGCGTAAATGGAATGCTGGACGGAGGGCAGGGAGAGGCCGCGGAGACCTTAATACCTTATCGTAAAGTCATCTCGCGCAAAGTCTAAAGGCGACGATTACAGCGGCTAATAGCCGAGACGCGGCGCTTACTTCTCCGGCCTCGTAATTCCTTCCTTACGCTCGTACGGTTAGACGGACGGACGGACGGCGAGGGGGGAGGAGATGTCACGGGGGTGTAGGGTCGGAGAGGAAAGATGGGCGGAAGCGGTCGTCCAGTCGTGACGTCGGGTCGGAGCCATTGTCCTGGATGGGTTAGTTGGGGGAGGTCGAGGAGGCGGCAGTCGAGGACCTCCGGGACCGTGGGGGGGCGGCGGTTCCTTCGTCGCTCGCTTATCCCCGCGTTTATCGTCGGCCGCTGCGGACTCGCGGCTCCGCTGTGCGTCGCGGCGCGTCGACGCTCTTGACGTCAACGCTGACCCTGGACGCGTGCGTCGGAGAAGCCGCCGATACTGCGCCTCCGTGGCAGCAAGGGATCCCGAGCCTCCCTGCACACTCCCCTTATCGCGCACACGTACACGTACACACGCACGCACCCGTGCACACGCACCCGCGCACGTACACGCACACGCCTCCTGCACTGCCCTACTCCCGGCACCTATAATCCCAATAACCAGTTAATCCTGGTTGTTTACACCCCCCCTATTCCCCATTGCACCTCGCCCCTCACCGCTCAGCGACCCGCCACACGATATGGCATCGCCTATCGCCTAATTAATGGTCCCGCGTTACCCGGAGACGAGCGAGCCTCCCGCATCTCCGTGCTCGTGTATCTCGGCGAGGTTCGGCACCTCGGCGTGGAAAGTTCCGTTAAATGCGGCGGAACTTCAATAAAACGAGTCGCGGGCCAAAGTCGCGTAAGAGCCCGAAGGCGATTGGTAGTCTTAACGCGCGTTGTGTCAAGGTCATTAATACGAAAGTGCTCGTATTATCTTGCAGTGCAAACGTATCGCGGCTCCGATTCTACGGATTTGATTACGACGACGACGACGACGACGACGAAGGGGGCGAAGGGGGCGAAGGCGGAGGTGGCACCGGCACCGGCACCGACACCGACACCGGCACCGGGAAAACGTCACCGGGCACCAAGAGCTTCCGCTAGCGAGCGACTCGGCGCCGAATATTGACTTTGTTGCCAAGTCAGACTGAGCACTTTACGGCATCGCGTATCGATACCGCCGCGATACCGCCGCGATACCCCCCGACTCCTCGCAAAGATTCCTCGTCTCTCCACTTGGCTCTGTATATTTATAGCCTGGGAAACGCTAATTCCTATTAGTCGCCCCCGAAACAATGAATCCGATTTTATAATTGAGCGCACGAGCGCCTGGAAAACGTAATAACAATAATCCTCTCTCTCTCTCTCTCTCTCTCTCCTCTCCCTCCCCCCCCACCCGCCAGGAGTTAGCTCGTGAAATAAGTCGATTTTCCAGCTAATGACTTGTGAAATTTATAGCCCCGATAAGGACAGCGCCCCCGCCTCCTTCGACGGATGGACAGACACATTCACCTAAAGGAATATAATAATAGTACCAATAACAATAATAGCAGTACTACCACTACCGCTACCGCTACCACTACCGCTACTACTGCTAATAATAATAATAATAATAATAATAATAATGGGAAAGGACGGTAATTTATCATATCTCGCGGGCCTCGGGCTTTTGTTGCTGCGGGCTGCGAGCGGTTATTGGGGTTATTGGGGTTATTGGGGTGGGACATTTTAAAAAATCGTTCGAAACGTCCCTCGTCGAGCGTAGTAATCGAAGTTTTAAGGTTTATTGACGTTAGCCGCGAAGCCCGTTGGATCGGTTCGATTGAAAAGGCGGCCCCGAGCAGCGGCGATGCACTCGCAAGTTACGCCGCGATCGCGTGGACATTCTTTGCCAAAGTCCGGGATGAGCGATTGGATCGCGAACCGAGATAATCGACAGGGAGACGCCGCCGTATAAGGATAAGGAGGCGCCCCCCCCCTCCCCTCCTCCTCCTCGACGTAGCTTTTAAATGTATTAAAGCCGTCTTATCTTCTCGCCGTCTAATGAACATAGTCGTGGCACGTTACTCTTGTCTCTCTCTCGTCGTCTCTCGATGTCTCCCACTCCAGCCCCTCCCACCCATCCACCCCCACCCATCCACCCATCCACTCCACCCATCCACTCCAGCCCCCCCATCCAGCCACCCCCAGCAGAGCAGCGAGTAACCGACGAGAGAGATAAGCGATTCTTTCCAGAAACGCGGATGCATGTCCCTTACGCGTTCCGAGTTCGCCGATTCCGCCAATTCAATTGGCCATTGATAACAAGCGGGGCTTTTCCATTAACTAAAACACGACGCTTAATCGGTCCGATCGCTCATCCGATTCTTAGCTCTGCCTAATGCTAGTAAATAACGATACCAGCGATTTACGCCCCCACTAATTCTCAATTGGAAGACTAATGGTCGCCAGTGACGCCTCGAACGTAAAGGACTCCACCCGCCCCCATCCCCCACCCCCGTCCAACGGGATTCTCGCTCACCGGCTACGCGTTCCTTTAATCTTACACTCGCTCGCTGCCGCTCCTCCTCGAATAATCCGACAATTTCACACCGACTTACCGTTATATATATACGTTATATATATATATACACGATTTTAATCTCGGCCGGGTCCCCCGCTCCCACCCTACACCGGATTATACAAAATTAGTCCATAAAAATTAATTGGAAAAGCGGATTTAACGCTCCGTTCCTTCCCTTTTCAAATTTTCTATTTAAAACGCTATTTAGAACTTTAGGGTTTCCTGCGAAATTATGGCCTCGCGCCCGTGCATATCCAAATACGAATACGTTTCATTTCATTTCATTTTATTTTTTGTTTTTTGTTTTTGTTTTTGTTTTTGTTTTTTTGCACAGCCTCTTCCCTGACGTTCCACCGTATGATTATTATTGTCCCTTCGTCATTCGAACTCTACTTATAGAATAGGGAATATTAGATTCCCATGAAGATCCACTTACAGGCCAAGCCTATCGCATTCAAATTTCAATGTGAAAAACCTCGGGGGGAATTTAATACGTAATTTTATTAGAGCTGTTGGACGTACGGGGGCGGCATTAATGCAAAATTATACGTAAAACGCGCTCCGAAATTGAAAATTAACGATCCTTCGAATGTCTTGTCAGGCTACGATTACCAAACCCAATCATCCCGTACTCTTGCGGTATTTAACAAAAAAGAAAAGAAAAGAAAAGAAAAGAAAACGCACGCGCACCAGTTCTCCGGTATAAGAACAATAATGACCCTTTTCTAACGTTTGACGATTAATGAGTCCTAATTAATGACTCGCGTTAGATTTCCTCAGCCGTGATGTTTATCGTTGCGATCGACGTAACGCGTACATCGCACTACCGGACTAATTAATTCTAATGATTGTCAACGTTTTAAAAAAGTTCAACTCCACACACGTAGTGAGCTCGCTCCGACACGGCCAATATAAAAATCCCGTGTAAAAAGTTAATTTTTCGGAGAAACTTCCGACAAACTCGATTATTTAATGGCCGTTATTAAAAGGCCGCTGCCGCTTAAAATCCCCTTCCCCCCCGGTGCCCGCAATCTCGAAATAGATATTAGCGCTCGGGCCAGTGTCGTTTATAAAAATTATTATTTAAGTATTCGTCGCCGGATACCGCCATAAAGCTTTACCTAACGATAACGTCACGAGCTTAAGTCCCGAGACAAATATTTACGCGACATCTACTAGCCGGCTCCGTTATCCGGTGACTTTTTCAACTTGCCAGCGATGCGATACCTTCCATAGATTTTTATATTGTCCGAGCCGGCGAAATTCATAAAGCGTCGGCGGGGTTATTGGGGTGGGGGGCGATGAGGGATGGAGGGGCGAGGCTGTGATTTCAAAGAGCATCAATTCAGAAAATCAATTTCATGCTTAAATGACATTTAAATATTTCCCCGCGCTTCGCCCCGCTTCGCCCCGCTTCCGCGGATATAGTTTTACTATAGTTTCCGTCGGAAGCGGCCTTTAATTAAAAAACTTTCGTCGCTCCATAATTACGCAAAGCGAAACTTTTTCAATTGATCCCCTCCGATGATTCGTCGTATTTAGCGTACCCCAGGCAAGAAGAATCTCTACGATCTGAGCGTCGCAGCTTCGAGTCCGTCTATTTACTTACCCGCGAGCTTTACAATGCTCGGCGTGATTGCGCACGCGCTACGCACGAGGACTTTCCCATATTATTCCGACAAAGCCGCGTGGGGAGGCTCAAGAAGCGATACCTGTAATTTATACAAAGTCTCCTCATTCGTATGGAACAAGAGATCTCGCTGGACGAGCTCTTGCTGGATCCTCATCGTATACAGTAATCATCGGTAAGTTCGTATTATCATCATACGTAGCGAGGCGATATTCATTCCTTCGATTTAGCTTGAAAATTCTTGTGAACAAGTCTTGTGACTCGCAGATGGATTCTCAGGACGATATTTATAAAAATTCTATTTCGCAATGGCGATCGACACGCACGTGAATCTTCAATGAAAATCAGTTCCTCTCCCTCTCGCGCGTTCGCACGTTTCTACATTCGAGGTCATAAAAACATGTTACCTTCACTAAGTCTCTACGCTGAAAACTTTTCTTAAATTATGGTATAAGTATGAAATAAACAAAATAAAAAATAAAAAAATAATAATAATGAAAAAATAAATAAACCTTTTTTTATAATACACATTTAGACAGACGCGTCAATTGTAACACACATTTTTAATATCAGAGAGAGAGGGGAGAGAGAGAGAGACACGAACGTTCATTGAAAGTACAAGAATAGCACGCAAACAAGCGAAACAAGTTGTAATTATTTTACGTGGGTTAATGTATGTGATGTGCGATGAGCGATGAGCTAATTGATTGTCGAGCCGACTTTGCGAAATAATAGGTTGGCGGGGAGAGGAAGGGGTAGAGAGAGAGAGAGAGAGAGAGAGTGTGAGAGAGAAAGGATAATATTTACGAAGCTTATTATGATGAAATGAAGTAATGCGCTATGGATGGGAATATAATTTTAATAGGACGCGAAATTTTTCTAATAATTTTACTAATTTTTCTAACGATAGAGGTGGGGGGGGGGAGGTGGATGAGCCCGTTAAATGGAAAAATGGATCCATAATATCATCATTTTATTTCGTTTTCTTTTTTTTGCTATGGAATTCCAAGGTAGAATCAAGGTAGGAGGTTATTGGGGTATCGCGCGCATAGATGTATTTGTTAGGCGAACGAGTAGGTAAGACAGTGGGGATGTATCGGAGAGATCGGGACGGGTCGGGGTTGGTCGGGAGTGCCGACTACTCCCTGGAGAGGGTCGCGTCAGCACCGGGGTTACCAGCACCGCAACTGCCGGCTACTCGGACTTCCTAGCGGACGCAAGAGCTTCGGTAAGTTTCGGGTCAGTTTCCGGGTCAGTTTCCGGGTCAGTTTCCGGCTCCGAACCCTATGCGGTTAATAGCACCTGGGGGACCGAGAACTTTCGATCGCCGACTCCCACCCTTCCCGTCGACTCTCTTCTGGCCCGTGGAGCCTCTGGTTTTATTTTTCACTCGGGGCGCAGATGATGAATGTACGTAAGCTCGTCGGTGGCGGGAGGGGGGAGATGCAGCGGAATAGGTGGAGCGTCGGGTGGCCGGCTCCGGCTCCGGCTCCGGGATCGATCTATCGACGTTACGCGGGCTCCGGAAGCATTTCCGAGACAGAGATTCACGGGGATCGGGGTCAAGTGGCACTTAGGTCAGGTAGAGGGAGATAGAGGGAGGAGGGAGGCGTAGGCGCGCTTACGTGCGTGCACGTATAGGTAAGGGTAGGAGGGAGGGAGGGAGTCGTAGTAACAACGGTTAGGCACTGGAGGTGCTACGACCCCAAAAGGTAGAACCCCTGCCTGCATTCAGCATTCAGCATTCAGCGTCCCTCGTATTATCTATTCAAATCACGGCTATCGACGCACACCTCTGTCCAAGGACACGAGGCAAAGCCCCCGAGATCTACTCAATCGAAGCTTCTACCCCACCCTGCCCCTTTTCTTCTAATTGTACGAGGGCCAGGGCCAGGGTCGGGGCCAGGGCCGGGGAGGGAGCGGGTAGGTATATTGTACATAGCTTTTGTCATGGGTCGAGTTGTCAACAGCATAAGCTCATCAACGAACCCGTAGCAAATACAATGAATCGCGCGCGTTCCTTACTTGGCGACCGTCTGCAACGACACGTTTGAAGAATTTCATATTAATACGCAATCCAATGTCCCCGGCGCTACGAAGCTCAATGTTATTAATGACCTTCGATTACGATTAACCGGCGGCGAATAATTTTTATATTCGAAGCTTTTAATGATTCCAGGACGCGTGTAACCCGTACGATATTTGCAACGTCGTATACATCGATTGGCGGGTGCGCAGTACTTACTTGCACGCAAAGTACGCATTATTAACGAAATAAAAAAATTTAAAAAAATAAATAAAACAATAAAAATATGAACATTGTAAATTCCTTATTCAAAGTTGTACGAATGCCGGCGGCAATCGCGTGTGTTGCGCGGATGCCTATTTGGCTTTATAATATTTTTCAAGCGAATGTAATAACGACATTTCTTGTACTGTGCTTTAATCTAGGGCTCGGGATTTCTTGAATATTTTACCCACTCATGCTGAATATTCTATCCCCGGGACACGTCGGACTACATTCTTCTTCAAATCATGTTTAATAAATTGCCTTTGAAGCGCGGATGTAAATTAAATACGTCAAAAAGTACGTTATAATTTTTTTGCCTGCGTCTCTCTCTCTCTCTCTCTATATATATATGTATATATATGTATATACGTATGTACTATATAAAGGTCAGGTGTTGCAGGAGACCTGTAAATGCGAAATCAGAAATTACGGAAGTTATTAAATATCAAGGGTAATGAAAGCAAGGGAATTTTCTTTTATCGTTTTCACGGTGAATTCAGGGTGGAGGTTCGTCAGGGTCTCGTAACCCCAATAACCTTAAAGAAAAGTCTATCGTAATAAAATTGCCGTATTTTCATTAGGAATTAAAATAATTCGACATTTGCCAGACATTGAGGAAGGATGCCGAAGGCCTCCTATTCGTTAGTTTGTGGAGGGGGGGGGGAGACGAAGAGCCGGCCTCGATTCCCTTAAATTTCACCAACTCCCGGTACATCGCTATTTTTAGAGGTATTTCTACGAGACATTACAGGGACTCGGGGCTAATTATATTATCCGTGTATTTTTCAATCGTTCGATCGATAAGAAAATAACAGCAGCAACAGTAGCAACAACAACAACAACAAACATGCTTCATTTGTCTTAATAAGTCACGTGGGCTGAAATGCAATATAAAATCTCAAGGTAATTAAAAGACTTCCGGCATTAATCACGAGTATTCATAGAATATTGCATCTATGTATTCGTAGAGAGCGAGCGAGCGAGGGAGAGAGAGAGAGAGAGAGGGAGGGGGGGAGGATGCGTCGGACGATTAATGGCAGCGGAGCGAGTTAAAAGCAAGAGTCACCTTGTCGATCCGAATACGGGCTAATACGCGCGTAATACGCGCTGGATCAATTACGTTGGACAACGCCGAGGAGACGTAGTAAGGTAATGATCTTACAACGACATTGTAAGATCATTTGCATTCTCGACATGTATATTATTATCTCGCGGACACGACAATATGCCGCGCTATTGATTCTCATCGATCGAACACGTCGATCTACGAACGCTTGCCGAGAAGCGACGACGTAAGCACCGGCACAGGCACAGGCACAGGCACAGGCACAGGCACAGGCACAGGCACCGACACCGTTGCCGATTATTCTTACGAGCGACCCTCGTCGACACAATGACCCTTCCCCCATCAGGCATGCAATCGCGCTTTAATATCATATCGAAACAAACACGACGATGCTTCTGTCGCTTAGCAGCCTACGTGTAATGCCTCCTCTTCTTCTCCTTACCCTATCCCAATAACCCCAATAACCCCAATAACCCCAATAACCCCAATAACCCCGTAAAGCCAAAGCCTAACGTAACGCGCGAGCGGCTGGAAAGTAGAAAATTCTCAGGCAAACGCAGAAACGCAGAAATCCACGCTCCTCCTATGGATTATTATTATTATTATTATTATTATTATTATTATTCATAATCTAGTACGCGTACGCGTATACCAAAGAACTGAAGGGAGCGCTCCAACGCTTCGTGGACGTAAAGCAGCCAATGCCAAGGGGGGAGGGGAGGGGGGGGCGAGATCCCGGGGTTGCCCGTCACTTTTTCCATTCGAATGGACGCGTTATAATAACTTTTTACGTTATAGCTCTCTCAAGCTTCGTCAATGTTCGTCTAACGAACGTACGACTTGATGGAGAGACGATTAAGATTCGTGTACCGTCATGTACCAGAGGTCATGTCCAATGATTTACAAGTTAAATAAATATCATCCGTGAAGGCAAGTGCATTAAAAAAAAAAAATAACGATTGATTATTACAATGGAGCTTTGGATGAGAGGAATGCATTGGATGGCGGTACAACGCTACGCTTCTTCGGCATTAGAAACTCTCTCTCTCTCTCTCTCTCTCTCTCTCTCTCTCTCTCTCTCTCCAATTCTCCAATAGAAACGTCCAACTCAACTCGCCCATTAATCCACCCACTCCTTTCGTTGTCCACTATATTTATTTTCCTTGGTGGTTGTTGTTGTTGTTGTTGTTGTTTTTTTTTTTTTTTTTTGTTTTTTCCATTGTTTTGCTGTAAATCGATTACCGATTGAGGGCTAAAGTTATTACTATCATTGAGTATCTCCAGAGGGTGGGAGAGAGGGAGGGAGGGGGAGCGGCGCTGTAGACGCAGATGCAGACGCAGACGAACGAAGAAAATAGACGAAGACGTTATTGTCGGCCGGATTTGAAAGTTAATAATTTATCGGATGGCGGAAGCGGACGTTAAGTCTCCACCCCCAATAACCCCCGATAACCCCCAATAACCCCCAATAACCCCAATAACCCCCAATAACCTTCGAGTTTTCTGTACGGCCTTCCCCGTAACGTTAAGAGTAAAAACGTTAAGAGTAGTATTGCGCAAGGAAGGCGAGGAGGAGGATACGTCACGGATTAAGGGAAGAAATATAAATGGGCAACGTAGTGGGCAGGAATGAGCAAGTCGGAGACCCAATTTGTCTGGAATATGCAACTCGCCGTCGGCTCGAGGCCTCGAGCCGCTGTCGCCCGGACACGCTCGGGACATTAGTTTTCAATGATCAAAGCAAGTCGAGCGCACAAAGCACATAAATCGTGAGGCTGAGCTGCCACCGAGTTATCGCCTTCTCTCCCACCCTCCCTCCCCCCCCACTCACACTCTCTGCTCTCTCTGCTCTCTCTCTGCTCTGCTCTGCTCTCTCTGCTCTCTGCTCTCTCTCTCTCTATCTCTCTCTCGTGGTAAGGGAGGGGGGGGGGGGCAAAGTCGCACGCACAGGCGGTCGCGGGGCGAGAGGGCGAGCCTCGGCGGGGGACGGACTACTCTCGCAGCTCGCTCGGTGGCTTAATGCACCCGATCGATGCCACTCGACCGACGAGGAGAAAAATAAAAGCCGGAGGATAAAAAACAGGTTAATGTGCGCCGAGAGCGGGCGAAGGGTGCCGCGAGGGTGCCGCGAGGGTGCCGCGAGGGTCCGTCCTTTCTGGGGCTCGGCCCCGGGCCGCCAAGGTCAACGGCACCGGCATTATTTAGGGCAGCAGCAGCAGCAGCAGCAGCAGCAGCAGCAGCAGCAGCCTCTCGCTCGTTTGTTTCCCCCCGGCGGTTAGGGAATCTGCGGGCCGTTGGCCACGGTCGCCGGTGCCGATAACGGGGAGCCGCGCCGTCCACGTGCACCGGGGGCTCGCTCGGCTCACGCGACCGGAACTCGGCCGTGCTGGTAATAGGTGATCGAGCTCGATCGGTCAGTAGACCGTCGTTCCCCTTTACCTTGGGCACCCCCGCCCTTACGGAGGCTAAGAAGAAAAAAAAAACACCCCACAGCCCTTTAAAAAAAACGAGCTCGTCTCGCATAAGTTCCGCCTGCGTCTCCCCCCATCCCCCCAGCCACCAGCCCTACAGCCACCCTCCATTCCAACCCAACACAAGGAAAGTACGTAAATGATTTACGTAGGAGTAGGAGTTATCGCGGCCGTATCGCCATCGCCGCTGGTGCTCGTTTCAGCTAAATAAGTGCCAGCCACGACCGGCGACCCCTCCGACGCCGTGTACACCTTAAGCGTTAGCGTTAAAGATCGATTGGCATCGTACGCGGTAAGAAAGAGCCCGCCCTGACACGAGCCAATGCGGCGCATCCGCGCGCCCCGTGTCAAAGCGTCATTACGTCGACGCGTCTGCTTAAAAGCTGCGAAGCGCCAATGGCGTACGCGCCCCCCCCCGCACCCCTCGCACCCCCGAGTTTTCTAGACGATTTGCGTAAGGCGACGCGTTCTCCTTTCCCTATCCGGCCCTATCAATCTCCTGGCTCGCTCCGTCAATAAGGAGGCTAAACCCTTTTATCGAGTCCTCCCGTTCCCGCCTTCGGTTCCAAACGTTCCGAACGCCCTCGGCCGTATTTCCCGGTGGCGGTGGTGGTGGCGGAGGCGAAGAAAAGCTCGTAAATGACGAGGGCAGTCTCTTTCTCCTACACGTGCCTCCTCCTCCTCCTCCTCCCTATCCCCAGCCTTGTCCGTCCGATGCACGCACGCACGCACGCATAGAAAGGGCACGGCAGTGGGGAGGGGGGCGCGCGTCGGGCGTAGAGAGGAGAGAGAGGAAGGGTCCGGGCTATTATTATTAGCCTTATGACTTATGGCGTACGGGATGCCGCGGGGATCGGGCTCGATCGGGGGGGGGATGGGGGGATGGTATCGGTCCTCCAAAGACACGATGAATTACCATTATTATGATAAGGCTTTGAGAAAATTTGCCCCCGGACAGGAGGCGGCGCTCGGGCGTTAAACTTTTTTAATTTAAACTTGCATGGAGGAGGCTCGATCGCGCGCTCGCGTGGCCTTCCGCGTGACCTACATAGCCGGCACACGTTAACAAGTCAAGTTTCATGTCGTTCTCGTTTTATTGAAAGTCATTAAGAAGCAGGAAGAGGAAGAGAAAGGGAGGAAAGGAGGCCTTCGGCCGTTCGTCGACTGGGTGGTGGTGGTGTGGTGGTGGAGCGAAGTCGGGGGGGGGGCGGCGGAGCGGGACAAGATTAACGGCGGCACTTCGATCTCCATTACCAGTGGGTAATTACCAATAAAAGGGGAGTCCGGGACTCTCAGACCTTCCGCTCCGACGGTGCATTAAACGAGAGAGCCGAGGGCATCCCCAGCGGCTCCCCTGCCACGGGAATTTATTGTTTCCGCGGGGCCGGCAAGGGTAGGGGGTACAGGGGTACGGGGGAGGAGAGGGAGGGAGAGGTGTAGGAGGGAGTCCAGGTGGTGGTGGTGGTGGCGGGAGGGAGAGAGAAAAAAAGCGCGGAATTGGGGCTTGAGAAGTGTCGGCCGGGGGGGGGGTATGCGAGCCTCCCCCTTCCGTCCCAAAGGCAATTGGCTCTTATTCTTTTTCCGAGGCATTAATCGCGGCGGCCTCGGGAATATCAACTCCTCGCCGACAAGTTACTTCAGCTTAACCTGTGTTATAGGTCGCTCGAGGCGAATGCGCCTTAACCTCTGAAAATACCCCCTTCCCCTCCCAACATTTATTCGGCTGGAATAGCCGAGAGCTCGCTCCTCAATACCACCGAGAGTCCTTCCGCTCGAGATTTTTAAAACCTCTTCCGCCCCCCCCTCCGCCCCAATAACCCCCGATAACCCGAAAGCCCTTTTCTTTTCTTCTTAATTTTCTTTTTCTTCTTCTTCTTCTTCTTCTTCTTCTTTTTGTCTACTTCCCAGACTTATTCGTCCCTTCACGAATATCGCTTCCGCAGACCGACAACTCCCCCACCCCCCTCATCCTCCACCCCATTTTATTTCTTTTAATTACGTAGTCGTAGTCGTAGTCGTCGTCGTCGTCGTTGTAGGATGCTGCGTCGACATCCTCGGTATTTATTAAAAATTGATAAATTCACCGAGAGAGGCCTTTGTCATTAAATTTCCCGGAGGCAGTCGGTCGTTTTATCGACGGATTCCAAATGCCATTCGCCTTTTTTATGGATTCGCCAAATCCATAATAATAGTAAGCGGCGATGGGAAATGGCGATTAAATTATAATAAAGAAAAGGGTGTTGGGGGTGGGGTTAAAAGAGTAAAAGAGACAGAGACAAAAAAGAGAGAAAAAAAGAGAGAAGGAAAGAAGAAAGTATTCGTAGACTCGGTGCTCGGGGCAATCAATTTGATTAAGGAAGCCGCCGCGACGCCCCCCCGCGCGGCCCCCTCGCCCCTGATTTATACACGCGATACGCGTACGCTCGCTCGTGTATATATATATATATATATGGGGGAGAACGTCAGGCTCGGATAGGAGCGGGTCTTCCGCGTTAGACCCCGGAGGAGTAGTCGGTCGTGCGGGGGGGAAGGGAGCGCGGGGCCGAGGATGAGCTCGCTCGGTCAGGTGGGAGGGAGAGCGCCGAGGGTGGAGCTCCGCGAAGGAGCCGGACCCGAGTGAGTCGAGCCCCCGGCGTTCGGCCTCTCTCCGTAAGCTTAATCATTGAACGCTCCTCCTCGGGCGGAAGCGTCGGGGGGTTGGGGGGTCGGGGTGGTGGATGGGGTGGTGGTGGTGGTGGTGGTGTTGTCGAGGCGCATCGACGTCCCCGTCGCGCAGGGGCTTTTGGCCGCGTTCATTCAAGGGATGCAGGCGCTCTGCC
This sequence comes from Ceratosolen fusciceps, assembly GCA_018883505.1. Classification (NCBI taxonomy): domain Eukaryota; kingdom Metazoa; phylum Arthropoda; class Insecta; order Hymenoptera; family Agaonidae; genus Ceratosolen; species Ceratosolen fusciceps. The sequence goes on from RCIC01000010.1 coordinate 2,373,904, forward strand.
GTTGTCCCAGTTTCGCTCGAGACCGCTCCAAAAGTCGTTCAACCCTCGGCCTAGTTTCCCCGCCTCTCTCTCTCTCACAGACACACACTCACACACACGCTCGTCCCCAAGCAAGCGCCGCCAGCGCTGCCACAGCCGACGGCCCCTTCCCTCCCTACCTCCATCCATCCGTCCCTCCATCCATCCCCGACCGCTCTTCTCTGACGTCAGTAACACACATGGCCAGACGTCCGCTCCATATCCTACGTAGGTGAGCGAGGGCAGCGTCGGGGGTGGGGGGAGGGCGTGCGCGCGCAGTCCTGACCCGCCCGAAGAAAAGTCCCTAATTAATATTAATTTTTGCGGCGCACGCTCGCGAAATGAGTCCGAGCCGAAGAAAGACTCCGCGGTTCGGGAGCTTAGGCTACGAGGACCGACTGACCTCTCGGCTTGGTACCCCCGGCCCTCACCTCGCGCACTGACGCACGCACGCACGCACGCACGCACGCACGCACGCACACAGACTTACTTAAGAGTGACACGTAGCCGCAATTTACAGGGAGCAGCCGTTGTCGCCACGCGGAGTGTCTTTGTCCCAGCAACCGATGCCGCCCGCGCACACCTGCACGGCAACAAGGAGGCCGGGAGGGAGGGGGAACCCCCGTCGGGTACCCGTCCGCTTTGCTCTTTACTCTCGCTTTTTGCGGAACACACCGCACCTAAGCGTCTCCTACGCGTTCATCATCGATTTCGCTCGCTACATCTTGCGTTTGTTGTGCCGTTCGAGGCCAGTCTCGCTCGACTCCCTCCCTCCCTGCCACTCTACCTCAATCAGAAAATTACATTCCCTCATTCTCCAGGTTCCGGAAACTCTCTCTCTCTCTCTCTCTCTCTCGCAATCTCTCTCTCGCAAATATCTCTCTCGCAATCTCTTTGTTCTCGGCGTTGCGTTGAAACGCACGTAATTCATTGGAATATTTTGGCAAACGAGAGATCGGATTCGATCGACCTTATTTCCATTTATTCCCTTTTATTTTTTCCCTCCGCTAATGGCATCGAGCATACGTGTTCTGCCGGCGAGAGTGTGACTCGACGTGAATTATTCGAAAGAGGATTTCGGATTTGACGTTTCCCCGACTCGCTCCACTCGGCACTTCGATATATATTCCTAGTTACATTATAGGGCATAAGCGGCCGGACGGAGAGGGGGGGGGAGGTTATTGGGGCAACCGCGGCGACTGAATAAGAGCTCCCGCGGGTGGGTGGCTGTATTGTTATTATCGTTATTATTGTCGGAGCTCGCGAACGGAAGACCGAAAGGGCGTATTTTCCGAGGGCACGTAGCATCGAGCGACTCGAGAAAATTGGAAACCGAGGGAAAGGGATTTAGCCGGAATGGCTCACCGGGAAAGTGCGCGTGATATTTATTGATACGCGTATTTCAACAAATACGTATACGATCCGTCCCACGGGCTTTCTAATTAAACCGGCGCACAGCCCCCGCCAAGAGTCTATCCGCGTCCTCTTTACTTTTATTTATTTATTTACTTATTTATTTACTTATTTATTTATTTATCTATCTATCTTCTAGTCGGGCGAAGACCAAGTGCCAAAGGGAACGCGTTCTCCCCTTGGAGTGCGGATGATCCCGTTCGTACGTGCGATGCTTGTTTAAGACGAGTCGGTCGCCAGTTGAGAAAATAAAAGGATTCTCTCCTTGTATCTCTCTCCCGTCTCTCCCGTCTCTCTCTCTCTCGCTCACTCACTTCGTTTCCAATAACAATCTGGCCAAATCCACTCTCGCCTCGGCTTTTCTCTTTCCCCCGGAGCGTGAGCGTAAATTCCGTAAAAAATAAGAAAAGTAGGGAGCGATCCAAGTGGATTCGTAATCGGCCGCTTTCGCTCGGAACGATAATATTTTTTTTTTTTTATATATTTAATCGGCGATGCCGGTATTTGCGTGATCCCTCGGCACGAGTTTTTTACCGGTTCACGAAACCGAGCAGAGACAGCACTCCTCGTTCGACTCCTCGTCCACAACAGCTCCCGGAATCCAAGGGTGGTGGGGGTGGGGGGGAGGGGTGATACAAAACAAAACTGAAAAAAAAAAACTGAAAGAAAAGAATCACGAAGAAGAGGGAGTAAATAACCTTCCCTGCATCAAAGCCACCCACGTACCCGCGTACGCGCCTTAGTTATTTATCCCCGTGAACTTTTGATTTGCAAGGGCGCGGCTTTTTAAAATTTCAAAAGCCTCCTCCGTCCTTGTCCTCTAATGCCAAAAGATTATTAAATTCTTGCTGCCGCTCTCGTTCTTTATTCCCCCCCCCCCTTCGTTATACCAACACAAAGAAGAACAAGGACAACAACAACTACAATAACAACGACAACAACAACAATAATATTATTGACGATAATAACAGTTCCGTATAAGGAGTTTAGCATATTTCTACTGGAGGAGATTCGTATCGGCCGGGGACCAATGTAAAAAAGTTATATCTAATTACGGTTATGAATATTAATAAATTTGAAATACGGAGCGCGGCAGATTAGTTATATTTATCCGTGCCGTTTCATACCTTTCCGTAACAACAACAACGACAACGTTATACATAAAGGGGTTAGGGGCGGTCGGGGGCGAAGGTTTTAAATTGCGAGCGAAATCCAATAAAATTATAGCGCAGGGTATATTATTTTGTTTAGGGAAAATCGTTATAAAGATTTACATCGCCGCCGCTCCTTTGATTTTAATTAATTATATACGCAATTTTAACTATAACTTTTAAAAATTATATTCACCGAGTTGATTTATAAGCGGCGTCATTATAGCCTTTATATGTGCGAGCAATCTCCTTGTTTTTTTTTTTTTTTTTCTTTTTTTTTTTTTTCTTTCTAAGGCAACGTAACCCGAGGCTCAGTGATTATAAATTTCTGTCTCCATTATGCACAATGTATGGATCGTATTAATCTCCTATCGCTCGCCTAGATATAATTACTTTCTACAACTATCATCATCGTCCTCGTCGTCCTCATGACTATTATTATAAATATTATTACTATTATTGTCATTGTCATTATCATTATTATTATAATTATAATTGATGGTATAGTAATTGATTGGGAACGAGAACGGGAGGGGAAGGGGGAAGGATTCGTCTTTACTGATGAATAAATTGGATCATTCGATCCCTTAACCCGTTGGCGGCCGCTCGATCAGCCCTATAATAATCCCCGAGCGTTTGAGGTTGTAAGTGTTTCTAAGTACTTATAAGATAATGTGTGCCACTGACAGAGTACGACGCGCGGCATAGGATGTGTGACGATCAATAATGAGCAGTGAATAGGAGAGAGCGGGAGCGAGCGTCGATGAAACGTCGCGGCTCTACTCGGCTTTACTCGGCCAAGAATGGAACGCGAGACTTTTACGTTAGCCCCGGGTGGACGCTCTTTTGCTCGGCCCCCCCACCCCACCTGACCCCCCGACTATACCGTACGACCGTCACCCGTCAGGCCCCTTCATCGGGGAACTCTTTGTTTTTACAACGGGCTTTCAACGCGGTGCGTGCCTGACTCTCGGGCTCCCTGTCGATCCTACCCCCCCCCCCGCTCCTCCCACCTCGCTCCTAGCCCCACCTCAGAAATCGCCAGCGAGGAGCCGATAATTTAATAGTAAATTGCTCCGAGCCCGTCCTGGAGGATGGTAATTGCTAGGAGGAGTGAGCGGCCCTTGTCTCTGTGTTGCCCACCCTACTCGCAAGCGAGTCTGATTGATCGACATAAGAGGGAAGACGGAAGAGAGAGAGAGAGAGAGAGAGGGCGGAGAGGAGGGAGTGAGCGCACGTACGGGCATCGATTGAGGCAAGAAGTGCCTGGGCAAGGAGGGGGAGTGCATTCGAGAGGGTGAGACAAAGCACTTAATAGGTAATTCGACATTCGGGATCGGGTTGAGGAGGAGGAGGAGGAGGAGGAGGTGGTGGTGGTGGTGGGCGAGGACTCGTTATTCTCTCGGGAATAAATGCGAAAAGACGTGAATGAGAGTCCCGCCGGGGAATGAATGAAATACGTCTTGGTTGGGTGTGTTGGTCTAGCGACAGAGTTCTCGAGCGAGCGGAGATCCCGGTAGACCGGACGTAGACGGTCAGTCGGGTCGGGTAAGGCGAGGTTGGAGGGGGGGGGAGTCGTGAGCACGGTGATCGAAGTCCGGACGCGTCCAAGGAGTCGAGATCCCCGGGTAGACTGAGAGAGAGAGAGAGAGAGAGGAGCTCGAGCCTGGACGAAGCCGCGGTTGGGGTTATTGGGGTTATTGGGGTTATTGGGCGTCCTCGGCTATCCACCGTGTCGTGTCGTCGACTCGATCGTCATCTCCGTGGCTCCGTTGCGCTGCTCGGCGGTGCCGGGAATCGATCGCGACGCGGCCTTTAACACGCAGTGCGGCCGGAATTCCGCATGGTCGATGCGCGCGATGACGCAGTGCTGCCCTCCAACCCCCTCCCGACCCCGACCACCGCCCGACTACGGCACGACCGCCCCCGGTCCTCGGACCACCTCTCGACCCCTCCATCCCTCGCGCGCTTTGCATACCCGGCCCGCGAAGACGGGTTACTTTACCTCTCGCCACGAGCGGCGCCATTACCCTTCGTCGTCTAGCTGCGAGCCCAATAACCCCAATAACCACCCGTCCCGGCATTTTACCGACTGCCCTAGCCTCGAGGGTTTATGCAATAACCTAAAAAAGAGGAGCCCCTGTGCCGGGGCGGGATGCGATCACTCGATCGGAGATGCGGCCGATGCGCGTGTCAAGTGCGCCCGGCCCAACCCCGGTCTCCGGTTTCCGGTCTCCGGTCTCCGGTCTCCGGTCCTCCCCGCTCGATAAGGAGTTAATTAAATTTCCCTACTCCCGCACCCTCCTCCCTCCCCCAACCCGGCCCTTCGCGGCCCTTCGCGACTCTACGCGCTATGCGTGGGAGGCCTGAGTCGCGAAAGCGTTTCCTACCGTACAGCTCCGGGCGTCTCCAGCTCCGTCTATCCCCCTGCCCCACCCCACCCCACCCCACTGCCAAGCAGTATCGAATGAATGAATAACCGGCGCCGTAATCTGGCGTAGGCACGTAATCTCACTGGGGTCCCTTATGTAAGCCGACACCGCCCCCGACCCGTTCAGTAATAACTCAACCCGCATTCCCGTACGAATCATTTTTCGCCGGCTTAATCTACTGGCGAGACGTCCGCACGACGAGCTCGAAACTTCATATTACGAGGAACGAAGCCACCTCGTGGCCCCCCCCCCCAATTGAATTACAACTTTTTTAATAAATACATCCAGATTCGGGGATTCTTTCTTGGTTTCGTCTCCGTCTTCGTCCGAGTCTCCGTCTCCCCCTCGACCCTCTAACCGGCTTCGTGAATTCTCGTACGCTCGCTAATCGTACGGCGAATAACGATAGAGAACCCTCCTCGGCCCTCGTCTACGTGGAAAAAGAGGGTCGTTTTTTGCGAGAAGGATGCTGATAGTTTCGATATTGCAATATCGTTCTTTCGTTGCGAGGCCTACGCAATCGCCACTCTCTCTCGATCAGCTTTACTATAACGATAAAAAAACGTCGGAGAAGTAGAAGTAGAAGAAGAAGTAGAAGTAGAAGTAGAAGAAGGAGAATCGTTGTAAAAAAAAAAAAAAAAAATAGATACAGCTCGAAACGTCGATAAGGCCATCGATGCGAGAAATGAATAACAGCTGCTTATTACTCCTCCCTCGTCCACTGGCGCACGTTTCCCCTTTAAAGTCCCATTTAAAAGTTTTAATCCCGCTCTCAACGATATTTACGCCCACGCGTTTTGCTCTTATTATATACAAATACGAATATCGCAAATTATTTAAGCTGCCGTATTTTTTTACATTCATCCGGTATTTTCATTAACAATGATCACCCCGGGATTTATACGGCATTCCCGGAGCTTTTATTATTGATAACAATAATAATAATAATAATAACAATAATAATAATAGTTATAACAACAACAATAACAATAATAGTAGTAATAGTAGTAATAGTAGTAATAGTATAATAGGTGTAAGAAAAAGATGTGAGGAAACGGCTATTCGTATATATTTAATAAAATATAAGGAGGAGACTTTTATTTTAAAATAAAACCGAGCTGGAGCTTACCTTTTCGTAATTGCAAATATTATTACGTTCCCCCGACGATACGACGCCGTTAAGAAATGACGCGAAGAAGAAGATGAGGAGGAGGAGGAGGAGGAGGAGAAAGTATAACGAGTAATGGTCCGAGCGATGGCTACTCCCACCTCGATCGCTCCTCTATCAGCCTCATCTACGACTCCGTAGATCCGCACAGGCTCCCGAGATTATTTGCAAAACAGCTACTCAAAAATAACTCATTATTTATCAAGTTTAACTACATTAAACGTTACGTAAACAGCGCATAAGCTAATTAAATAAATCGGGCTTATTTGCCCGAGGAATCTAAGCCGAATGGTGGATGGGTGGTGGTGGTGGTGGTGGGGGGGGGGATTCGTGTGCTTCGAGGGCTAATTAAAGCCCGGAGCCGACAATTTCTTCTTGTTTATCATTATTCGCACATCTCCTTCTCCTTCTCCTTCTACTTCTACTTCTCCTTCTTATTCGTCACTTTCCTCGTCCCCTCGTCCCCTCCCCTCCCCCAATCGCCCCTCGCCCCACCACCACACCATTCCGTCGTTCCGCGAGTCGGCAGCTCGGCTGCGGTCGGGAAAAATCACGGGGAAGGAATTTTCGGATTTAATCAACTCCGTGCGCGATAAAGTAGGTCAAATAAGAAAATGGCAGCGGAGCGAACGTGCGCTCGTATAAAGTGGGAACGCGCACACGCGGCGCAGAGACGTCGGGAGAGAAATAAGGGAAAAGAGAAATTTTTGAAGCCGGAGAAAACAGGATCGCTTAATCGATCGAGTGCCGGGGCTCTAAGGGCTCCTCGACAGAGCCAAATTACCACTTCCCCCACCCACCCCCCTCCCTTCTCAACTTATCTCGTATTTATTGTACCCTCCACCACACCACACCCCACCCCACCCCACCGCGCGCAAAGGAATATTATTATACGATAGCCAGAGTGTCTGTCCCCCCCCCTTTGTATTTTTTTATTATACAAACAAGCGGGGGCTTGCTTCTTAACTCGCCGTCTCCTTACATTTTTTTTTTTTTATTCGCGCCGAGCGTAAGGTAGAGCGTAAGGTGACGTCACGCGCGATTATTATTCTCGTTTGCTCGCACGTAATCGCGCGACACCTGCGCGCCTTTTCATACTCTTACAAATAGACCGATGAACGAAAAAAGGGTTATTAACTGGAGTCTAAAACCCAATAACCTCGCCTTTCTCATTTCTATAATAATATATAATAATAATAACGAACGAATGACGACGACGATGACGATAATAAAGGAGTCGGCGTTGTAATGTATTACGTGTACGTGTGTAGGGGGGTGGGGTGGGGGTGGGGTGAGTGAGGCAGGCATCGATAGGAAGCGTAGAGGCGCGATAATACAAGAACGTTTTTTAAAACGAGTTCTAAGCCTCGCGGTTAACTAAGCTTCACGATTTCGCTCAATCTACCGCTGATATCCGCGCTTTAACTTATAATTGATTTATTAATCTCGTATTCGGCTCTTCTAATGCATCGGGAGTTAAAAGTTCTCTCTATACCGACCGAAGGCGCTGTTACGCACGAGATTATTATTTAACGTTCCCCTCCTGCCGACCTGTACCGCACCCGCCACCCGCACCGCACCGCACCGCCCCGCCACCCGCACCCGCCCCCCTACCCGTCGCTCGTACGAGAGCGAGCGACTTATCGACCGTATGACGACGAACAATTTGCTTCTAATAATAAAAGAACATTATATAAAATTAAAATTCACTCGAGTTTTTTTTCTTCTTTTTTCTTTTTTTACTTTTTTTTTTTTTTTTGCTTCAGTTTCTGCCTTTTTTTCTTCCTTTTCTTATTTTTTTTCAAGAGCCGGTCGGCCATTATGCAAAACAGCGGACGCGCGATGTCGTTCGTACAGCGTAATCCATTTAAATGAGAGGTCAATCAATTTTATATTATTATTAGTAGGGCAAAGCCTTTTTCCCCCCCGCCTCTCTCTCTCTCTCCCTCTCCTCTTTCGTTTTTCCGTTCTTGAACAACGTGTACGCGCATACGCACGTACGAAGTAAGCCATTAGCTGCGAACTAGCTCCGCCGAGCGCCAAACTCCATTGGAATTGACATATTTATCGTCAATTTATTAAATGCCCATCGTCATGTGCACAGCGTACGTATATGTATATATCTATATATATACACACATCGTAAATCCTTTTACCTACGAACTAACAAGTTTGTCGGCATATTTGCCGGTAAACGGTAGACGAAAACCGCCATAAGGTTACCATAAAAATTTGTACGCTTAGGCGCGCAGGTTGTAAAGGGGCGTAAAGGGGGGGGGGCGGAAGAGCCTCGGTCGCGTTGGCTCTCGACGAGGCCAGGTAAAATTGAATTCAGGCACGAGTTGGCGAAGGTACTTTTTACGCAGAGATAATTCATTATTCATTATTCGCACGACAATGCAGCCGAGCGCTTCATTCACGGATAAATAAATATTTTCTTCAAAGCGTCCCGACGTGCGCTGCACGGCACCCGCCATTATTATTATCGCTCGCGTTAAATGGTAAGCAGTCGGGCGTGTAACGGAATATTGCGCTAAAAGTTTATCCGAAGCTGATTTCCCGGAGCCGGCGGCCGAGCCCATTGAGAGCTTAATACATTCGCCAAGTCATTGATACGGATAGAGGGCGATTAATTCTATTCCGAAGCAAAGAATATTAATTATTATTCCTCACTTTATGTAGCATTTGACGGGATCTTTCTTTAAAAGTAATGGGAAGGGGATTTTCTGTTTTTTTCCGATGCATAATTGCTCCATTACGGCGTGAGGCTTAATTCGTAAAATTCCAACGGGGGGCTATGAGGACTGGGGGTATGAGGAGAGGGAGGGAGGAGAGTAAATTATCGTGTAAAGGAAACGCTGGCCCTCGGCTACCGCGTGTCCTTATTATTATTATTATTATTATTAATTACCATTATCGTTATCGTTATTGTTGTTGTTATTATTGGTCGTTATCATTATTGTTATCACGAGTAAGGGAATATCAGGTGGAGACGAAGGATTTCATCTAATATTATTATTGTAATGCGGAATTATTTGGCGTGCGCGCAGGGATTACGGAAACGGGCGAGATACAACTTTTCTTCTCGTTATCGGGTGAAAAAAAATAAAAAAAAAAAAAATAAAAAGATAAAATAAAGTAAATAAAAGTAAGAAGAAAAAGATAAGAAAGAAGAATGGAGAAGAAACGGCCTTGGCTCCGGTTCCTGGGTACCGGCCTTTAATAATTACCTCGGCGAAGGTAATTATCCGCCGCGGCAATGATTTACGAGACGAAGAAAAAGTGCACAATAAAGAAGCGGCTTATCTCGAAGAAAAACGGCAACAGGGAGAGGGGGGGCGGTGGTGGCGGTGGTGGCTGGCGGTGTGGTCGGGAGGGGAGGGTAGGGGAAAAGCATCGATTGACGAAAATGACGATAAAGGAAGATAAAGGTGTCGGACGGGACGGGGCGGGACGGGATCGAGAGAACCTCGCCGGATTTAATAATCCGTGCGCGATCTCTGGATATAAAGCTCGGCGCGCTCGGGGTAAAATAACGGCCTAAACGGCGGGAGCTCCTCGTAAAGCTCCCCGGGTCGGCGTGGCGTCGATGCGGGTTGAGCGGGTGGCGGGTAGTAGTCGTCTACCAGCATTGAAAAGCTCTCACCTCCCGTGGATAAAAAACCAAAAAAAAAAAAAAAAAAAAAAAAAAAAACCAAAAAAACAAAAGGAAAAACGGAGAAAAAAGGATAAGCGACGGGCGGTCCTCGGGAAATTGGATTTTTTTTTTCCCAGGAGCAGCGACGAAAGCGATGCCGGTTCCGTCGCAATTTATACCCCCGGAAGGCAGAGGTAGAGCGAAAGGAGCTACGCTGGAGAGTCCGTGGCACGAGGAACTCCTCGATTGCGTTCGTTTTATTTGGGGTTATTGGCAGTCTTGGCCGAGGCGCTGACGTGCGGGTCGGCCGCCGCCCGCAGGCGTATACACGTTCACGAGGCGTTTGTATGCAGAGCGAGCTCGCGGCGTGTACGGATCGATGCCACCAGGACGACCGGGCGGCTTACACGTACGTCCCCGGCGCGGTCCTCCAGCGGCCACCACATCTCGCCCCCGTTTCGCCTCTCTTATCACGTAATAAAGGCCGACTCTCCTTTCTTTTCACTTTACTCCCCGACATAGCCTATCTTTCTTTTATTTCTCCCACCCCCCCCCAATAACCCCAATAACCTCAGCATAAATTATCCTTATTTGTCCTTATTTTAATCGGGGAGAGCAGAGTGGCTAGTAATGCCAACCGATAAGGTGAGCGTAGGTTCGCGTCGAGCCTCCGTCGAGCCTCCGTCGCGGCGTCGAGGTTGCGGTAAGGCCCGCAGGAAGCCTCAGGATGCTTTTAGCACAACGACTCATTAAACGAGCTTATACAATTAAGCCTTAATTAAAGCTAAAGGAACCTTTCCACCCATAATGTCGGCGCTCCGGGTTATTGATGACGACGAGGACGACGACGAGGACGAGGACGGGGGTAAGGAGCCGAGTTAATATGGGAAACGATTTCGCGGGATGCTCTTATTCCTCGGAGGAGAGCGTATGCAAATACTTGTAAGGTATTTACCGAAAGCGGATTCGGGGAGGTTATTTTGTGCATCCGAGCATTCAAAGCCTCCACCGATGGATCTTCGTGATGTTCGAGGAGCCAAGCTCCGTTCCGTTCACGGGCTCCTCGATAATTAATTACCCAGCTAAGAACGTAAAATTACCTATGGGTCTTATTGTCGGTTATTATTATATCTAGTCGCGAGGCAGGTAAGTCCTACCGAGCGGTCTTGGCATACAATGGTGTTAGGTACACGTACCTACAATCCGAATTACGTAGCCTCGTGCCCCTTGTAATTTACATTATTACAGGTGCATTAGTTGGGAGAAGTGGGTAGGCATCCCTCGGGAGTAGAGTATCGCCTATCGGTTTAATTAATTAATTAATTAATTAAAGCTCGCTGAGAGCAGGGCAAGTAGGCGAGCGAGCTTGGGATGTATATTGTAAATATAGGGTTTACCTGTCTAGGGCACCTGTACGCCACTGGGTACGGGCTTCGACTGGGTGAGAGGCATTCTAACGACGCGTCCTTATTAATTACAAAGCTTCGGAAGCTGCGCAGGCTGATTAATCACCGATAAGAAGATTATTCATTGCCAAGTGACGACGATGACGACGAGGAGGGAAAGTTTATCGGATCGTCGTCGATGATGAATGATGAATTTCTAAGGGCTTTGGGTACAAGGCTTTCACCTTTCACCTTTCACGGATGCGGTCGGAGCGGGGGACGGAGGTTGGATTTGTTGGAAACGGTCGGGCTCGCGACGCGACGCTCCCCCAATAACCCCAATAACCAACCACCGTTTTTAATCCTATCGGACCTCACGGGGCTATAGGTGGCGGCTGTAGGTGGCGGCTGTAGCGCAGGTAAAAAAAAAAAATGCGTCGCCGAAGTATGGGTCCCCAATGACCCCAATGACAGGGAGCACAATCGTTGGGATCGCACGTCGTCGCACGTCGTCGCCATCGCAATTATATAAAGGACAAAAAGGGCTCGGTGCCTTTAATTACTCCGACTAGGGGGAATCGAGTAATTAAATAACTCACCCTGCTACGACTTCTCTCTCTCTCTCTCTCTCTCTCTCTCTCTCTCTCGATCTATTTAAAAGGAGTATATATGTATATGTATATATGTATATATCATATAGACCAGGAGTATTACGGGCTGAATGGAGGGACGCGGAAGTTTTAACGAGACGTCCTTTAGTCGGGCATTTCCATCAATCGCGTACTCGGCCTTTCAAGCTAAAAGCTCGGCCCCTTAAGCTCCCCGGCGATGGCGCTCAATGCCATTCATCGGCGAGATATCGAATCGAGAAAAATCCCTGCACCCCCCCTCTCTCTCTCTATATATATATATGTATATATGTTTAAGCCGTCGACGGGTTTACCCGGCGGCAATAAGAGCAACGTGCCCTTAACGACGTATTATTATTTACGGATTCATTGTACGAACTCGTTCGTTGGAATGGAAGGGGTTATTGGGGTTATTGGGGTTAACGCGATGCGGGAGGCAGGTGGCTCGGGCCGTAATAATCAGGTGCGAGCTAATCCGCGACCTCGACTCCTCGTTTCATTACCTTGCCAATGGACCAAAGCGCGAGCGGGGTTATTCGCTGGTCAATCGTCGTAAACAAGCGTCGAGAACAAGAAATTGTCGAACTGCTCCAACAACGCGGTTCGTCGCTCACATTATATCTCGAGACGAAAGTACTCGGCGCAGCCCAGAGATCCCAGAGATCCCAGAGACCCAGAGAGAGAGAGAGACGGAGAGAGAGAGACTCTAACGCACATACGGGCGAGAGGGACACCGTAAAACTCGGCTCTCAAAGCTGCTCCGGACTCTCACTCCCCCCCCCCCTCTTCTATTTAACCCCGATAACGAATTCGGTTAACTGAATTTTCGTTCCCGATATCCGGGGATCCGTACGCTCCACGGCCCGTGAAGGTACGTAGGAATAATAAAAATCCGTCCGAAAACGAAAACTCGTACGTGACTCATTACGCTCCGCTCCGCTCGTATAAATTGTAAGAGGAGCGGGGGAATGACGCATTTGCGCCTAATGCCCGACGTTTCAATGAACGCCTAAGGAAAACGCGTTCTTACATCACGCCCTCTCCTTGTTTGTGCTTTTTCAAAAACAACAAAAACATCAACGAACAACGACAACACAACGACAACTTTTTGTACGTATCGAGCGTACGGGGTCGGGCCGAGGATGCCCGAGTCACTCCGACACCTATTACGTTACGACTTACTAAGCTAATATTTAGCCGCCAATCCGCGCAATCAATCCAATCCCCCCTCCGACGTATTATTATTCGTTAGAATTTAATCTTGCAATTAATCTGACTCGTTAGCGTTCACTCGTACTTCGTTGAGTACTCATACTCCCTTCCCTTCTCCGTCGCGAGTTTTTCATGCAAAATCCCTATTTGCCCGATAATCAGGTCCTTTGAATACCTCGACTAACGAACGCGAGCAGGTTTTTTTCTCTCGCCCCCCCTCCCCCCATTGTCCCTCTTACCCTTGAATTTCCCATCCCGAAGGTATAACGTTTCGATGGTGATCGAGTAATAATGGCGTTGTACAATGACAATATCCTAAACATTTACCCGGTAATTACGTAAAGCCTTTAGGCCTAATGATTACCGTGGTATCGAAGGAAAGATTAAAACCGACCGAGGCTGTTCGATCCTATCGATCCGTTCGATCCTTTAACCCCTTAAAAGCAGCTCTGCCTATGGACTTAAACAAATTAATATTTTCTCAGGATTTCGATTCTTGAGGTCGGCAGACGGCAGAAGCCATTATTCGATAGCCTATACCTGCGTCCGTGTGTCGGAATTATCGAGACTGTATTAGCAGCGTTGGCCTATAGCGATTGTATAGGCTCGTTTACAATTACTCCCTGCATAGATCATTCGTGATCTATAGAGGCTAAGAGGACGGCGCGCGTCATTGCTCGATGCTTCCTCTACGTGCTTACCCTTTTATCCCTCCCACTCTCTCCCTCTCCCACTCTCTCCCACTCTCTTCGTCCGCAGCGTCCCCCTCCACCACTGCCCCCCACCCCCCGTGTAATTGTTGTCCGACACGTCCGAACGGTGGGTAAAAGTAAAATTGATCGATCCTTCTTTTAATTGTGACGCTCGGTGTAAATGTCCAGTGGCCGATGACAGTCGAGCCGTTCCTCGACGGTATTTAGCTGGTGATCGAGGGTCAGCCACCGTGACCGAGTAGGTAAAACCACCGGCAAACGGAATAACGCCCGATTGACGTAATAATTGATAAAGCGTAACGAAGAAAGAAAGAAAAAAAAAAAAAAAAAATAAGCGAACGGCCATAAGTGACTCGGTCGCAGGTATCGATCGTGCACGTCGTAAACTGCGCCCTGGCGATCTCTCCGGCTAATAATCGCTCGTAAAGTCGTTCGACCGGTCATATTGTTGTCGGCCAGCCGAGGGATGCGCCCTCACCCACCCCCGCCCCCGCCAATTTTCCTGTATTGTTCGCACTGTTGAGTAGCGCGAGCTCACGTATTTAAAAGTAAACGCAGGTGCGATTGCAATGATCGCTCTGGGGGGGGGGGCGGGGGGATTGGGGGCAGATAGTACGTGACCGCGCGATGACAGCAATACTGACGGAATATTCGGAAAATTGTCACTTTATCGCCGACTCCCAGCCTCCGCTCCTTAACAATATCTAATTACGTAGAGATTGGAAGGGGCACGAAGGGAAGGCGACCGCGATTAATATTTTCTTTGGCAATAAATCGACGAGATTGACGCGTCAACGGGCCCGAGTTACGTCTGCCTTACCTCTCCTAGCATCCGGGAAATGTCACTTTCCCTCGGTAATTCGTTTTCCCAATCGGCGAGCGTTCCCCGATAATCCCGATTCATGTTAATTCAGCCGGACGAAAAATCCGCTCTACCTGCACTTTCTCTCACTCTCTCTCTCTCTCTCTCTCCCTCCCCTATTTCTTCTCTTTTCCGTTTTCTTCCCCCCCCTCCCCCCGCACCCCCAATAACCCCGATCCCGGCGATCGACAACATCCTCCAACATCCATCCCCAATAACCCCAACGTCCCTCTCGAAGCAGGAAAATCCGGGCCTCCTCGTGCCCCTGATTCTTACTTTCGTGCACATAGCTGAGCCGTCGTGACCTCGACGACCTCGACGAGAGAACCGCCTCCAAGTAAACGTAGACGGCAAAGTCGAAGGACGCTTGTTTAACCATAACAACAACAACAACAACAACAACGACGACGATTAATACAACATAGTAATGATGATTCGGTGAGCCGCGACTGGGAAGACTTGGGAAATAACGTCCTCGATTCCTTCCGATGGAGAAAGTGGTGGTTCGAAATCGGTAGGATCCGGCCCTCGGCGGATCCCGCAAGTCACGACCCGGCTGACCGATCAGCCGACGGGGATGCTGCGTTCCTTATAGGCGCGGGTCTCGGGAATAGTCGGAGGCTATCGAGCCACCTTCGGCCGGCTACGTGACTTGCACGGCTCAGCGTGATTAAGCCGACCTCGTGACTCGAGGGGTCGCCCCCCTCCATAACACCCACCGATCAAAGAGACTCGGTCCACGCTGGCGAGTAGGGGAAGCTCGTTAAACCCGCTCTTCTCCGTTAACCCCGAGCGAAGTACGACGAGCTCTCGAGGCCCTCGTTAGGCGCCCGCGACCGCCGAGACTCTACCCGAAGACTCTACCCGAAGCTCGTCCCACCCGCTCCTGGACACAAAAACCTTAACGACCTTAACCCTTACCCGCCTTACCCTTCAATTAATCGCACCGGGCAGTGCGTGAAGATAGATCATCTCCTGGAGTTTAGCTTGCCCTTCGTCTCGTTGCCCGGCTAGCGACGTTATCCCCGCACTCTCCGTGACGGGGTTATTGCGAGTGGGGGAGGGGGAGGGGAATATAAGCAACAGAAGCAGCGGCAGCAGCAGCAGCAGCAGCAAAGACATTGAAAACGTATATCAACCGTAGGTAAATCAGATTGGCCGTTTCGCTGGGTAAGCTCGTAGGTGGAATAAAACCAGATAGAAATATTCAAAGCGATTCATGCCGGTTTTGCGGGAAGGTTAGGAAAATACGTGGATCCGTCGATCGGATAATTAAGAGCACGCGATTAATGTAGTACGAGTCGTCGCTTGGCCGTTGCAAATAGTGCAAACAATGCCTTTGCGACACCTCTTCTCGAGTAATGACGGGGGGGGTAGGGATAAAAAAAAACAAATAAACAAAAAAACAAATAAAAAAAACAACGTATAAATAAAGCAGCGCTCGGTACTCCGTGTCCCCACTTACGCCGACAAATATCCAGATTTAAAGATCCAGCGGTAATGACGGACAGTGTCCGTCTCATTGTTGTCTCATTGTTGTCTCATTGTTCTGAAAGGTCTTTTCGGAATAAAAGTCCACGTCTCCGCCCCACCCCCCACGGCCATATATCTATAAATAAGGACAGCAGCCCTTGAGGAAGCCCTTTATATTGCTACTGAGCTACCGAGCCGAGTACCGATAAGAGATGCAACGGAGCCCAGTAGGCCGGACAGGGCCTACGCCCCCACCCGGTCATCCTTCCTTGCTTACGTCGCCCGGCTATCCCCATCATACCCTCGAGCGGCTACTTACCCCGTGGCGTTATTACGAACGAGCGGAGTTGCGGCCGCGACTTAACGGAGATTGCCGGCCGACGTAAGCAAGGAAGGATCTACGCGGGTTGGCGGCGGTGGCGGTGGCGGTGGCGGCAGAAGCGTCTCCGTGTATTGATAAGACTGCGTGCGGTCGGGGCGGGGGGAGGATCCGGGTTGAGAGGTGGCTTGATTAAGAGCGAAATAAGGTTTGAAGGAGGGACGGGAGAAGCGATAGAGGCTCGCAAAGCTGAACTAAAGATTGGCTCAATGGCTCGGCTACGGGATAAACTTGAAATTATATCGGGTGTCGAGTCTTAGCGAAGCCGGCGTCGTCGGCCTCCAATTCACCTCCAGTGGATGGCCGCGACTGCCGGCCGAGGGAGGGAGGAGGGTATTAATCTACCGCCGGGGTCGATGCTTACGAGGAAGCCCCGACAACCCCGAGACCGTCGATCCGCGAGACTCCGCGAGTGCATAGGGGAGGAGTGCTGGCCGGGAGCGACAATGGCGACCTCGTCCGTCGACTCCGTTAACGAATGCTTCAATTCATCGCACCCTCCTTGTCCACGCAATAACCAGTCGCGTTGTTATTAATGATCAATCGCTACTCGTGGTAAGTCGGTCTGTCGATGTCTCGGGGCGTTGACCTCGTTGTAAGCGATCGCTTATTAGGCATTAGGAGACACCCACGCACCATTCGTGGTCGCGGTGAAAAATAGAAAATGCTCTTCACCTCGTACAACCTTACGATAAGCTGGAAATATTTTCAACCCCCCTCTCTCTCTCTCTCTCTCTCTATGGTTTTTTTTTTATTTATATATTTTTTTCTATTTTATTTTATTACTAGGTAACACAGGCCCAATAATGGGCTAATGATTCTTAATGGGTTTTTTTATATATAAATTTTAGCGATTCCGCGTCCCTCCGGATCTCTAAGCTCGCCAAGTGATAAATATAAGGATCGGACGTCAATCAATAACCTTCTTCTTCTTCTTCTTCTTCTTCTTCTTCTTTTTTTTTTTTTTTTTGTTATCCTCGTTAGAGCGCTCATCTCCATCTTCATCTTTGCGCGTATGCTGAGTCGAATGGAGGATGGTGGCGGTGGGTTGGGGGGGGGGTTGTAAAAGAAAATTAGCAAATAATCGCTGGCTTCTCTTATGTTTCTGTTGATGTGAAAAATGCGGAGAAAAATCGGTGGGGCGAGTTGACGTTGTTCCCCCCCCCCCGCCCCCCGTCGATCGATGCGATCTAGTCGTGGTAGACGTAACGTAATGCCAAGCGTGATCTTTGGTTTTCAGCTGACTGGATTTCTTCAGCAGTCGGTCCCCTACAGCAGCATGACGGAAGTCTACGCGGTCTCGAGGTGGGACCCGACCTATAAATACTGCCTAAGAATCGTCTTGCCCGATGGATCGCTGCTGCTCCAAGCGAGCAACGCCTACACGAGAGATCAATGGTACCACTCCATCCTGTGGAAGGTAGGCTCGCCGCCGCTCCCGATCATATTTACCCAAGAGAGTACCCCAGTTTGCTTTGAGGCATTGTCCGCTCCCCACTCCCCGACTCCTCGCTTCCCCCTCGCTTCCCACTCTCCGACGGGAATCGCGGGATCTGTGACGCTCGTCACGTGCAGAGATACGTGACGTTGATGAATCTGAGGAAAGCGCGAATGTCGGAAGATACAGCCCGTCGGAGGAGGAGGAGGAGGAGGAGGAGGAGGAGCAGGGGGGGCGTCGGCCTACGGCTTACGAACTTGACATCCTCTGCTCGAAAGTGGCGGGGCTGGATGGTGGAGGGTGGAGGGAAGGAGGCTAGGGGAGAGAGAGGGAGAGGGGGGGTGGAAACCCGTAGCCGTTATTATTATCGAGGGCTTACGCGACTGGAAACGGCGATCGCTGGGCGTCGCTCTCGGTGAGCTTTATCCTGCCGCGAGCCCGATATCACGCTGCCCGGGAGCATTTATCCAGCCTCGTCGGCGAGCGTGCGATCGACGGGTCGGTGGTAAAATTTGGATTCGCCGCGTGCGGCGCCGGGGTAACGTGCCCCGCGGCACCCCACCTATGACGTACGACTATAAAGCACAATACCCAGTACGTAAGTAATTGAGCGCCCGGGTGGGGGAGTCGGATCTTGGGGGAGGGGAGGGCGGGGTGGAGTCCCGGCACCGGCTCCCCCCGCTGCCACGTGAATGTCGGTCGCGTCTCAGGACGTATCCCCTCGGTCCCAGAGCCCTGCCTCCCCCCGGCTTATCCCTCCTCGACTTCGAACCCAAGCAGCGGCCAATCTTCTTGTATTCTTGCAGAAGAGCATTTTCAAGTATCAGCACCTGGTGTCGATGGGCACGAAGGAGGAGGCCGTGCTGCGCGAGCTCAAGGCCCTCGTCGACTTTGCACTTTGGACTCCTCTACAGGTATTTACATTCAGAGTGTACTCTCTGCCACTCTCCGGAACATTCGCCGGGATCTCTGACTTAACGGCACACCAGGGACGGACAATGGCGCGCGGGGGGGGGGGGTGATGTAGAGAAAGCCGAAACTCGCTGGCGCTCGGAGTCCGAGCCTTTTTTAATTATATAGATCGCGAACGCGATAACTACCGAGTTCTCAGCTCAGCCAGTGAAAGTCTCCGCTTGGAAATCTCCGCTTGGAAAGCCCAATAACCGATGGAAATCCTCCGTGGCGGGGGCGCCGACGCTACGGTTAAAAATACGCGTGTTTTCATTAAACCGAGTCATCCGTCAAGTGGTGGGCGGGGGGGGGCGTCTTGCACTCGGCCGTTAATTCCGGCCACCTCACGGCGTGCTCCGCCGGCTTATTGGGAGCGGGGTGGTGGTAGGGGGGGGGGGTGCAACGGAGGAAAAAAGCCGGGGATAATTGTCGAACGGGAAATTAAGTCGAGATTATTTTTAACCGGGCGCTAAAAACCTCGGCTTTATTACGCACGAGATAGGATAATCAGAGAAAAGATGGTTGTCTGATTAATTAATGATGATTATGGTTATTGGGGGGGTGGTGGTGGTGGTGGTGGTGGTGGTGGTGGTGTTGTTGTACCATTGGTGGGCGCAGGACGAGAGAGTGGCGGGAGCGCCCCTCGAGGCCGTGGCGAAGCTTCTCGAGGAGCCGATGCTCGGGGAGAAGACGGAGGCGGAGAGCAGCAACGGTCGGCTGGAGGATTCCTCGCCGGACGGCGAGGAGGACCCGGAGGACCGGGAGGCCCGTAACTGGGCCGAGGCTGTACTTAACGTCGCGGCGCCTCTACTCGAGCGCGTGGCACCGCCCCCCGCCCTCGCACGGGGACTCGCCCGGCTGGCCCAGCAGCATCCCCGCTCGCCCCTCGTCCTCGGCCTGAGACCCGCGGTGACGCGCTGCCTCAAGCACACCGTCGACTTCGGCAAGTCCCCGGACATGCGCAAGCTCCTCCAGGTGTTCATCGCCGCCCTCTACGAGAACGTCGACGGCGAGCTGACCATCAGGGACTACGTGGCCTCTGTCCACGGGCCCGGGAGCGACTGTCCGCATCCGCGGATCCTGCCGAACCTCGTGACCATTTGCGTCGCCGCCATATTTCACAGGTGAAGCATCCTCGAAGCTCGTATCCCCACAAGCACCCCCATATAACCCCATGTAACCCGAATAACCTCCCTCAACTAAAGTAGAGCCAGCAGTATTTTAATGACAAATCCGAGCTCCTTATACATTAATCGTGTAATTAATCTAATAAATCATCGATCCGACGCGAGGGCTACGGCCATCCCCGAGAAATATGATCCTCGAGGCCGTATAAAGTCGCTTAATAAGTTTCCTCCCTGCGGATGGCCGTCCACGAACCCTCGAAACCCCAATAACCTTCTCCAGCCACGAGTTTATGATTTATAACCAATCAGCCGAGCGCGATATTCCTCCGATCCGTCGGAAAATTTCTTACCCCCCCCCCCCCGCACGAGCGTCCGATGCCACGGACTCCGCAATCCCGATCAATTATCCGGTAATTGAACCGAGTATCTCGAGTCAGACGGAACATTCTTCTTTTACCTCCACCTCGCTTCTTACCTCACCTGTCCCCCTATAAATTATTCCCCGAAATCTCCTGGAGCTACGGGAGTTTTACGATTTTTCTCCTCCCATCCAGGTTCGACGCGTCCACGTCTACTAATCAGCACCGGCAGCAGCAGCAGCAGCAGCAGCAACGTCAAAAACAACAAAAACAACAACACCAACAGCAGGAGCAGCAACAGGAGCAGCAGCAGCAGCAACAGGAGCAGCAGCAGGAGCAGCAACAGGAGCAGCAGCAGGAGCAACAGGAGCAGCAGCAACAGGAGCAGCAGACAGAACAGCAGCGGGTGGAGCTGAAGGAGGAGGAGAAGGAGGAGGGGAAGGAGGAGGAACAGCAGACCAAACATCAGGAGGATGAGGAGGTGGTGGTGGCGGAGGAGGAGGTGGAGCAGGAAGAGGAGGAGGAAGAGGAGGAGGAGAACAAACAGCAGCAGCAGCAGCAACAGCAGCAGCAGCAAGCAGCAGCAGCAGCAGCAGCAGCAGGAGGAGGAGGGGGCGCCTGCGTCACTGCCACCCTTAAGCTGTTATCTTCTCGTCTTGAATATAGCGTACGTACGGAAAAAGTGTTTGTGCCACTTAACTCGCTCACTCTATCATTCTATGCAGCGTAAATAAAGATAAAGAAAGAGATAAAGATAAAGATAAGGATAAAGGGACGGATCCGCTTTTATTTCCTTGTCCTAAATAACGTAGAGCTTCTTCGGTTTTCAGTAAATCGCACCCAATAACCCCAAATAAAGCCCCAAAATAGCCATTTAAATCCTCCCACCCATACCAAGGTATCTATCTATACATCGAAATACGTACAGTACGTATACATGTGTACAGCGAGAAAATTGACGTTGGAAAGGGCACTTTACCTCGGTACACGGGCTCCACGGGCTCCACGGGCTCCAGGGGCTCCAGGGTCTTCGGCAGCGTGTAAATTCAAAAAGACTATTTATTCTACGCGCTCGGTATGGAAGGGATGGAATATTTATTGGATCTTTCGTTTGAGGCCAATTCTTGGAACGTTCTGCTCTAAGGGTATACGATAAACGACAAATACCGAGGTAATCACATGCATACGTTGATTGCCAGGCCGTTGTTTCCATAAAATTTGGATAAAGGGTAACATAAAGGCGCTGGAGGGGGTACGTTGGGACTGGTGGGGTTATTGGGGTTGGGGAGGTTATTGGGGTTGGGGGGGGGAAGGGGAGTGAACAGTAAGGGCGAGGTTAATGGTGTAGAGAATGGAACAATGGAAGATGGACGAATTGCAGATCCGAGTACGCGGACTGGAGGCCGGGGTTGGGTGCGCTGCTCCAGCCCGTACCCTTCCCGGAGGAGGCCCTAGCCGACAAGGAGGTCCAGGAGACCGTCCTCTCCTACGTGATGCGCCGACTGGCCAAGGATCCTCGATGCACGGTCCACCGGGTGCTGCTCCCGGTGCGGGAACCCCGCCCTGGCTGGATACACATCGCCGCCCCGTCGAGCCCCGCCTGCCCCGACGAGGGACAACTCTTTGGCGAGATGGTGAGTACCCCAATAACCCCTCTCTTCTCTCTCTCTCTCTCTCTCTCTCTATCTCTCCGACTCTTATTATCGCGCAGATCGTAACCCCGGGGTACAATTTATGTAATAGGTCTTCCGGCTAGGGCAGCCTATTATAGATCGCTTTCAGTTCTTCTAATACGTCCCGAGGTAGAGCGTTTACGTATTGGAAGGGATCGCGGTGTAGGGAGGGGGGGAGAGAAGAAGCAGGAGGATTGGGTGGGTGGTGGGTGGGTTACCACGGAGCCTAATTATCCCAAAGCGTTTTATACGCTCTTTATGTTTTTGTCAAGTCGCCGATATTCGGCTGATATTCGTATTTAAGCGCCGAGTCGACCTCGCGCAGACCTCACTTACGCACCAGAGTCTTCCCCTCCCTTTATTCGTATAGAATTATCTGATCTGCGATCCCTTAAGTATAGCGAGCGCATCGATCCCGCCGTTACGCTTAATTCTTCGGGCTTATCCTTTTCATCGCTCTAAAGAGATTGGAAGGACTGGGCGGGGGGAGGGGGGCAGCAGCGGTAGCTGGGGGAAGCAACGACTTCAACGATTTCGGGAGGGTTGATGGGACGGGGTCGGACTGGTCGAGGAGGGGTGCGGGACGGGGACAGTTGAGCACTGCTGGGAGAAGGGACTCGCGTGGGTATAACCGAGAGAGAGAGAGAGAAAGGAAGGGAGGAGGGTATGATGGTCCCTTGGGATGAAGCGTTTGCTCTTCCTGCGATTTATCGGG
Source organism: Ceratosolen fusciceps (assembly GCA_018883505.1). Taxonomy (NCBI): domain Eukaryota; kingdom Metazoa; phylum Arthropoda; class Insecta; order Hymenoptera; family Agaonidae; genus Ceratosolen; species Ceratosolen fusciceps. The sequence goes on from RCIC01000010.1 coordinate 2,396,639, forward strand.
GGGGAGGATCGACTCCTTGGCGCTGATCGGCAATGGCTTCTTCAAGGCCCGGGCTTATCTGCCGCGAGTTCCTTCTCGTCTTTTTATAACAAAGTCCAAGTCAGCCAAGCGCATCGACGTCAACCTCCCAACCTCCCAACCTCCTCCTCCTCTTCTTGACTCTTCTTCTTGACTCTTCTCCTCCATTATGTCACTTAACAAAAGCCGCAGTCGTCTCTTTCTATCCCCCCGCCCCTCTCCTCTCTCTCTGAGTCTTTGATTTTCTCTTTGTTAAAGCCCTGACGCATATAACAGTCCTCTTGTGATGCTGCAGCCCCGTTGCGCAAACGCGTGTCTAACATGAATTATTTATGGCGGACCACGGATGGACTACCTCTCCCCCCTTCCCCTCTCACGCTCCCACGATCTCATTCGCCTCTTCGCGCGAGCATAGCTCGAGATTTCGAAATCCAGATCCTGCTCTGGATTATTAAGTTGACGCTCCGATCGATAATACCTGCTGCTGCCGCTGCTGTGCTGCTGCTGCTGGTCTCCACACCTGCATGCCCCACCCCACACGCACCGCCCTACATGCCCAGGCAGTGTAATTTTCCGTATACCCTCGCTCGCGCCCTCCCTCACTCCCGCCCCTTCCTCCTCCACCCCCCGGCACTGCAAATCTCTTATAGCGAACGGGCCGACCGTGGTTTGTTTACCTTACGGACTCCTGTGCCAATTAGCCATTTACATCCGCCGATATTACTCGTACATCACCCCCCGACCCTCACCCCCCACCACCGACCGCCAGAGATAAACGAGATCAATCGTTTGCCAATTCAATTATACAGCCGCGTTGTTATAACGGACCCGAGTAAATAAACAAAACCAATCATCCTCGAGCCTTTTCGTTTATCCACCGAGGCGCCGTATTTATTTATATTTATTTATCGTGCCGCGGCTGCGATCCCGCGACAATGACAGATAGATCATTGCTGAGCTCGCGTACGACTGATCGCCGGATCCGGATCCGACATTTAACGCAATGAGTATACAATCGTCGGCAAAGCTTTCCTGGCCCCGCGAGCCCCGCGACGCGCCACCTCAATGGTCCACCGGATGCATTGATCCTCTTCGATTGGGACGATAGCTGGCCGATAGCGATGGGCGACACGTGAAGGCTATTATTGGGGCAGGGTGGGGGCTGACGAGACGCAAGTACGTCCGAATCCATACGAAGCCCGGACTTCCCGTGCGCCCGCCCGGCCGACGGACGCATTGCGGCGCTGGCTGTCCTTCCCCTCCCCCCTTTCTTTATCTCTCCCTCCCTCCCTCCTCTCTCTCTCTGTCTCTCGAGGACGAAGGTCACGTGATCGCGACGCCGTGGTTTTTATGGAAGCACCAGGTGCAGCGCTACCTGGGAACGATTTCTTAGACGACAGTATCGATATAATATCGGTAATGCAGCCGTTTGCCTTTCCCCCCCTGCCCTCTTCTAGCTGACGACGTTGCTGGCCTGCTGCTGCCGACGCAAGAGGTTCGTCAGCTCCCTCCTGAAGCAGACCGGCGGGGCCTGCATACTCCTGGGCGTTAGGGGCTGCGACGCCGCCCAGGAAGCGCTATGTCTCATGCTCGAGTGGCGGCTCCTGCCGAGCGAGGAGGCCCGGCTCCAGGTCGTCTCGGCCCTACAGTCCACCGAGTCCGGCAAGACCAGATACGCGGCCCTCTGCCAGAGACAGAGAAATCTCCAGGAGCTGGTGAGTGACGGCCGGCTTTCGTCGGCCAGCTACGCCGACGGGCGCGTTTCATTGGAGGGGAGGGGAGAGGCGAAGAGAGGCCCCGCTCACGTGTTCTCGATAACCTGTTTACAGCAACAGAAGGGCGGTCCGCGGAAGCTTACGCTCCCGGTGCGCGCGACCGACGCGGACGTGGCTCTCCTCCTCGGGGGAGGCGCTCTCGGGAACCTGGAGTGCCTCAGCCTCGCCTTCACCTCGGTCACGTCCGCCTGCGCCGAACAGCTGATAAAGCTCCCGGCGCTGAGGTACCTCAACCTGTGGGCGACTCAGTTCGGCGACACCGGCCTCCAGATGATCAGCGAGCACCTGCAGAAGCTCCAGGTCCTCAATCTCTGCGAGACCCCCGTATCCGACAAGGGCATCTCCAAACTGGCCTGTGAGTACTGACGCTCCCATACGTCAATTACCGACTGTCACTCCACGGTCGTCCGTTACTGCCTCTTACGTGCCCTACCTACCCTTCCTACGTGTTCCTTTCCCCCGCCCCACCCTCACTCCCGAACAAGTCTCAGTGCCCTCAAAGTGCCATCGAGGATGTAAAAGTACCTTAGCCTCCCGTTCCATGAAGCTTTCGTCCTCTCCGCCCCCTCCCTCCCTCCCTCCCACCCTCCCGCTCTTTACGTAAATCCTTAAATCCCTCCCGAGTCCTGATAGCTCCTATACCTCCTGTCGCCCTCTCCGTTATCATCCCGCATCCCTTGCGGAAAATGAATTTCGTCAATTATTTCCCCCTCCCCCCACCCCCGTTCGTCATTTCGATAAATCCCCTTTCCGATTAATGCCAACGCTGTTATTACGACGTCGCGTCTCCCATTGGAACCACGTGACCTCTTTCGCTCTACGGTACGACGGGTCTACGAAGGAAGTTAGTGACGAATACTTAGGTAAAAGAGTCGCTGACCCGCGGGATTTCCGTTGTTAAATAAAAAGACCTCGGTGGAACGAGTGGGGGGGGGCGGCGGCCGGGCTTCCTGGCTCCGCACTAACATTACGTTGAGGGTCAATGGTTGAAACGTTGATTGTTTTCAGCCCTAACGAACCTGCGCAAGCTCAACCTGAACAGCACGAAGCTCTCGGCCTCGACGTTCGAGACCCTGAAGAAGCGGCTGCCCGCCCTCCAGGAGTTCGACGTGCGCTACACCGAGGCCTGGTGACCCGAGTACACGCCCGAGGGCGCGTCGAACGGATGCTCTCGGGACGGCTCCCGCCACGGCTTCAGGAGCAGCAGCACCAAGTCCAACGCGAAGCTCAAGCGCTAAAGCCAAAAGCTAAAGATCGTACGCGCATGCGACTACGAAGCACTCACACAAGCATCATCACACAGCCTTCTTGTCCCCTTGTAATCGTAATATCTCTTGTAATTGCGTTCGTTGTAATCCCGAGCTCGGCCGACGCTCTCTTAAACTAAAGCTAACTCCTCGTATTATATCTGCCCGACTCACCGCGGCTGCTCACCTACACCTGCGCAGACCTACGCATACGGCCAGCCTGTGCATATTCACCTGTACATACATACAGACGCATACGGACACCCGACATACGCACGCGCCCGCAAATACACGAACCCCATGAAAGCATACGGATGCATTACGTATGCATTACGTACAACGATACATCCCCCACCACCACCAACCCACCCACCCGTCCCAACCCAACCATCTCGCTATCAATATACGTGCATACAAATATACATACAAATATACTTCTCTAGATGCACAAGACTCTGTTACTCATACGTTTCGCTGTCTCGTATTGACGTTCTCTGACACGCGTACAATGATTCGAAGATCACACGCAGGCCACGAGCACCAAAGGAATAGCCGGAGACGGAGGGGGGGGGGCGCACGCACGTAGGGTCACCCCGAGCCACCGTCTCTATCCGATATTGCCTTTTGCCATTCGTCGTCCTCTTTGCCCGCACTCCCCGGGTGCTGCGACTTGTCACGTGATATATATATATATATATATCGCTAACGGATGAACTTCGCGCGGCCTTCGCCTTTACGAATCTCGAGCTGTCGATACCAGGATTTTCGCGTTTTCCCAATTTTCCCCTCGATCCTCAATCGCCCTCTCGCGAGATCCCAATCGATCCACAGGGCCGTCTTTCCCCACGACTCGCTCACCCAACCGTACAGCTATACGGAGAGAGAGAGAGAGAGAGAGAGAGAGGAGGAGCAAACGAAACGTATGATCTTCTTGGAAGACGTGACGAAGAGAATATCGCGAACGTGTCCGAGTGATAAGAGAGATCCCCGTTGGCCAAGCTATCGCGGGACGATTGGTATTGAAGGCAATATCGCGAATAATCAGCTTGCCCCCCCTCCACCTCCACCTCCACCTCCACCTCCACCCCTCCATGACTTACGACCCTTACGCAAAACTATCATATCTTACTCTTCGGCATTTTGAGTGAATGTACCACTCCTTCGCCGATTCCTCTCTTTTGATCTCTTTCGAGCCTACTCCGTTCTCCCGTTTACCTGCTGTGCCTGTGTGTGTGTGCGTCTTCCGCGCCTCAACTCTTGCGCGCTTCTACGGGCATGTGTGTACGCATTAACATCAACATCAACAACAACAACCACAACAAATAACATAAGATATAAGACATATTAATAATAATAATTATTATAACAACAACAACAACAGCAACAGCAACAACAACAACAACAGTAAAAAGACATAATAGTAAATAATAGTAATAATGATTATAATAACGATAATTTCTTAACGATAATTATATTACTTTGTCAATTATTGAATTTTTATTATAATTAATATTATTTAATATTGTATTTAATTAAGGCTATCGATCGTTAAGTATTTGTAATTAAAAGTAAAAGCAGCGCCGTACTTATATTTTGCTAACCGATCCTCGTATAGTTTTCAAAGTTTCCACGGGCAAACGTTACGCACGTTAATATTAATAATAATAATAATAATAATAATAATAATAATAATTTACGAGAGTGAAACTGTCGAACGTTATTTATCAAAGTTAATAGATCGATGAATAAAGCAGCGATGAATTTATATCCCGCCACTTGGTGTTCGTATTCGTGTATTAAAAACGTCACTGCGTGGCGAAACAACCTTTCTCTGAAAGTTCTACCCACGTATCTACGATTTGAATTTGAAAAATTCACAAATAACATTGATTAATTAATTAATTAATTAATAGTTAATCGTAACATTTAATATTAATAATAATGAATAAAGAATAAAGAATAAAGAATAAAGAAGAATAATACACAAACAAACAAACGAACGAACGAACAAACAAATAAACAAACAAATAAATAAACAAATAAATAAACAAATAAACAAATAAATGCATAAACGAATAAATAAATTAATGAATTAATTAATGAATAAAATAAAACAAACGTATAAATAAATAAATAAATAAATAAACAAATAAACAAATAAATAATTAATGATGATAATATTATTGATATCAGCGACAGCTTGTAAGTAGGGTTTTTTTTTTTTTTTTTTGTAACGATGGAAAATATTTACTTGAATGCGCGTCAATGCGTTAACGCACCTCGTGGCGGGAGCATCGGGAAAAATAGCGCGGGGACGGGTGGAAAAAACGAATGGCCTTGAGATTGAGTAGGCCATTGTCTTGCCATACAAGTAAATATTTTCATGGCGTTACAAATAATTGTAATCGTTGAAAATTAATCACACGAAGATTCGGAATGGTATGCGCATAAATTGCTTTATTGTAATTACAATCATGTATTCTATGTATTTGAACAATTTTACACAAACTACAATGAATGATTATTGATCGATCGATTGGTTATATCTCTTTCTGTACATTCGATTATCCACGATGAAGCGCAATGTAAGGTCGGCATTCGTTGCATGAGTTAATTAATCTCAATTTGGCTTAATTCCATTGGCGACGAAGACTTAAGTAATTCAATTCCGATTTATATATATATATATATATTGCGCCTACACATTTATTTTCTATACATATCATCATCAGCGAGCGATATTGTAAGACTTTAAAATGCCCATTAAATTGTATTTAACACATTCAATACGTTATATAATCAGCTCATCCCTTATTAAACGTGTCGTCGATGAATCTGTTAAAGTCGTTGTTATGAATTGTCTGTTTGTGCGTGCGTGTGTGTGTGTGTGTTTACTCTCTCTTTTTATTTTTGTATTTTTTTTTTTTTTTTTTTTTTATTTTCATCATTATTACATAGAAGAGCACTGGAAATTGTAATTAAGGATATTGGGGTAAACGGGAATTCGGTAAGATTGTCTGAAAGAATTCGGCGCCTCGGTGGCGATCGATTCGTGCATTAATAATAATAATTAGTAATTAATAATAATAATAATTAGTAATAATTAATAATAATAATAATAACAATTAGTAATTAGTAATTGATAATACGAATGCGCGTTTTAATTGCCGATTGTATAACGAAAACCTAAGACGCGCGCAATGATTAAGAAATAAATAGAGGAAATAAATAGAAAAGTTATGGGGGGGGGAGGGGAGAAGCTGAAAATGGTAGATAAATTAGGGAATTTATAGTTTCAAAATTCGTTTTGCATTATTGTGATAGGGGTATAACGACGACAGGGGGCGATTATTAATGATAATTAAAAGAAGTAACAATATAATAATAATTAATGAAAGATAAATAATAAACGATATTAATGGACTTTCGCCTTTGACGGTGAGGACAACAGATTATTTTGTACTACGTTTTTCCGTACGCATTTTCCAAGCTGGCTTATTGAAAATGCAAGCGGCTGCCCATGCAAACGGGACGTCGAAATTAAGATTTATCACCATTTCCAGTTCGAGGTAAACAAGAAGAAGAGGGGGGGGGACGCGTTATGTTAAATGTACCGAGGCAACGACACAGCCGAGCCGGACTGCGCTTGAGTAAAGGAATGGACGCGTACGTGCAAAACATACGTGCAAAACATAAGGGGGTTATACGCTCCTGCCCATTATATTATACACGTGTAGATATTTGCGAGTCGAGTGGGTCGCGAACACTGCCATGCGCTTTAGGCGACCGACGTGAGGCGACGGGATCGTCGGACTACGTGCAGCTAGATTAGAGTCAGTAGCCGTGCGCGCATTCGTGTACGAGTCCTCCTCCTCTCCGCCTCCTCCTCGGAGAGGGGGAGCCGGGACGGTAATTGGGGAACCGCTCGCGGTACCGCTTCGTCAGAGGGATCGTAGTGTACATATAGATAAGCGCAATCGAGATACTAATAATTCTATTTCCGTGACTGTCGGCCACAGTCCGTGTTTATACATACACATATAAATAAACTATTATCGTTAAAAGCTTAAATAAATTATTATCGTCGCACAAGTTTATGCGGGTGGAGGCAGTCGGCCGTCGGAGACGATACCTTCCCTTAGACAAGGGGGTGGGCGGAGGGCCAAAGCCGAGCGCACCGAGCACCGATTATACCGATTCCAGTGTAATCTTATTAATCTTATTAACGGAAGAGGTGTGAGGGAGGGAGGGAGGGAGGGAGGGGGGGGGGACGATAGATTTTGACGGGAGGGGTCGGAGAAAGGAGGTTTGACAGTTCTGAACTGAGCCTCTCGGGGGTCCTCGCCGCTATTCATTATCTTACATTCTTACAATACTTCGAATTTGTGTATGCGTGCGTGTGTGCGTGTGTGGTGTGTGGGTGTGTGACGAGGCGTCGGTTGGCGTGAGAAGCCCCGGGCGGAGTTGTGCGTCGAGGGTTTACATTTCATTGTACACGTGGAGAGACGAAGCGCGACCAAATAACCCCAAAGATCGGAGGAAGGAATGAAAGAAAGAAAGAAAGAAAGGAAAACAGTCGGTGATGTAGTGGTTGCGAGGAAGAAACGTGTGGAGAGGCGGTGCGATGGGACGAGGGAGTCGAATGAAGGAGGAGCGAGGATATCGAATAGCGCGTAAATCTTAACGTATAACCAGCACTTGGCGTTCCTGTCCCTTGTTGTTCTCGTTGTCGCTTAAGTCTTGCTTTATTACGTTTTATAATACAAATGTCCGGTTATACCCGGGTAAGTGATACTCCGGGAGGGTCGAGGGGTAGCGGCGTCTTCCTCGGCCGTCGTCGTAGTGCCGGGGGTGCGGGCCTCGGTGCTGCCTGTCCTCCCCCAGTGACCCTCTACAAAACTTATCAAGGCTAACAACGATAGGCTACCTGACGAGCGATCCGCGGCTCCGGCTTCGGGGCCCGAGCTCACTTCCCCCCGCGATTGAAGTCCGTGTAGACGAGCTGCTGTATGTTCGGTGGCAAGGTCCGGTAGACCTCGTAGGGCACGGTTTCTGCAACAACATCGCCAAGCCAGTCAATCAGTCAGTCAGTAGTCAATCAGTCAAGGTCTTTCAAACGCTCTCGGATCCCTTAGGTATCGGGGGGTTATCGGGGGGTTATCGGGGGGTTGTCGGGGTCGTAGCTATAATGAAGAACGAAGGTATAAAACCCCATAAGGGACGAAAGGGTCTCACCTTTACAAGAATACTTGAGGTTGGACCAGAGAACCATCTGCTGGGAGAAGGCGAAGACACCGAGTCTACCGCCCTTCAAGGTCGAGTCGAAGTTGTTGCCCGAGTCGGCGATCAGTCTCTGACCCTCGTAGATCCACAACCTTATGAGCCCGATCCTCGGCCTGTGGATCAGTCGCCACCTGTAGGAGGTGTACTGCTTCCAGCCGACCTTCCGCGGGTCCTTCCACAGCAGCTTCACCTGCTCGACGACGACACGTAAACTTATATAAAAATCGGCGCTTCACCCCTCTCCGCGCAAACTTTAAAAAACCCCCTCCTGCCCTCCCTCTGTCCTCCTGTCCGTCTGTATGTCCGTGAAAAGGTATCGTTAATCGTTAAGTAAATTGGCACAAACTATCGATAAAGAATCACGAATAACTTGGGGGCAGCAATTGAAACATAATTTTTTAAAATTCAATCTTATAGAATAATTTAAGCATATGTAATAAGTGCTCTTATTGTGAATTATTAAGGATTATAGACGTCATTGTCCCGCTTATTGATTCGTTATTTACACAATGGAACAAAAACAAAGAAACGAAAACGAAAAAAACAAAGACGAAGGGAAAAGTAATAATAAAGAAAGAAAGAGAGAAAGAAAGAAAGAAACAAACAAAACTAGTAAAAAGTAATAATAATAATAAATAATGACAATGAAGAAGTTACGAGTCGTCAAAAAGCTTGTACGCCGCGTATCGTTTGTACATTATATTAGCAATACTTGTTTTACTATTATTGTATCGATGCGGCTTATTACCCACCCGAGGGCTTAATCGAGTATTTTCTTTAATGATTTCGATCGTCATTCGAAAGCAGAAGACGAGCTCGAGCACGTGAATCCAATAATATATCAATGTGTTAAGAAATAATACTTAATATTGAACTTACGACGAAATAAATAAATAAACAAACAAACAAACAAATTAATTAATTAATTAATTAATTAACGAATAATAATAGACAGTGGCATGAGCCGTTTTTTTTTTTTTTTAACCGAGTACAGTGAATTAATGTATTGTGCGTAAGGCTACAGTGACATGTGAGAATATAAGCCAATCGAGTTTAAATGTTGTACGTACCCCAATAACGCATAAGACATGGCTTTCTCTGTCGCGCGCGCGCGCGCAAGCGCATCTCGCTCTGACAAGCGAACGGTAAACCGAAGTGAATGTCGAGGGTGGGTGGGGGGGGGAGCGATAGGAGCGGGGGTGAATGAGGACGAAAGTAAGTCTCGCAATAGTGGCCAGATTGTGGGTAATTAAATAATTAAAGTAATTAGAGGGTACGTTGGAACCTCGTATTTTGTATAAATTTTTAAAGCCCCGAGCGCGTGTGTGTGGTAGGGATCGGCGACTGGCGCGATCTAGCAACTATCTAGTCAACTCTAGCGCTCCACTGACATCTCCACTAACTGGTATTCCACGTGAGCGAGAGTGTGTGAGAGTGAGAGAGAGCCACGCGCGCGCGCGCGCACTCGTCCCAATGTAACGAGTAAAGGTAATCGCAGATTTGTTCGTACGACGTTATGTGATGACGTCACGACGTCGCTCGGCTCAGGTGGTGTCGAGGCTCATTTAACCGTTGGTATTAAGAGAAGCTTAAAATGATCTTCGCGGGATGAAAATCGCCAGCTCCTGGCGTTTCCGGGGGGGGGGGCGGCTGTCGGACGCACTTATACTGTCCTTTCGAGTCTAATTGTTGCAATTGTCCCTTGCCGCTCAATGACTCTTTGCCCCCGCGGAACGTGTAATGTGTAATGCTAAGCTCGTTTCACCCTCCCCACCCCTACACCCACTCCCCCGACCCGACTAGCCGCGTCATTTGCAACAGTGTACAAAGTGTAAATAATACTAATAATAATACTAATAATAATAATAATGCAAGGTTACTCGGAAGCTATTCGACTCGAGTGATTCGAAGCGCGGAGCCCGAGGATTACAATTGTTCGGATCGTTTCCCGTCTCTCCCGTCATTTAAGCATGCACTCCCTCCCTCCCTCCCTCCCACTATCTCTCTCTCTCTCTCTCTTGCCGTCTATCGACGTATTTCTGAACCGCTTGTTACCCGTACGTAGCTTTGCATCGGCTCGATCGGTTTCGTGATTTCGCGCTCGGCCGGCCGCCCACGCGATTACGGCCTATAACGACGTCGATGTTCCTCCTCGAAGGACGCGTAACGAATAGAACGAAGAAGGCTGTACGCGACAAGTGCGAGATAAAGACCGTAAAATTATTAACCGATAACCGGACGAATCGTTATTGTGATTAATAATCCCTGGGATGGACGAGCCGGCCGATTTTACTCGATTTTACTCAATTTTTATCGCCCACTCACTCACTTACTCGTCGTCAATTCTTCTGTCCGTCGTTATAATAATTACTCGATTAATAATTATAATAATAATAATAATAATAATAATAATATCAGCAGCTGCACCAGCAGCAGCAGCAGCAGCAACAACTACAACAACAACAGTAACAACAGCAACAACCGCAACAACCGCAACAACCGCAACAACAAGAAAAATGAAAATAATAATAGTAATAATAACAGTAATAATAATAATAAATAATAAATAATAAATAATAATAAATAATAAATAATAATAATCCCCCCCGATTCGTTATAAAAGAGTTGAAAATGGAGGCTCTCGAGACTCTTGGGTAAAAAACTGTTGTCAATAAATATTGCCTATGTCGTTCAATAACCAAGTATTTAATAAATAAATATCGCAATATAAATGTTTTTCAAAACTAAAGAAATTATTGAATTGAAAGTGAAGTGAAAAGGAAAACGCGCAACATAGAAAGAGAGACTGGGGGTGAGAGAAGAGAGGTGAGGGAGGAAAGAAAGAGAGAGGGGAGGGAGGGGAAAAGTAATAAATAAATAAACAAAAGTAAACGGAGAAAGGAGGAGGAAGAAGAAGAAGAAGAAGAAGAAGAAGAAAGAAAGAAAGAAAAAAGTGGAATAGCATATCACGGTTGGACGCGAGGGTTGAAGGAAATCTTTTATAAAATATCATCCGTAAAAACAAATAGCAGCCCAGATATAATAAAATTGGCGGGTAATTATAATTCCGGCTTAATGTAAAACTTGGAAAAAACCTTAAATGTCTGTCAGAAAATAAAGATGATGTAATAATAACACGATGCTTAGCTGCGTTTATAATCAAAATATTAATTTTGTATTCGAAACAATGTATTTGTATCTGTTATTTATTGACTTTCCAGAAATAACACTATATGATGAGACGAATAAATTTCATGGTCACGAGCACTTGATTGAGATCATTGATTTCCCCATTGGCGACCGGCGGGTTATTGGGGTTATTGGGGTTATTGGGGTGGTGAGGAAGGGTTGGAGGGAGGGAGGTTGTTCGTTTGTTTCTCGCAACCTCGGGGGCAGCTGATGTTCTACGACTGACCTGCTCTTGGGTCGTTCCCGTGTGCCAGAGGCTGTTGCGCATGAGCTCCCCGGGTCCGGTCTTCGAGTCGACGAGCTTCAGTTGTATGCCGGTCTCGGCAACCGCCCGGAACGGCTTCGGCTCCCAGTACGTCTGCAGGACCTTCTTCCACATGACCGTGTAGAACTGCCGGGAGCTCTGGTAGGAGAAGACGAAGCCGACGTAGTCGTCGTCGATGTCCGTGTTCACGAAGAACGTCCCCTCGAAGTCGACTCCGTTGAAGCTGTCCAGGCCTGCCGGCACGACCCGCCCACCCGATTAACCCCAATAACCCTATGTTCACGCGTTAGGGTAACCTGGGAGTGCGTGTGCTAGATGGCTTACCGACGGCGATACCCGGATCGCTGTTCATCGTTTGGTAAATCTCCGAGCCGTTGTGGTGGATCTCCCAGATCGGGTCCTCCTGGGTTTTCCCGTAAGGATCGAGGGCTATGGTGTCGTATTTGCGAAAGTCCGTCGCCCAGACCCGGCTGTTGTTCGGGCAGATGTCGACGAGGTTGCCGACCTTGTCGTTGTCGTTGTCGTCGTAACAGGCGTCCCCGATACCGTCACCTGCGCAACCACGCCAGACCCCGTTATTAATTACCCGCGAGCTTTACGGATTCCTCCAGTTACGGTGGAGGGGTGGAGGTTATTGGGGGTGGGTGTCTGACCGTTCATGTCCAGCTGATCCGGATTGTAGACGTAGGGGCAGTTGTCCCGGTCGTTGGGCACCCGGTCGTTGTCGGCGTCGTCGTCGCACTCGTCGCCCACGCCGTCGTTGTCCGAGTCGGTCTGGCTCGGGTTCGGGTCGCTAATGCAGTTGTCGATGTCGTCCTGTATGCCGTCCTTGTCCCGGTCGGTGTTGTTGTCGCATACGTCACCGACTCGGTCGCCGTCCTCGTCCGCCTGGTCGGCGTTCGACTTTAGCGGGCAGTTGTCGCATAGGTCGCCGATCCCGTCCTGGTCCGTGTCCATCTGATTGGCGTTCCACGTCTTCACGCAGTTGTCCCCGTCGTTGGGCACATCTGTTTCGAGGAACGAGAGCGTCGTTTGCAGTGCAGAAGACCGGTGGGTGGATGGTATCAAGGGGAAGGCGGACGTACCGTCGTCGTCGATGTCGTCGTCGCAGGCGTCGCCTATGCCGTCCCCGTCCGTGTCGTGCTGGTCCCTGTTCTTGACGTAGGGGCAATTGTCGCAGACGTCCCCGACGTCGTCTGGACCCTCGCGGTCGCTGTCCGCCTGGTCGCTGTTCGGCACCAAGGGACAGTTGTCCGAGAGGTTGAGCACGTTATCGTTGTCGGCGTCGTCGTCGCAGGCGTTGCCCATCCCGTCGCCGTCGGCGTCCTCCTGTCCGCTGTTGGGCGTCTTCGGGCAGTTGTCCATCTGGCAGCGCTGGTCGTCGCAGTCGAGCTCCTCGTCCGGGTAGCCGTCGCTGTCCGAGTCGAGGCCGCAGACTTGGCCGTCCCCTGCCCAGCCGACGTTGCACTGCGGATCACACCATAAAACCTCGGCTATTGCTATCTCGTAATCGAAACAATCCCCATCACCGGCTTAAGGCTTATTGGGGTTATTGGGGTTAGCGCAATCAGCCCGAATAACCTTATCGCTAATGTTATTGGCGCTATTCGCCAATGGATCGCGGCTGCGTTATTGATAGACCGCCACCTTAACAATAATCTGTCCTCGTTAAAACGTTAGAGGCCATCGTTAGAAGTGCAGTTAGCGGTAGCCATTTAATAAAGAGTGAGAGAGAGAGAGCGGGGGAGAGAGTCATGCGGGAGGAGTAAAGCCTGTGATAAGAGAGGGACAGACAGCCTGGCCTCGCTTAGCCTTAGCATTGATAATTATTATTATTGATGGTGGTTGTAGGGTGGAATAGTTACCCGGCACGTGTACTGATTGAGGGCGAGGCAGATGCAGTCGGCGTGGTGGTCGCACCTAGTGATACCGTCGGGACAGACGTCGTGGCTCGGGTGGCAGCCTACGGTTTGATTGCCGACGAAACCGGCTTTGCACGAGCCACACTTGGCTGTTCCCTAAGAAAAGATATCTTAACACTCTCCTCTATTAACGTTTTCTCCTCGCGGACTCTCATTCGCCCTCCACATTCGCCTCCACATTCGCCTCCACATTCGCCTCCACATTCGCCTCCACATTCGCCTCCACATTCGCTTTTATAAGGGCAGACTCCTCTTCTTCGTTTAGTCAACTCTAGTACCAGTAGTATCAGCCGACTTTGGGATTTCCTTGTCTTACCCCGGCAGGCGGAGGGAAGAAAATCGCCACAAAGTCACGTGGCCGTTAACCATTACTATTATTACTAAGCGTTTCACATTATTCAGATCGTCCTGAAAGTATCCCCAGTAACCCCTCCGGCCCCCGGGCCCATTCTTAATGCCATTCCTTATGCCATTCTTACATTGAGCGCATAAGTCAAGAGAAAACAAGAGATAAGCCGAGGGAAAAATTCCATTTCCTTTTTTTATTTTACAGATTTTCGTTAATTACTCCAATCGATCGTGTCCAGAATATCCAATAACCCCAATACCGAGAGAATATAATGCAATAATATTACGCACGCAGACGTCCTCGTACCCTTACAAGTCCGGCCATTGGCATTTCATCCCCTCACTTCTTTCCTGCACAAACACTTACACACTCGCGCAAGCATACACATATACATATAATATATATATAGATAGAGATAGATAGATAGAGAGAGAGAGAGAGAGAGAGTCCGAGGGCTTCGGTACTATCCGAGTGACAGGGAGTCGAACAGTTGCAGTACCAGCTTCCAAATCGAATCAACGCAAATACGCAAAGATCCGCAGTTGGTATTGACAATAATAATGCTAATAAAAATTGCAATCCACGCTGTAGTAATAATAGTAACAATGATAATAACGATAATGACGTGCGTGACGACGATGCCGTAGATGGTGATGCTAATGATGGTAATAATAACACCAATATCAATTACAATAGTAGTAATAATAATAATAACAACAATAACAACAGCAATTATAATAAGAATGTGAATAATAATAGTAATAATGGCCAGTGGTAGTAGTAGTAGTAGTAGTAGTAGCAGTAGTGGTAGTGGTAGTGGTAGTGGTAGTGGTAGTAATTAATATTAACAGTGATGATAATAACAGGAAGAATAAAGATAGTAATAATGGTTACTTATGATAATAAATATAAATAAGAACGTAGAAACGCATGGCCGTTGATGAGTTCCGGTTCAGGAGCTCAGCTGTGAGATTAGGAGACGAGCTCTCGACGAGGATCCGCTTGATTGACATTTGGTCGCAGGTGCAAGTGTACTTATGGGACAAGAGCCGCTTGAATCGGTCTTGGTCCATCATCGGATCGCTAGACTTACCTTACGCGCTCCGTGTACTGGTCTCGTTTTGTTGGTTTGTATGTATGTTCTTGTTTATTTTGTTTTCGTTTTTTTTTTGTTTTTTTTTGTTTTTTTTTTTTTTTTTTTTTTTTTTTTCTTGTTTTTTAAAAAGAAGGATCGAGATTTGTGGTGAGGAGGATTAAATAAAATAAATAAAAATGAGCCCAAGGTTTAGTTTCCTCTGGTGCACTGTACGTGTATAATTATTGTCTCCACAAAGAATACAAGTACAAAAGGGGGGGCGCATGCGCTCATTAGAAACAAAAGACGATAATAATGTACGATAATAATAATAATAATAATAATAATAATAAAGAGCATGTTTGCCGGGCGCTACAGGTGGACGCGCGTCGATTCGCATGTACGCAATGCGCGCGCAACTTCAAGAGATAAAGATACATGGACAGACTGCTGCGGAAAATAGTATCGTTATCGTTATCGTTATCGTTATCATTATCATTATCAGTGTCAGTGTCAGTGCCAGTGTCAGTGCCAGTGTCATAATAAAAAAGAGTAGCGTTGGTAGTGTTGGTAATTGGACAACTCGGTGTCCCAGCAGCAGCAGCAGTAGTAGTAGTAGTAGTAGTGGTAGTAATAGTGGTAGTAGTAGTGGTAGTAATAGTGGTGCGAGTAATAAATAAATAAAGAAAGTAGTAAGGGTGAGAAAGAAGTCGGTAACTCTCAAGTCCTCGTGGCATAAGTGTTTTTATAGAATCGGTGCATCGTCGAGTGACCGGGAACTCGCCGATGCTCTCGGCGTGCGTTTCATTAGATAATCATAACAACAACAACAACAACAACAATAATAATAATAGTAGTAGTAGTAGTGGTAGTGGTAGTGGTAGTGGTAGTGGTAGTGGTAGTGGTAGTGGTATAAAGCATAAAAGTGGTGTCAGAGTCCGGTACTCTCGCGGACCTAAACCTAATGGATGGCTGAGTCGTTGCAATAGGCCAAGGCCGCCTCGCGCCTACTAGGCCTCAAGGTTTTTTGTTTTTGTTTTTTGTTTATGTTTTTGTTTTTGTTTTTGTAATTCACGCGCAAGTCACCTCGGAGTTGAAGCAGTCGGAGTTGTCGGTGCAGCCGCCGTTGTCGTCGCCGCAGGGGTCGATCCTGTAGCAGTACTGGCGATGCGTGAGGGCGTACTCGACGCCCCGGCCCTCGGAGATGTTCCCGGTCATGCCGTCCGGGCAGGAGTCGCATCTGCGGTATCGGGCAGTGTTTTGGGGGGGGGCGGGGCAGCCCCGTTATAATACGGTCGTATACAGATCCCCGGGGGTTATTGGGGTGGTGGGGCAATTCGTTACCTGTAGCCGCTCTCGTACTTGTAGCAGCGTACGCCCTGCCAGCAGGGCTTGGCGAGGTCGCACTCGTCCTCGCGTTGGCAGTTGAGCCCGTTGCCGTTGTAGCCGGCTGGGCAGCTACCGCAGCGGAAGTACGGGGGCACGCTCGTCGGCCCGCAGCTGACGTTGGGGAAGCAGGGGCTCGGGAGGCAGCCGTTGATGCGCTCGCAGTGCTGCCCGTTGCCGGTGTAGCCCCGAGGACACGGGCCGCAACTGAGGTCGTGGGGCGCGTGGCCGAGCCGTAGGCGGACCAGGCGGCTTTTCATTAATACATCGAGACACGGGGATAAGGGGGATAAGGGGGATAAGGGGACACGAGAAGTACTTACGAGAAGCCGGTCGCCGTGTCGGTGCACTCGACACCCTCGAAGCAGGGATTGTCGTTGCAGCCCGGGTACCTGCGGCAGTTGCGCCCGTCACCGAAGTATCCGCTGGGACAGCGCAGACACTGGGGCCCGTTGGTCGTGTCCCGGCACTCGGCCCCCGGGAAGCACGGCGAGTTGTAGCGGCAGCTTCGCGGGGGCGGGGGCGGAGCTAAAAGTCAAGGCACAAATTACGGATGGCATTCGATTCGGGGGGTTATTCGGGGGGTTATTCGGGGGTTATTCGGGGGACTATTCATCCAACTTACGGGTGGGCCTCTCCTTGCAGCCGGCGCAGTTCTCCAACAATTCCCGAATATGCTTCGTCTCGGCCATCTGTAAGGTTAAGGCAGGTCATTAAGAATTCACTCGAGCAGACGCATAAAAGGGTACTCGCCTCCATGTCCATCTTCAGCCATATCTTCTTGATGGCGTCGATAAGGAGATTCAAGGTCTTGGCCATGGTCTCGTCCGTGTAGCATCCTGATAGATCCCGCGGAGGGGTTATTGGGGTGTAGACAAAAGCAGCGGAGGGTAGACAAAAGACAAAAAGATATAAATCATTATAAGATATAAATATAAATAATATAAAAGATATAAATCAATTGGGTCATACCGTTGGGGTCGACGAGGGCCGGGAACTCCCCGGGAATGTCGCCCCTACGTCGGAATCTCATGACGTCGTCGATGCTCGTGTTGTCCGACTGCGGATGGTGCTTGTCGACGTCGTAGAGCGTTACGCCCGCGCAGTTTTCCTTGCGGAAGGCGAGACCGACGTCCCCCTCCCCGTACACTTTTGTTTTGTACCGGCGCTCGCGGAACTGAAAGCCAATCGGACGTTTACCTCCATCATTGTCACTCCATCGTAATACGAATAAGTAAAAGGAGCTGCTCCGCGGGGCCCTTTTAAGTTATCGTCCCTTACACCTTTAGCCGCCATTTTTAAAAGCAACGACTAATAATTATATTCATTGGAACTCATTGTCCGTGCTCCGACTCTGGTTCTGTCTCGTTAATCTCTTCCCCATTGCGCGTTTCTACGTGGTGGTGGTGCGTATTTGTTGCCCCCTCCCTCCCTTCTTTGTAAGAGCAAAGCCATTAAATGGGAGAGAGAGAGAGAGAGAGAGAGAGAGAGAGGAGACCGTAAGATTCGTTTATGATTTATTTCTCGGCTCGTGCTCGCGGCCGCTTCTAACGAAGCTGCAAATGAATTATTCGTCAAGCAAGGATAGATCAATCTTAATTAACTCGAGCCTCGTCCCCCCCCCCCCTTGACGCCGCAGCCACCGCAGCCACCGTAAACTATCCCATACCATACCGGGACGGTCGTACGTAAATAACCAGCGCGTATTTCATAAGGAAAGTAATTCCGGTTGAAAATGTACGAGAGGCGGCAAATCATAATAAATCCGGCAACGGATTAATAATCATTAGTCTTGGCTTCCGTTTAATCGTCATGGATCTGCAGGAAGTGCTCTCTTCGCGATACCCGTGCTTATTATTGTCACCGATCGTAGCTGATCGTCGTCTAATCTCAGGAGCGAACGTTACGATCCTATACTTAAACTCCATAGCCAGCCACGTATCCGAGATACGCGCCATGTCAGGGGTGGGGGTCGGGGTGGAGGAATAAAAATAACCGTTGAAGATATCGTCTTATTTACGCCCGGGGAGCTAAGCGATCGGGAATAACTTTTTGGAAAACGAGATGTGGACCTCGGAGGCCGTAAATTAGTCGAACTGCGTTTAAAATGAATTTCTGGCCGCTGTGCCGAGCGCTACTTAAGCGCCCGAACCTTCGTCCCGACAACTCGTCTCACTTGGCCATAAGAAAAAACCTCCTTACTTAATAAAATAGACGATAAATCAGTCAATTTTTGAATAATAAGATGAAGATGAAGAAGAAGAAGAAGAAGAAGAAGAAGAAGAAGAAGTAGAAGAAGAGAAGAAGAAGAAGAAGAAGAAGGTAAAAATAAGTCTCGAAAGCCCGGGGGGGAAGGGAGCTTATAAATAAATATACGGGGATTAGTGTTGAGGCTCGAACATTGAGGCGGTAAATGTTGAGTTCTAAAAAAACGGATCCATTAGGAAGAACGTAATTATGGCTCGGCGATATAATTACATTGTAAGCGTCAAAGTTATCTGCCTGCGACCATTACACGAACGTGCCGCCATTGGTTTATGTACGCATATATGTATATATATATATATATACATGGCAGCCCACTCCCCCCCCCTCCCCTTAACGAGGACGGAGGCGTGGGCGCGACGCGGGAATCGCCGCTTTTTAGAAAGAATAAGAGTTTCCCCGGTTTCTCTCGCTTCCTCTACCTTCCATTTCTTTTGCAGTTAAGCGGCTCGGCTCGAGCCCCCCCCCCCCCCCCCCCGACAGATCGTTACGCGAGACGCGCGCGACGATAATACTTATTTTCATTATCGGCGATTCCAAGCACCTTTCGTCCCACCGTGTCTACGCGAACGATTATAAAGCCATTTGAGTTTATTACCGAGTCGCATCACCGCATAGATCCGCATAAATCATTGTCATGGTAATTAAATGGCATTGGTTTCTGTTCGGAAAGTCGGTCGGTTTAGAATCAATTGAAATATTCAAATAAAAAAAATCACGTTAACATTAATCTCGCAATTGACAAACGCTTTGCCTCCACACGCCTTTATATTTTCCTTTATATTTTCTTTTCTTTTCTTTTTACACCATACGCCCCCCACCCCCCGCTCATCGCCCCTTCCCCGCCCTTCCTCTCATCATTTAGGTATAAATACGCGAGCTCGTAGAGGTATACGATGCCGCGGCTACACGACCATTGCGCCTTACGGCTTCAGAAATAATGACAGGCATTTGTAAATTAAATCCTCCGGGCGGCGAGGGGTTATTGGTGCTGGGTGGGGGGAAGGGGGAGAGGGGGAGACTATTAATAAAGAGATTAGAGTTATCCCGAGGATTGCGCGCGATTTTAAAATAGAAACGACCGGGGGAAGATCTATCTAGCCGTGGTGGCTCGTAATTACCGTACTCTTCGTATAATAAAATACCATTGGATGTTGAGAAATTTATAAGTATCGCGTGTAATAGCCAGTACTGATGATTATCATCCAGCTCCCCCCCGCCTCCGCCGCCAGGCCATCCGTCGAGCTTTTCGAATGGAGAGCCGGGCGATTTAGAAAGTGGCCGACTCCGCGGACTCGGGCCGAGATAAATTTATAATAACGTTAGACCGCGAAGCACCTGCACGTCGAACGACTGCATTTTGTCATTTCGTAATATAAACGAACGTCTTTGTATGGGAGCGCGTGCGTGCGTGAGAGCGCGTGCGTGAGAGTAACGCGAATAATTAAAGTAAAATAATAAAGAGGAGGAGGAGGAGCCAATGTGGGCCGGGGCTCGCGGAAATCCTTTTCTACATAGAGTGTTCACTTGCGTTTATCGGGCCAACGTATCGCGAGAGAGAGAGAGAGAGAGAGAGAGAGAGTTTTTTTTTTATAAGGAACGTTAAACGATCGGTTGAGCGTCGGTGCCGAAGGCCGATTGCGTGAATGGCGCGAAACCGAGTCGGCTCGCATACGTATAAATGGAGCGGTCACGAGGAGAGCGAGGTCTCGGTAAGGAGAGCCGCACAATCGCAAGTGTCATCGTAAAAAAGAAGTGAGGCATTTCCTCGACTATGGGGGGGGGCGGGGGCGGGGAGCGGGGCGAGTGGAATCCGAGAGAGAGAGAGAGAGAGGCGCGCCTCTCCCCCCCACCGACCCACCGATCCTCCGACCGTCGGCCGGCAGCCGCTCCCGGGCGAGTGTATAGCAGCTGGTCCGGGGCGAATTCCACGTGCAGGTACGACGAGTATGTAAATAGTCGGTGGAGCGCGTGCGCCGCACGAGTCCGATAAAGCTACGGCGATGGAAGTGCGGTCGGTCGGTCGGTCGGGGGGCGGGGCGGGGGTAGGCGGAAGGTAGCGAGCGAGGGGGGAGAGCGGCGGGCGCGCCACGCGTTAGGCAAGTGCATAGGAGAGCGGGCCAAATATGGCGTGAGCTCGGCCCACGAGCAGCGCAGTCACTCCAGATCTCTATGCCAGCGGTGCACGGAATAATGGCCCTCGACCACCTCCTCCTCGACCACCTCGACCGTCGGCAATTATGAAGCGCGGTGGTGAAACCAGGTGGCGCGCGCTATTACGATCGAGCGATAAGGTGAGAGATCGCGCGTCCTGCCCTTATCGAGCCAGTCGACCATGCGGCTTTATAGATCGCCGATTTCTAGATCCCGCGGATCCGCAACTCCGTCTGCCCACTCCCGAGCTTCCCTTTTTCCGGTAGCCGTATACCCGTCGTCGGCTACGCGCCCTTAAAACAGCCCTGGCTTGGACCAATGGACTTGGATTGGACCAGTTTGCCGAAAATGTGATGCTGGGCCACACATCGTCCTTACCACATCGAGGGTCACGTCCTTGTTTCGCGCGGCCATCTCCTTGAAGCTCGTCCTCAAGGCGATTTCGCCCTGATGGAGGCAATCGACGTAGACGTCGAGCTTGGCGCCCGGCTTACTCTGCTTGGCCACGAGGATGATGCTCTTGAAGGGCTCGGCTACGTTGAGGCTGTCGGCGACAATGTGCTCCCGACGTGGCTGATTGTTCTCCACCGTCTCCAGGATCACTGAAAATATCACCCCCAATAAAGTCCCTCGGTATCCCGTAAAGGCTCGTCATATAAAGTAGCCTTTTAAAACGAGGCTTTTTAAACGAGGGCTCGACAACGTGGATCGGGTCACGTGAATCTTAATCTTAATAAAGAGCACCGCTGAGCTCGATCGCTCGTCTTTTCTGTATTTTTATAAAAAAAGCCAACGACTCCAAGCCAATGCTCGGGCCAAGTCTTTTATTTGTCGTGGCGTTATTCACGTATCGTTATTACGAGAAAGAAGAGCGGCATCTCCCCCCTCCCCCCCCCAAATCTCCGACTGCCCCTATTCCGTAATGGCGCGTAGTAGGATAAAAAATGTATGTGTCACCGTACCTCGTTTGGCTCGCCTGTCGATCATGAGGACGAACTTTGATTTCGAATTAAAATACTCGAGGGCAAAGAACGTCTCGATGTTGTGTATTGGCTTCTTCCTGGACCTCACATGGCTCACCGAAATCGCCAACTGATCGTCCCTCAAAGCCTTCTCGAAGCTCTTGCTCAGATCTTTAACACGTCACAACAGAAAGACACGCGCATGTAATCGTTGTTGTTGTTGGGGTTATTGGGGTTATTGGGGTTGTTGTTAAGCATTACGGTTATCGTTATCCTCGATATTAGTAAAAGGTTATTGCTCTGAGGATATGCAAGTCCGTCAAGTGCATTTGACTACCAATACAGATTTGTGATATTTACAATCACAGTCCACTCTTAATAATCTTGCGTACAACAATACCCCGCCACCGGATTCCTCAGCCCCCTTCTCCCGCCCTTATTCCCGGCCAAATACTTTAAAAAAAAAACCCTACGAGCGCCTTTTCAGAGAAGTAGTACCGCTCGAGCTGTGTCAGACATGGTTAAGAATTATTTTATAAAAAAACTTTTCGTGCATTTAATTGCTCGACGGTGCGACAAGTGTCTACGTATTGTGAATTAATAAGAAAATGCGGGCATTGGTTGTAGAAATTGAATTCCGAGACATTAGATAGTAATTCAGATCAATTGGCATTGAACGCGGCTGAGTTTATCCAATCGATCAATTACTTTATTCTCGCTCGAAATATTAAATCAATTACAACAACAGCAACAGCAACAACAACAACAACAACAACGACGACTTCACCGTCTTGCTTATTGACATGGTTATTTCAGATTTCAATTAGTAACAATATTACGGCTCAACATCTTATCGACCTGTTTTCAATGCATGTATTTTAGAGGCAAGAATCGTTTATTAATTAATTCAAAGGAGATGCGATATAAAGGAGGATTTACGTTCCTCCGCATAAAGATCTCTTGCCTATACGTATTTCCTTATACTCTCTATCTCATGCGATACAAGGAATCAATTATCATAATGTACACGATGAATAAATAAATAAATAAATAAATATGGTTATTGGGGTTATTAATGGTTGACAAGTTCTGAAAGAGTAGATCGTTGTTCATGGGCTGGCGGCGTTGGGTTGGGGGCGGGGGCGGGCGGGAGGGAGGTGATAATAAATTAAAGATTGAGAAAGGATGGTGGGGAATAGCGATCTTTTGTTTTACGTAGAGAATAATGATGATGATGATGATGATGATGATCTAGGAAGACGGCAATCGCGCGCGCGCGGGAGGCTATGGGTCGAGTTGATTGACCCGGGATCGGATCCTCGTCACTACCGGGTTTTTCATCCGGACGAGGCCACCGGACGGGTTTCCAAGCCGTAACGCGTCAAAAGGATCGGCAAGAAAGATCGAAGGCACGAACGGCAGCCACGACCACGGCGACTGGCATTCACAGCTTCCATCGATTAAGTTTTATTAATCGAGTTGAGTTATTGAGTTAGATCCTTTGTATTTATCGGCTTTGTATATATCGTATATCCGTCAATGTCAATAGGAGTTAACTCCTCGTCTCATCGATCGTTTTCTCTCACGGATACCACGTTCCCGTTAATGGAATAGAATATTCAATAACGTCCCGAGTCCCATCGACTATCAATGTTTATTTGTTCGTGGTACAGCGTTCGGTCGGTCGGATGGGGGGGGGGGAGATTCGGATACGGGGCTTTGGCGGCTCCGTCGACGTTCGTTAACGGCGACCGTAAAAATCACCGTCTATCTACGTAGAGTCATGGCCTCTGCCATTAGTCCCCCAACCCCTCCCCTACCCCCGCCTCCGGTGTTTACAGTGTTTGTAAGGTAAGGCTTGCGCGCCCGAGCTCGATCGCCTGTATCGGTCAGCGGGCGCGGGCGCGGACAGCGAGGAGAGCGGCAAATAGGAAAATAGTTAATGGAAACGCAAACAATGAAGGGAAATTGGTGGGGCGCATGCGTGCCTCGCCGACGAGCGCGGGAATCCGTCGTATATGAAATACGTTCCGATGGGAACTGGAACGGGAACGGTGAGGGGGACGGTGAGGGGGACACGACCGCGGCTAAATATAGATAAAAAGAAAACGGTTTTTCGTCCGCGGCGTAGATAGCGACGGACGAGCGAGTGTGGAGGGACGGAGGGGTGGCGGGCGAGGAGGTGAGGTCGGCAGAGGAAATGAAACGATGACGATGACGATGACGATGACGATGAGGATGACGAACGTAGACTCACCCTCGTCGGGCGCGAGGCTCGAGCTGGCAATGGTGGCGAGGGCCACGCAGAGCAGGAGCGTCGCGACGCCTCGCATGTTGACGGTCTCGATGACAGCTTCTCCGGTCGGTCAGGTATCGCGCGGCTGCTTGGCCTCCTTGGCAAGGGGAGTCGGTCCCACGACGGGGCAGGGAGCACTTGGCCGTGCGAGGCGAGCCGAGCGACAGAACCGGGACGACGGTTCACGAGGAGGCGCAGCTACGCACACGTAGCTGGTGCGGCCAGACGGGGCGAGAGCCGTGTGACGGGTGGGGACGCGGGCAACCCTACGTCGACACGACGGACGAGGGATACGAGGAGGACGGGGAGGGAGCGCGGGTGGCCGATCAGCGCGGACGAGGATCACCGGAGCTGCCTCTCTCGCCCCGCACGAGCTCGAGTCACTGGAGCGCGGAGCGCAGCCTCGGCGCACTTTTATACGGCGCCCACGCGCTTCTTTCCTCTCCCTCCCTCCCGCCCTCCCGCTCCCCAGCGGCGAGCCCAGGGGGGCCGTCCTCGACGTCGCGCAACCCCGCGAGGGCGCCGGGGCCGCTCGCTTGCGCTCGCCGACGTCGACGTCGCTCTAATATTAACGGCGGCGCCTCTGGATCCTCCCTTCCGGGAGCCGCTCTCCCCCAATAACCGTCCGATCTCTAACCTAAGGGCGAGGAGGAGAAGACGGCGAGGGAAGGAGGGAGGGAATCGTTTCGGCCGCGCACTCTCTCTCTCTCTCTCTGTCTCTCTGTCTCGGATGCTGCCCCTCGGAGAGTTCGACCTTGCGATCTAGAGTCGCCGGAGGAATTGCAGCCGCCGCCGCCGCCGCCGTCGCCGCGTGGGAAGTCGTCCACCTACGAGAGGCGACCGCTGCCGATTCAGAGCTCCGATTCCTCCGCGAATTTCCCTACTCCGGTGTAAATATATGTGTATATATATATATATATATAATTTTTTTTTTTCCTCCGCTGGCTTCGAGCTGGAGAAAGCGCCGCCGGGCCGCTCCGACTACGCGACTCGCTTTTATTATTATCATCGTCGTCGTCGTCGTCGTCGTCATACGCCCATCGGTCCTTTCGAGAGCCGCGGCTCGTTTGCGCAATAACCCCGAGCGCTGACGGTTTTTTTAGAACGACCTGCTCCGGATCTATCGATCGTGCGCTCGATCCTTCGCTCCCTCGATCTTCCCGGTTACCTGTGACCTCCCCTGCCACGGCGCTCCCTCATCCCCCATACGTACGGGGGAATCGCGCGTCCGTAGATAATCGAGTCCGAGTGTGCTGGCTACCCCCCCCCTCCCCCATCTCCCGCCCCGCGCTACGGGCGGGCGATCGCAAATCGGAGAGGGAGCGGAGAAAACGAGAAACGACATCGATTCCGATAATCCGACTCACCTGACAAGAAAACCTCTTCGACCCGTCCTCACGAGCCGATCTTCTTTAACAGCCGAGCTACCCCCTCCCCCCGTCCCCCGTCCCCCGTCCCGCTTCACCGACAGCCGAGCCCTTAAATGCGCTCAGCGCTTACCCGAGGGACAGGTCACTCGCGTTCTTTCACGTAGGGGTCGGGAGGGGGCAGGGAGGGACTGAGGCTCGCATCTCTTCCTTAGCGGCTATTATCATTTCGACATCATTGATTGGACGTGCAGGTGCGACGCTGCGGTCGGCCGTACTCTCGGATGCAGTCTCGGATGCAGTCTCGGATGCAGTCTCGGATGCAGTTTTCGGATGCAGTTTTCGGATGCAGTCACGGGTACGGATGAGCATTCGCCTTCGTGCGCTCGCGTCCTCGACTCCTTCCCCCCTCTCTATATGGCGCACTCCCAGCCTCCCCCTGCCCCGTGCCCTCTTTACTAAAACAACAGAAGCATCGGCGATTACGATCAATCGATGGCGAACGATTGCCAACTTCGTCGTCTCACCCCCGGCGTCACTAATTACCCAGTCGCGTTGCGCTTAATCACTTTAACGAAATAAATTAAAGATACCTTCGACATTGGGAGGTTATCGGTCTCTCCTACCTGCCTAAGAGGCAAGTTGCGGCGAGCAAAAAACTTTTGGCGATTTCGGAATCCAGTAAGATGTAAGGTGGGGACTTACGAGCGCGTGGCTCCTCAAGGTCGCTGATTTCCGGGACCCGGTGCAGACGAGGCCGATCTCCGATTGGACGGGCAGCCGTCGACCGGAGCAGAGGGAATCCTGACGCAAGGAGCCGCGAGCTGAGCCCTCGGTGCTCGAACCCTTCCTCGAGGAGCCCGCGATCTTCCGGGATCTCGATACCTCCTGCGGACAAGAGCTCTTTTGGTTCCTGGAGTACCTCTCTATCCCTGCCAATCTCGTCGTTTCTCTCTCTCTCTCTCTACGTCTCTCTCCCCTTCGTCTCTCTCTCTCTATATATATATATATACACACATTCGTCTGAATCTCCTATGCCATGTTGTAGATGTATATAGAGCACTCGTAGAGGATCGAATCAATTAATCCCGAGGATTGAACGGAAAAAATAGATTTTCTATTCTCAGACATTTCCTACTGACGCTTTTCTCTCCGTCTCTCTCTCTCTCTCTCTCTCACGCTCGCTCTCTATCTATCTATCTATCTATATCTATATATATACACACACACACACACACACACACAACGTATTCGATGGCCTGCGTAATTTTCCCGATGTTCTAGAAATGTCGTCGAGCCCTATGGAAATGTAGGGGAAATACCCTTTAGAGGCAGCCAATGAGAATTTACTCGAGCGAAGTGTCGCCGTTTCGTCTTCACTTGCCGTATTCGTGATTTGCATTATCGATCGATCGTTATCGCAATGCCCTCTCGCGCGCGTAAACATCTCCGACGGGCATTGCCGAGCCAAAATCGCCAACTCTCTCTCTCTCTCTCTCTCTCTCTCTCTCTCTCTCTCTCTGTCGATAATAGTATTGACTTTATTTACCATTGAAATCCAAGGGATTCCATAAGATAAGATTATAGATACGTAAAAAGATGAAAAGCCATGTCGACATCGGTGCTTGTACGTGTACGTGTACGTGTACGTGTACGTGTACGTGCCTACGCGGGTGCCTGGTCTCTTTATTCTAATAAAAATACGTTTACGATGAAGGATTGCTAAGTTGCGAGAAATTTTTACTTTTTGCCAACGTATTTCGTAATCGGCAGTGCACATCTAGACAACCGGTTTCGAACACACGAATCTTTACGTATTCACTTATATTCTTTATGTAACTAACCGACACGCTCTCTCTCTCTCTCTCTCTCTCTCTCTCTCTCTCACTCTCGCACATTTACGTGCTAGCTACGTCGATTAGCCGTACAATATTAACAACAATCATAATAGTAATAATAATAATAATAATAGTAAATAGTAAATACATATGAAATGCGCTCGTGAGCGTTTTAAAATTATTATTATTATTTCATCACCCGGGAATCAGATTAAAAATTACGTACGAGTCGAGTTACGTAAGAATTATTTAAATATCAATCGTTAATGAAGAAGTCCATGAGAATGTAATATACCAAAGTCATTTCGGTACTGGCATTATTACACTGGCATTAACTCAGCACGTGCTCGTTGAATAAAATCGCCTCGGCGCTATTGCGCTTGGAAAGCATTTTAATACAGTCCCATTATACTTTCCGGCTCAAGTTGTTGCGATTAATTAATTGCGCGTAAAGCACTTTCTCGCTTATCTCGCTGCACTCGGAATCGTTTAATTGGGCGCGTACTCTCTCTCTCTCTCTCTCTCTCTCACACACACACACACGGAGCTAAATAAACAGAAAAGCTTATCTCGTTATCGACGACAATAACAATAATTACAACTACTTGTACGTACGCGCGTATGTTTCGGGTGGGCGCGTGGGCCGTGAGTCAAAAGGGTGTTGCCGGCAGGGGGAGGGGTGTAGTCGTTTGTTGAGGATTGTTTTTGGAGAATGAGATTCAAGAGGTACGTGATGAAAATAAATAAAATGCGGAATCGTTGAAAAAAATAAAGCTTTTTAATGGAAACATTCTGGCCGCTTGGGTACGCGCATACATCCACGTACGTATACGTACGTATGTACGTATGTAAGCGATGATACAGAAGAAGATGTAAAGGAAGGTCGTGCGGTCGGCTGCGCGAGCCGAGGAGACAATAGTTTCGGGAGCCGCTCGCGTACATGAGCAATTGCGCAGCTGGTGCACTCGGAAGGTAATAAAATATGGCCGGAATATTAAACGACTAGAGAAATCATCCGGTTATGTATGGTGCGCCGCTCTGCACTTATGGCCATAACGTGAGCGAGCGAGCGAGCGAGCGTATCGCAAGTTCTCAAGTGCTTAGCTTAATTTACGTCTCGGAACATAAAGCCCCGCTCGTCTTCGTCCCTCCTCCTCCTCCTCCTCCTCCACCGTCCCGCTCGGAACCTCTTCGATCCACGTCTCGTATAAAACGTTATACGCGATGACAAAACGTTCGCACTGTATTCGCATTTGTTTTGTACTTTGCCCCTTTTTCTCTTTATCCCCTCTCCTTTGCTCCTACATGGTTTCTATGGTTATTTTTTTTTCTTCCTCTTTTCCTTCCCTTTTTATTATAAAAAGTAAAAATATTTGCGAGTCAGGCTCGATGGCGCTTAGAAAATTTATATAAATTCGTTATATAATTTCATTTTATTATATAGTGGTCGCGGTGGTGGTGGTGGATTGGGGTTATTGGGGTGGAGTGGGGTTATTGGGGTGGAGTGGGGTAAGCTTTAAAGAGAGATTTAAATGTATTACGCGTGGGACGTAGTGCGACAACGATTATCGTGATATTTAATTGATTGCCAGTGTCACTTGATGATGCTCGTCTGCCGCTTCGGATGTCCATAATGGTTTTGTCGCAGAGTCCATTCCTACGTTCCAGTGATTTTCCAAATTAAATATAATACATCCCCTCAACGACGTCAGATTTCATTACCGCACGCGTCACTTAATGCAATGTCGTACAACGCCCTTACAACTCGTCTCGTACGATATATATATATGGATCATTCGTTATTTATCAATCGATCGAGCAATAAATATTTTGTCTGCTTGAAATATTTTTATTTACAAAAGCTACTCCGTTTTAATATGTATTTGTAATATTTATAATCCATAAACGTTTGGCTAAGCTTGCGCTGCGCTAATCTCCTGCCAACCGTTGACTAATTTCATTAGTCCGTACGCAGCGCTCGTGGAACAAAGTCATACGAGCTCGTATATTCCTTAAGGTAATACTTTCTACAAAGATTTACAATTAGTAATGTTTGCGCCCTCGCAGCCCGAAAATCGTATTAATTTAGGTGTAAGATTAAGAGAGGAGCATTTAATTTCTTATGTATTTGAACGACAGTCCACCCCCACCCCCCTCCAATCCTATCCTATCGCCAATCCATACAATCAATACAATTTATTTCACGAATAACAATGCAAAATTACAGAGAATAGTTTATTTACAGTACACAGGTGCGCGCAAGCGACTTCTTCATGCGTATTTGCGTTCGAGACAAGGCAGAGGGCAGCAGAGGGGCAGGGAGGCAGAGTTCTTTCTTCATTTACGCATCAAGAAGCAGATCGAACATTGTCCACGGCGTTCCATCTCCTTGCTTCCCTTACGCGTTCCTTACTTACGTTCTTCCCGTGCATTTACAACATTTACTCCAGCTACTCGTGTCTTATTCAATAGCAGGGCCTCCGCCACTTGCGCACGCATCGCCTACGCGCACATGTCTACGTGTACATTTATTTGTATATACAGGCTTAGACGGACTGTGAGTGACAAATACAGATAGAGATAAATAGACAAATAGATAGATTGATAGATAAAGATAGATAGATAGATAGAGAGAGAGAGAGAGAGAGAGAGAGAGAGAGAAGATGGTGGTCCGCCCCTAGAACAAAGTGTTGGCCGATCGAGTGCGCGCTCGCAGCGGAGCTATGAGTATGTGTGTGCGTGCGTTTGTTTTTTCTCGACATCGTCAGGCGAGAAGTCTAATCGAGAGGGACAGCGGAGTGACTCGTGTTTCAGTGGTGGGCGCTCGTGCCGTTGCCTACAACAACCAAAGTCACAGAATCCACTCTTACTTTTCTCCGTCTTCTCCTTCCTCCCCTTCGCTCCTCGCACGTTAACGATCCCGCCCCCCCCACCCACAATAACCCCTACACCCGTCGTCCTCCTCCTCCTCCTCCTCATCCCAGTCGCCGTTCCCGGACCAGCGTTAACCCCATTAGTGCACCGCGAGTCTTTCCAGTTGGACATCCGTCCGTCCCTGTCCTCCTCCCCCTCCCTCCCCTCCTTCCGGCCGCTCGCCCGTCGGCCACAGACTCCGCCAAGTTTATTGTTCTTCGACGATTGCCGGGTCCAGAAGCGATAAACGTGTCTTCTTTCTTCTCTCCTTCCTCGACGCGCCCCCCCACGACCCAACGTCAATATTTCATTAGCCTCCGCGCGCTTGTCCCCCCTCCCTCAATTCCCATGAACCCCCGCCACCCCAATAACCCAGCTCCCGGCGTAGCCGCTTTTAAATGCCCGATATCTAAATGGACCGCCGCGCCTCGAGCCGACTATTTAAATATGCGCGCCTCCTCTGCCTGGTGCAGCTGCCCCCGCCCCGCTCCACCCGTCACCGGCCTCGTTATAAAATCTATTTTCAATTTACCGTCTGTTTTTTTTTTCTTTTTCTTTTTTTTTCTCTTTCAAAAACAAAAACACAGCGCGGCGGAGGCGGAGGAGGCGGAGTAGGAGGAGGTGGCGGAGGCGCAGAAGGAGGCGGAGGAGGAGGAGGAGGTGGAGGTGGCGGAGGAGGGCCATTGGGGTTGTCGCCCGACGGCATCCGAATCTATTTCTCGAGGCGCGTGAGTAGTAGTATCCGGATGCTGTGGGTGTGCGGGAGGCCGAGAAACGAGCGGGCCGTCCTCGTAACGAACGAGCGGCTTACCTTGTGGCTCTTGCGGATGTTGAAGGCCCCGTAAACGATCGGGTTCATGCAGGAATTCGTGCAGGCGAACAGGAACAGGCCCCTCTGTATGCGCGGGTCGACCTTGGTCGCCGTCGCCCGATCGATCCAGTACCTGAAAAAAGGGGGTAGCCCCGGGCGATCAAGGACTCCAACGACTGGGCAGACGCCTGTCCTTTGGGGGGTGGGGGGGGGGGACTTACTTACCACAGGCTCATAACGTAATACGGCGTCCAGCAGATGAAGAAGACCAAGACGATGATTATTGTCATTTTTAATGTCCTGACCCTCGCCCGTCCCAGGAATCCCAACGACGAGCGCCTTATTCGATCTGCATCCATCAATGACAACATTTTACTCTCGCCATTGCCACACACACACGCACTCTCTCTCTCACTCTCACTCTCACTCGCGGCACACTATATACATCATTCAAAGCATACAAATTTAAATATCGTCGCAGAGGCTATTAATTTATTAATTAATTCTCGCTCGTGGCTTTCTGCCGAGCCAACAGACAATTCAATTTTGCCAATAAATAATTATTAAGGATCGATTGTTGTAGATCGATTGTTGTGTATGGTAGGGATGCTTATTTATTCATTGCCTAATATAATTTTCAGTAAGCTCCGAAAGCTCCGAAAGCTCCGAAAGCTACGAAAGCTCAGAAATCATAATTTTATACGTACGGACGGTGCTGGGATTCGCCTAAGCACCCGCAGCACCTTAAAGATAAATTATCCATTAATTACTAACCGGACGTCGTGTCCTTCGACCTCCTGTACATTTCAGCGAGAATACTGGTGTAGGTGTAGATAATGACAATAAGGGGGAACCAGTACATGACGACCATGCCGAAGAGAGAGTAGGTGAGCTCGTGAGTGAAGCTCGGGAAGGTGTTGAAGGTGATGCACTGCTCGTACCAAGTTATCTGCGGATGAGCCTCCACGTGAAACACGACCATCTGCAATCATTGATCATTGGCCGAGGCCGAGGAGGCCCGCTTACAATTAGTGGATCGTCAATCGCTGGGCAAGTCGGTCGGCTCGACAATCGCTTTCCCCCGATAAACAAATAAACAAAAAACAGAAAAGGGCAAATGAATAGGACGGGGGAATGAGGAAAAGAGCCGCCTTTGTTACAAGACTGAGGATTTTTAACCGCAAGGAGTACTCGTATCGAAAGTAATTTACACGTACATTGGTTTAAGAATATATGGCCGAGGGCCGGCTAATTGTATTCGGTAGATCGACGATAATCAAACGCGTAGAATGGAATGACTTGAGGAACGAGAGGACGGGAAGCTGGAATAGCGTTATTGGGGGGGCTAGAAAACTTTAATTACCGATAAATCATGTAAGTGCATAAACGATTAATAATGAAGAAGAAGAAGAAGAAGAAAAGAAGATGAGATAAGAGGAAGCGGAACGAGCGAAGAATGTAGTGACTCGACGAAGGGTTGCGGTCCCGTAGGGGCACCTGACGCCCGATGCTTATTGGATCCTAAGATCCTTAATTATTGGCTAAACGGGAAAAGTAATCGAGGCCGAAGGTAAAGAAGAAGAAAAAGGCTCACCTGGGGCGCTGAGCAGAGGGCCGAGCATATCCAAGAGCCGGCGATCATGAATCGTCCTCGTCGGTCGATGTCGATCATCTGCAGAGGTCGCAGAACTGCGTGATACCTGCGAGCGGTAAAACCTTTCTCAAATACTCGTCTCAAAGACGTCGGTCTGGGCGGGCAGGGGCTCGGGACGGGGGACTCGGGACGGGGGAAGGGAGGTAGGGAAGGGAGGTAGAGGAGGGGCGTGGAAACGGGAGGAAGTCGCTAACTCGCGGAATTCACTCGACCGAGGGAGTAGCGAATTCCCTTGGCCCTGTTTCCTGCTTTAAATCACCTGGACATTATCCGATAGGATAATAATACGAGGAGGATCTCGACGGGATTTATCAAGACCTAAGCCCGTTAGATCAGCCCGGGCACGAATATTCACGAAGCGTACGTAATCGAGGAAACCCGAGCCGAACGAACGTGTAACGTCAAAAAATTATTAATAAAGCCTGGGAATGAATGACCTTCTTAAGGTCAATGCCGGAGCGAAATAGATCGATTTGTTGTTTTATAATATTGGCGTGATAAGTGGACGGGAAAGGCTCGTGGCTCGATAACAACGGTATTTGAAGGGGTGGGGGTTATTGGGGTTATTGGGGTAGGGTAGATTTGGTTGGAATTCGAGTGAGTCTGAGGCACCTGTCGACGCTGATGCAGATCAGGATGAAGGAGGAGAGGTAGAGGCCAAACATCCGAAAGAAGGACATTATCCTGCACATGGCGTCACCGGCCTTCCAGGACACCGTGATGGACCAGCCGATCTCGAGGGGCATCATCAGGAACGTCACCTGGAACACAGGCGAGGCACATTTATTGGCCATAACGGTGCATTGCGATCGGCAACGTCATCGAACCAATGTTTATTATTATGCATTCGTGTTGCAAAGTGCCCCCGCGCACACACACACACACACACACAGATATGTAGCGAAAACTTTGAATCGTTAAATAATCTAATCGAGTTTAGATTAAATTAAACGAGCGTCCGAGATCCCCATCTGTATCTTTTCCCACTTTTTATAATAATAAAGGTCAGCTTGATCGCTCTCTCTCTCTCTCTCTCTCTCTCGACTCTGTGCCCGTTAAGCCGGACGAGTGGGCTTGGCATTTTTCAATGTAAAATTCGCGCGGGCAGCTTCATATTCATTATGCGCTTGAATAAATATTTTGTTTATTAAGAGACCACGATCAATCTTCGTGATTCTTCTTCTTCTTCTTTTGCTTTTGCTTTATTGTTTTCGTTAATTATTTCGGTCCTAATCAGACACGAATGCCCTCCGATGAATAATTTCTTAGCCTTTCTAAGCCAATAACCATGAAATTACTGCAGCGCGTAATTCATTTTAACCGAAACGCGTCCGTAATATTTTTAAAAAAGCTCGTACGGCATTGCGCAATCGGCCTTCTCTATTCTTGGGCCGAGAGTCGCGTCAAGAGGGGGGGGGGAATTTCATGAAATTACACGGGAATCGTTTTTATCGTTGGCCAAAAAGCTCGTAAGACCTTGCACTCTTCGTGAAGGTATTTAAGCGTTGACTGCAGACAAAGCCAGGCATACAATAATATATTCTATGAGTGTGCGAGCGCTCCGATTCAGAGCGAAGGCATTTTACATTAACAATATATCTAAAGGGCACATGTTACCTATGTCTCCTATGTCTCCTATGTATCCTATTGTGCTTTTCCCAACTCTGAGGAAAATAAAAAAAAAAGAAATCCAATGTCTTTGTAATTTAAAAGTAATTAGAACGAAATTTCAATAAGTAATCGTGTGAGTTGACACAGAAAAAGCGCCTCGGAGCTGCTTCCCTGACTCCGACTATTCATGAATAAATATAAATATTGTATTTGCCGGTTTAAAACGAGGCCTTGGAATTGAAATGCGCGCAAAATCTGAATAATTTCTAGAGATTGAAAAAAGGAAGGCCTAAAACTGTCATTATTATAAATAGCCTCGGAGGCTGAAGATCGCGCGCCCGCGCCCGCTCGCTACCGATAGAGGGAGAGAGATAGATAGATAGAGATAGAGAGAGAGAGAGAGAGAGAGAAAAGTTCCGAGAGTTTTCTAAGCGAATTAAGGAATAAGCGAGTACAAAAGCGAATTCTAAAGATTAATCATTGGTTTGCCATTTTTCTCTACTTGTTTTCTGACTGCCTTGGATTTCGTATCGTTATTTCTAGGGGGAGGGGGGAAGGGGGGGGAGAATAAGCCATTCAAAACAAACAAACAAACAAACAAACAAACAAACAGACAGACAAACAAACAAACAAACATACAGATAAATGGAGATAAGGTAAGAGGATCATCTAATCTCTCGGACGTGAGATAACTGTCGTGATGCCTTGCCTCCCGTGAATTCCTCGGCAAGTTTTTGCACGAGTTGGCCACACACCCCACTCCCCCCGCCCGACTTAAAGTCTCAAACAGAATCTCGTTGTATATCGATTTCAGCTGCGTTCGATAGTACGACGACGAGCAGGAGGAGGAGGTGGTGGTGGAGTTGGGCGGCGGGGGGGGGGTGAGAGGCGGTATCGGAGAGCGAGAAGGAGCTCGCTGTCGTTAAGATATCCCGTACCCGAGGACGCGGATTCTTATAGGACACGGCGGGCGGGAGAAAGGTGGGGTAGGGTTGGTGGGTGGGTGGGGTGGATTAAGGTACTCACCAAGAGGTCCGCGATCGCCAAGTGTATGAGCATCGTGTTGATCCTTGTGCGGGCGGCGTTCCCGCGGCGGCGCAACAGGAGCGCGAGGACGGTGATGTTGCCGATCGCGGAGACGATCATGAGGACGCTGTAGGTAACGATACTGACTACGTGGCCCTCGTTGAAGCGCATGTCGATCGGCAGGTCCTCGTAGTCCATTGGGACCGGCGTCCCGTTCATCCCGGGCACGAGGGCCGGCACCCTGCCTCCGGATCTACAATGATCTGGACCACACACCTCCTCACTTAATTATCCAGGATCACGAAGCATTCATTAGAGGGGCCAGAGTCAATTTAGGGGCAGGGAGGGGTTATTATTGGGGTTATATATTGGGGCCACAGAAATCTCAACTTTACGACCTTGACTCTTCGGTTAAGCGATTAACTTTAATCGATCGCGTGATAATACCTCTGTAACAAAAATAAATCCTCGATCGTCGCCTGCCTCCCCCATCCCCCCAATCCCACTAGTCTACTATTGGACTAGTCGAGCGGGTATTAGCTTTTCCATGCGCTCAAGGAGCGCAGAAGCGAATGATATTTAGGAGATAATGAGTTTCGCAAGAATGCTCGATATCTCGTTACGTAAGTGATCTATCGGGGTAATGATTCACGGCGACATTTAAATGTTGATATTTGTACTTTCGTCAGCGATCGCGTATTCGTTAAGCATCAATTGCCCCGTGACAACAATTGACGGCGGCCTGTCAATTTCTACGGAATACCTCGGCTCCGGGCCGCGACAGAATAGCAGAATAGCAGAAGAGCAGAAATTCCACGCTCGCCGATCGATTCTTATCTCGCCTCTTATCGGTACTCTCTTAGCTAAACGCGGAGTAATCTTTTTCTTTTTTTTTTTTCTTCATAATAAATCGTCTTAAACGTACGACGAATGTTAATTCGTATTAAATACAATTGGCGCCATGGCCAATATACTACGTTCGAAAGCACCAGTATTTGAATTTTCTAGGGATTTCGCGTCGACTCGATGAGAATGACGATCTACATGTAACTTATCCCGGCTACGGCCGCGCATTCAACGGTTCCGCTTTAATGTTACTACATTGACAGTGACAGTGAATTAACAGGAGCTCGAGGGTATTTAACGATCACGAGGACACGAGCGGAGACGTTACGTTAATAATCGTGAAAGTGTCGTTAATGCAGTTTTATTGCTCGCGATGTGGGTGAAGCAATTGGATCGATGATACATTTTATTGTCGAGCGGCTAAGTAATACGGATGATGATGATGAAGAAGAAGAAGAGAAAAAAAGTAAAATAGATCTTGAACAATAAGCTGACGGGGTTGCCCGAGTCCAAGTACCGAGTCTATCTAACGCGTTCTAGCAATTATACTCGCGTTAAGTCAAGTCGAGAGCGCGGGATTCCATCCATCCTCCCATAAATCGCTTTATTTAACATTCGATCTTTGTTCCCAATCGATGTCCGCGCGCGCGAGTGCATCCTAGGGATGCGCCCGGGCGAGCACGTGCCGAGTCTTAAGGACGTCTGCTCGGACCGGTAGGCGCTGCCGGTGCAGGACCGACTCTTGGGACGCTGGCCGAAAAAAGGTGGGGATTATTGTTATCGTAGCGCTGGGAGGGGTGGGTGGGGTGGGGTTGGGTGGTGGCATACCTTTGATGAAGCTTGGATCGCGGAACGAGCGGAAGGAGAGCGGGAAGAGCTCGACCGATTATCCTGCGGGATAGGGGGGGCTTACGTGCGCGCGTGTCCGGCTGGGTAGGGCGTCACCCCTCTCTCTCCCTCTCTCTCACTCTCTATCTCGTATCAAAAGGGTAAGGCGTTGGGCAGGTTGGAGGAGGGCCGTCGAGTCGTCAGGATGCCCCGGTGGCACGGATGCGGCATCTCGTGGAAGCTAACGGCTGCTATCCCTTGACAATCCAGGAGCGGGACAAGCGGCCTCGGGGAGAGCACCGGCCTGCTCGGGGGTGGTCCGCTCCCGGTGGCGCGCAACCCTTACACTGCGGGACTCGCGGTTGTCATTGAATCGCGCCGGAGTCGAGGACGATTGCGCAGGTCGACTCTTAACCTCGCCCTCGTCCTCCCACAGCCCAGGCTTTTCCGCCCGCAAAGAGGAGGGAGCAGCGAGGGCACACACACACTCTCCCCATTACCATCGGACGTCCCACCCCTTCCAATTATTCTCATTAAAAAAAATAATACAACTTATTTTTCACGGTCAGCTCGGGCGGCTGGTCGAGTTCGATCGAGTTACGCGTCGAGTTGGCCGGAAGTAGTAGCTGCACTCTCTCTCTCTCTCTCTCTCGAGCGCGCGCGTTGTTGCATGTACGTTGGGGTACGGATTCGAGTCTCGTAATCGCGACGAATCATTGATTTATACACGACATCTGATAATGATCGCCACCCTGAAGGTAGGACAATGACAATTATGTATAAAATAGAAAAACGTTTGGCCTAGGATTTACGTATAAAAGTCCTCGATAAGAAAGTCCATCGCGACTTAATGATAGCGGCGATCGCATGCGATATGATCCGCAGGGAATTTAAGGGGAATGACGGCCGCTCGGCGATAAGAGCCGATTGGCGAAGCGTTCGATCGCTAGACGATATATTTCGCTTTCGTTTTCGCATAAAGTTTTTTTATAAACGGTAAAATCTTTTCGACGGCTTTATGCCATTGATAATCTCGATCGTCGTGCAAAGATGCGCTTGCATGTAATGCATTGGGGACGGAAGGCTTCCGGGTCGTGCTAAGGAAGGAGCGGCCCGATTACGATCCAGATAGATCGTGCGTGGAGAAAAAAAATGGTACAGCGTTGAGCAACCCGTGCACGAGCCGATCACGAGACTCTCCATGCGTGCCTGCGTGCGTGCGTGTATGGGTGGGTGCGTGGGTGGATGAGAGGGTGGATAGGTGGATGGATGGGTGGGGGTGCGCGGAGGCTCGTTGACTCGGGGGGTACCGAGTATAAAGCCAGATAATGACAAAAAAATCAATGAGCAGTCGATGAGTAAGTATCGACGGGCGAATAAAAAGTCCAAGTTTGTATTGGCTAGATTGATTTTTATAATTGTCAGCGTAGAGACTTAAGGCTTACGATAATCGCGGCAATGTAGCATCATCATTATTATCATTATCATTATCATCATCATCATCATCATCATGATCATCATCATTCGCACGATAACCGAATAGGGAATGGAACTTGCCTTTAAATAACGATACTTTGCACGATTAACGCTCTCTCTCTCTCTCTCTCTCTCTCTCTCTCTCTCACTCAGTCATCCTCGCGGTCCTTTATTCACCCACGTAGATGCCCTGTACCTCGGATCGATGTATCGAACGGGGAGTTATTAATCCAGCGGAACTTTCAACAAATTTCATTACGGCGTATTTATTGAATCGGACGATACGCGAGCGCGTGCGCATCTCTCTCTCTCTCTCTCTCTCTCTCTCTCTGTATCCGTCTATGCCCGTGTGCTTCGATACAGATGTACAGAATTAATGTATAGGAGGAGAGAAGGTCAAATTGTTTAAGATATTGCAATGAAATGTCTTAACTGCGAGGCGACTAATCGATTCTCGATTCTCATTTTCTCTCTACGAGCGCTAATTACTATTGACAATCGAAAAGTCCTACTAGGACGGGCGATATTTTGGCAGAGGAGGTAGGGAGGGGAGGGGTGAGGAGGCCGCGCTCCTTTAAAGCGTTAACGTTGAAATTTTAAAAATCTCGAGAGCCGCCCGTATCGGCTTTAGTAGACAACTGACGAAATGTAGGTCACACTCTCTCTCTCTCTCTCTCTCTCTTTCCTTCTTCTTTTTCTTTTGAAAATAAATTGAAACGTAATTTACGTTATCGTAGAACTATCGTGAGAGTCAAAGGGAGATGATCGAACGAGGCGACTAAGGGGGGAGCGGACGTGATAAAAAAAAAAAAAAAAAAACATCATTACGTACGTTCGGCATACGAAAATTCAATTCGGTTCCAATAATTCGGTTATCCAGCGAAGCAAGTTTTTCTTCGCGGCTTTAATAATAATCGCCTTTCATGTAATGTATGCCAAAGAGTCTTGGAGGGGGGGGGGCGAGGGAGCGCCAAACTTAATTACTTGAGACAGACGGGAGCTAGGATTTTCATTATATCAATAGTAGCGTACGAGACCGACCGGGGCACGCAACTCTTCTTTATCGACTGATTAAAATTCATGCTCCAATATGCTCTCGAATGAATTACTGCTGCCCCCGCTTGAATAATATTCATAATAAATTAACGGATTTACGTAGGCGACGTTGGGAGTGGGGGGTGGAGGAGGGGGGAGGGAGAGAATCACTGGTTAATATTATTAATTAAATTGGGATTTAATTGCAATAGGCAAAGAGGGCAAACGACGTTTTTATTTCAGGCGACGTAAGGTAATCTGAATACAATCAATTTCGAGCGAGTCGATGCTCATTAAGAGACTCCTATCAAATTACTCGATCCTGGCTGGGTTCCTGGCCAGTGCCTCGAACCCTTTCCACCCTTCCCACCATCCCTCCTCCCCCAACGGATAATTATGGATTTGAAGGATAAGGGACGAGCGGATCAGCGGGATAATAGATACAAGGTCCGAGGCTCGCTTCCGGCCACTTCTTCTTCTCCTCGTCGTCGTCGTCCTCGTCGTCGTCCTCGTCGTCGTCGTTATTATGACAGTGGGATATAGTCGGGAAGGGGAGTATCGAGCGTCCGCATCGGGTCTCATTAATGTCGGGCATCGCCGGAATCGCGTCGATAGCATCTTCGTGGCCGCGGCGAGTCAGCCTAACGAGTTACGCAAAAGTCTTTGTAATAAAGTAAGCCGAGTAGTGCGAGCCAGTCAGCGGCAAAGGACGCACGTGACACTCGTTTCCGCGTTCCTGCTCCTCTGCTCCTCTCTTTCTACTGTTCGTTCCAGCCGTTCGTTCCAGCCATTTCAGTGGATTAATCACATATCGGGTCATAGATTTTAGATTTTTACGACATTTCCCGACTTTTCGCGACTTTGCGCGACTTTGCGCGACTTTGCGCGACTTTACGCGACTTATCGCTCCACCGTATCAAAACATGCCCTCTTCTCTCGGCGATTGGTGCAACCGCGACTCCCGCTCGACTAGAGCATCGCCGAGATCCCTCTCGTCAAAAGAATTGGTGGAGTAGGAGGAGGAGGAGGAGGAGGAGGAGGACGTGGAGGAGGAGGAGAGAGCCCGCTCCGAGATACGAATTCGGTATAATGTAATACACGCTCACGGACGGGCCCACTTCTCTGACCGCGGGGACACACGCACACGCACACGCACACGCACACACCGACCAACGTAACGATAAGACCCGAGTTTATTAATCGGGCATCATTAAAGATTCGTCGCCGACAAAATAAAAGGGTTACGTAAGCCGTTGAAATTTTAGTAAATACAACGTGGGCGCGTGACACATCGCGCCAGCGACATCGACCACAACGTCCGATCATTTGGAATAATGCGATCCAGCCAATGGCCATTAAAATTGCGAGCTCACCAGCGTTTCCTAATCGCACTCGTGTCCGCGGATCTTAGACAATAATTATAAAGACGGAGCAACGCGTGCACGACGTTACTCTGCCCCGTCGAACGGAATCGAACGGAATCGAGCGGAGAGGGGATGGATAGGGATGGATAGGGATGGATAGGGATGGATAGGGATGGATTATCCTTGGCGCTCGGCAATTCCCTTAGACGACGGGCTCTGGGGGGTCGAGGGGAGGGAGGCTGGGCTCTAGGGAAGGTAGGGAAGGCCGGGCGCCTCGAATGTATGTAATAAAAAAAGCCTCACCTAGGCCAGATTGTGATCCCCTGACCTCGTGATCAGAGGGTGGCTGCGGGTGCCCTCGGCGGGGAGCGGCGGGATCAGCTCGGGGTCCTCGCTTCTGGCCCTGTTCAGCATCATAGCCATATGATGGGGGGGGAGAGGGATGGGGGAGTGGCGTGGGGCCGGTCTCGGGAGGCCTCTCGCCCTGGTTGGGGGGGGGGGTCAGCGGCGGCTCGCTCCTGATCAATGCACGTCACGTAAGGGGGGCGACGGCGACGGCGACGACGACGACGACGACGACGACGACGACGTGAAACGACGACAGCTCGCGAGGACGACGAGATGCGACTGCGGGTCGCGGAGGCCCCGAACTCGATCCTCCATCCGAGCTCTCGAGCCGCGCACCCGGTCAAGGGTCAGGCCGACGCTGATACGCCCCGCCACTGTCTATGTGCCCGATTACTTACATGTGCGCGCATCGAGGCGCAATCACTCCCGCGGCCGGGACGCCCCATCTCGACGTGCATCTTGACAGCGGGATCTGCCGCGACCGCTAATGATTTCTCATTCGTCGATCAAAGGTGCGCTTCGTGGACGCTCATTAATTACTATAGCCAGCCAGCCAGCCCCCCTCCCCCCCGCCGCCCTCTTCACTCGCTCGATACGCGACAGAGGGTAGTCGTCGCTTTCTCCAAGCCACTCACCGATAGTAATTGTGATCTACGATTTCCAAGAATAATAACATTTATCAACCACGACGACGACGACGACGACGACGACGACGACGACGACCGGGGGGGTCGGTCGGCAATACAGAGGCAGAAAAAATGAAATAACAAACTAGTACGGCTAATAATAATAATAAGAATAAGAATAGGAATAAAGCTTAGGAATCCGAGGGGGTTGTCACGTGGTCGGATCTACGAGCGATAATAATCTAAAATTATTACTTATCACAATTACGTAAGGAGTAACTTGGTTTTGCAAATTATTCCCTAATGTAAACGCGGAGCGTCATCGCCCGCGGCATTAATAACATTCAGCTTAATTACGAATTACTGCTGCTCGCGAGTAATTCGCTCGACATTACACGCAACGTCGATTTTAATAAAAATGAGGATGAGGAGGTGGTGGAGGAGGAGGTGGTGGAGGAGGAGGAGGAGAAAAAGAATCATTATTTCGCGATAAGTAGTATCGCTCGCGAACGAATAACCGTAGCGACACATGCATTATCCTATCGTTGGAGAAAAATCTCACGGCTTTCGTGATTGATAGACGCGCCGACTAGAGCTGCCGAGCCTATTGGCCGCGCTGCTCTTTACATCCTCTGCATTGATATTAATTAATTAATTAATTAATAAAAAAAAAAAAGAAAAAAAAAGAAAAAAAGAGGTTCGGCGGGCTCTCGGAGGCCGGGCCTCTCGTCTATTCGACGAGAAAAAGATGATTATTCGCGTATCCTCGCCACGGACCGCCTCCCTCCACCCTCCCCGCCACCCTCCCCGCCATCGCCGCTCCGCCTCATTGCCGCGCTTCGATTAATTAATAAAAAGAAACTTGAATAATGCGAGGCGGCATTATATACTGCGAATCAGTGTGCATCGTTTTGTTTTGTTTTGTTTTGTTTTGTTGGCTCGACACACGCACACGCACGCACGCACGGGCGCGCGTATACACACACCGTTAGACCGCTCAACGACGAGGCTC
Source organism: Ceratosolen fusciceps (assembly GCA_018883505.1). Taxonomy (NCBI): domain Eukaryota; kingdom Metazoa; phylum Arthropoda; class Insecta; order Hymenoptera; family Agaonidae; genus Ceratosolen; species Ceratosolen fusciceps. Next base: position 2,439,580 of record RCIC01000010.1, read on the forward strand.
GAAAATATACTTTTTTCTTCTCTACACCTTTTATTTACGTTTTAGCCCATCTATCTTGGCCTATCGGCGCTCTCGTTCTTATAAAAAAAGTTATAAAAAAAGTGTAGGCTATCGACAGCCGAGGAGCGTATGTGCCAGTAGAGGCATATACTGTATTTGTATGGAGCGGCGCTCCGTGAAATTTCTTCGCTTCGATAAACGCATTGCGCTATCTATCACGTATTCGTAAGCTTTTTCATATAAAATCCACACGACTGGCAATCCCCAATAACGTTTTCGTAGTTTAAAGATCCGCTAAGCATTACTACTTTCGCGTACGCTTTATAAACTGCCTGTGCCTCTGCCCCCTGCCCCTCGCACTTACTTACGCGCCCGCGCGCATTCATTCCGATAGGAGAGCGTTACTCAATCGGCTCGCTGTCAACAACGTCTTTTTATAAATAAATACAGCCGATGCGCTATTTCCGATGTTGATCGTGGAAATTGTACTTTATGCTGCTGCTGCTGATGCTGATGCTGCTGATGCTGATGCTGATGCTGCTGCTACACGCTCGGCGCAAGGACTTGGACGACTGTGGAGTGGTGACGGGAATTCGGGGTACGGGGGTGCGCTGGGGCCATAGAGGCGGATTAGCAGACGAGTCCGGCTGCGTTATTATTTCGTATCGGCTGGCCGATGCCGAAATCAGCTCAGCTTTCGAGTAATTAATAAGGAGGGATTATTCACCTATGGACGGTGGCGCCAGCAGGAGTAGGGATGCCATTGTCAGTTTCGCCGACGTCGATGAATAACGATCACTTGGTACATTTATGCAACGGCAATAATAATAAAAGAAGAAGAGGAGGAAGAAGAAGAGGAGGAGGAAGAAGAAAAATCTGTAATTCAGATTGCGAGTCGCGTCTCTTTGTTACTCGCGGCCCAAAACACGCAATTAAGCGATCAATTCGTTTAATTACGAAAGGGTGGGGGGAGGAGGCCCACGCTCGCTCGTCCGTCATTCCTTTTTTTTTTTTTTTTTTTTTTTTTTTCATAAAAATGCCATAAAGATACGTTGTTCGTTCTCGTTGCCTCGGAGTATCCCGCTTTCGGAAATTCGCAGATAAAATTAATTACATGAATTCAATGGCAATGTAGAAAAAAAAGGTATAAAAAAGTGGTCTTATCTCGTATCTCACATTATAAAGTGAGCTTAATCGTCTAATCGTCGGCTCGGCTCGCCGTCCACGAGCAATCTAATTAGCAAAATAATGCCGTGCCCGTAGACAAGCCCTTTGTCAAAACAACTGTCTATGATTCGTTCGATGTATGATGATAAGTATTCTTATTACGTCTTCTTATAATCGTAGAAAATCTTACGAGCGAACACGATACGGAGCTCGCGTACCGATAAGAGATAAAATATCGTAAGAATCGTGTGGATCGCGATAAAATGAAGAAAACGATCCTCCTTCGATACATCGGATCGCCTACACCCGCGCACGGAACCGGTCCGTACAATAAACAATAATAATAATAATAAGAATTTCTAATAAAAATGGCCGACGTGTAATATGTCTGTAAATATTCTCTAACAATATTAAAATGAGTCGATTATATAAATTTCGAATATAAAGTACAAGAAATCCTTATGTCTGTGTTTGAATGAAACGGTAATCGATCGATTACTGGTACTGTGTAGCCTACGCACAGCCCCGACAAATGCAATTTCCACTGATAATCGGGATAAGGTAAGGGATTTTCATCTCGAGTCCCGGCGGGGATCGTGAAATAAAAACCTTGTTCGAACAACTCCTCGAAGAGCCCCGCCAGTAAAAATGATTAAAAATAATAAAGCGAATGATTCTCGCGACTGGGACTGCCGGCTGTTTTGTTCGTGTATTATCATTGTTGCATCAATGCCAATATTACGGATTTATGTAGATCAAATTCTTTTTAACAATCCCCCCCCCCCGAGTTTCCTTGACTCTTTTATTCGACGAATTTCTTCTTTACTGGATTGGAAACGATCGAGATCGAGGCTCCCGGTCTCTCGATCGATATACTCAAATCCGTTGTTGTTCTCCGTAATTTCACGCAAATACGATTTTATTATTATCGAAACGAATTTAAAGGAATCACGGGAGCTAAATAAATCGCAGGCTTAACTTACTTACTTGGCCGTAAGGCTTCTCAAAGGCTTACTCTACATACCAAAAATATCATATAAATAATTGCAAATTTATTACTCGCTCCCAATGCTCTCTCTCTCTCTCTCACTCACTCTTTATACGCGCGCTCGTATTAACTCATAACTTTCTAACAACAGTCACCCGAAGCAAATGACTGCACATTGAAATGTATATATAAAAAAAAAAAAAAAAAAAAAAAAAAATGCCCCCGATAAATATAAACATTATCTAATCGACGTGAATTTATTTACAAAAAAAGTGGCTAATACAGTTTAATTGGACTGGCCTATCGCTTCGATGATAAAAAGAAATTCTTATTTCATTAGTGCGTATGCGTGTGTGGGTTGGGGGGAGGGGGAGGTATAAGACCGAAAGCTCGAAAAACATAAATACGGCGATGAGTGAGTGGGGTGGGGGGGGGGGTAAGGTGCACGTTACTCTTGGTAGCAAATAAGATCGCGTCGATCGATGTCAAGGATAGGGGTGCGGCGGTGCAGTGGGGCTGGACTGGACGGGTCGAAGGAGCAAGAGATTGTAATTGTAATAAATAACGAGGGAACGGATTAAAATTGTCCAGGTACGTCTTTATTCTTAAAGTAAACAACAAGTCGTTGGCGCCTTGGATAATCGGTATTTACATGGTGGGGGGGGGGCGGTTTCGCCCCGAGCAGGACTCAGGGCTCGAATGTATGGGCAAAGGAAGGAGGAGCCGGCGATGATGGCGGCGATTGGCATTCCGCTTCGTCGTCGGGTAAACTCGTCGCCGGGGGTGAGGAATCGCTCGGGGCTGGTAACTTCCCGTCCGTCGATAATCTCGTCTTGCCGAATAGGGAGCTGTAGAGCTCGTCCTTGGCACGGTCCGTCCACGTATCGTTCGTCGTTATCGGGGTCATTAGATTGACGAGCTTCTGGTGTACGGTGAACCTGAGCCTCCGGCCCTTGGTCGCTTTCGTGTCGATCTTCCGCTTCATTTTACTCCTCATGCTCTGGAGCTTGATCCACTGCTTGCTGAGCTCTATCGGGTCGGTCACGTCAGCCGACTTGTACTGAATGATCTCCCGCAGAAGCTCGTGATAGAAGTCGTCGTCGTCGTAGATCTCCGAGTCGTATTCCTGTAGGTGGTGCAGCACGTCGCTATCCTCCCCCGGGGCTTCGTCGACCTTGCCCACGATGTCGTACAGCGAACGCTTCAAGCGGGTTTTCCTCAATAGCTTGTCCTTGTTCTTCATCATATACTGTATTTGACCGAGGACCGACTGGTCCGCCTTCTTCTTTATTATACCCGAGGCGATCCTCGTCTTGTCGTTCCACTTCTGGATTACCGAGTCCCTGTAATCGGCGTACGCCCTGTGGTTCCTGGACAGGACACCCTCAAACTCCGACAATTTTATTTTCTTCCTAGCCGGATTATCCGCCTCCTTCCCCTCCGACTCCCCCTCGCTCATTCCACCATCCTCTCCACCATCCTCCCCAGCATCCTCCCACCGTCCTCCCCAGCATCCTCTCCAGCTTCCCTCTCGCTCGTCACGTCCTCGTCGGTATCCGAGGGAATCTCCTCATCGTCCATGGAGTCCTCGTCCTCCGACAGCCTCTCCTTGGCATCCACCTTCTTTCTTTTCCTACTCTGCGTCAGAATATCCTTCGTCTCGGGAAAATTGTTTATAAGACTCCTCTGCAGCTCCAATAGATTATTCAACAGCTCGCTAAGCTTGCCTTTCATCTCCGTGCAATTGCTTTTGAATTCGTGGTCAGACTCGTAGGACTTGTATACGTTGTACTGCGGCAGCCTGTTACTGTTAACCAGACTCTTTTGCAGCTTAATTCTCAATTCCAAGAAACTTTCCCAAAGATTCAGCTGCACTCTGGTACAATTTCCCTTTTCTATCTCAGCTCGGAGATTTACGGTTGGCATAATTTTAATACTGTCCTCCCTCCTTAATGCCGGGTTCAACCTATTGATGCTGTCTTTAAAATCCCTCACAAAAGCCTCGTCTTCGTTACACGAATCCTCCCTTTTCTCGTCTTCCTTTTCATTCAAATTCCCTTCCGAATCTTCCAACGATGCATTGTCTTCCTCGTCCTTCGATTCGTTATCTGAACTTCCTACCGATGCATCGTCTTCTTCGCTCTCTGATCCACGTTCTCTCACGCCTTCCTCCTCATCCTCCTCCTCATCCTCATCCTCATCCTCATCCTCATCCTCGTCGTCGTCGTCGTCGTTACTCTCATTGGAACTATAATCCTGATTAAATATTTTCTTTTGGGAGATTTTCTTCCCTCGATACCTACTCGATTGGTTTAACAAACAGAAATATTTTGATAAAAGAGGCGTAAATAGGTTAGCCAAGCAGATAAAATCGTCGAAGCAGTTTTCATTACCTTTTATCCGATTCCTCTAAAAGCCCGACGTTGCGTTTCCGAATACTCGAAGTATGAAATTCCCTTTTAAAGTCGTTCAGGGCGTCCAATTCATCGTCGCACTCGACAACCTTTGCCTTCGTTTCATCAGAATCGTCATCTGATCCATAGGTTTTCGGTACAGTGGTCAACAAATCACTTATTTTATCCGATAAACTCACCCCTTTTCTTTTTGATGCCATTATTTAACACATAAATACATGTATCTTTACGTAAATTACTTTTTATATTAATACATTTAAAAATGTTAACGTGCTTTGTAAAGTATACAAAACATAACCAAAAGAAGAAATTTCTTCACGTGCTAAATAAAAGGTATCCACACGTACCGATACATGTTTGCCGTTCGTAGCGATATTACCGACCGAGATCGCACTCTCGTGGCATTCAGTGCAAACTACGTCAAACTTAGACTTTCCATCCTTTTTTTTTTTTTTTGTTGTCTTTCAAATGAAATTTACAAATAATCCATCGCTATTTTTATACCATATTTTCCTATTACTCTGAATTGTCGATGTGATTATAAAATTTTTTATTTTTTCGTATATATAAATTCTTGTTTCTGGTTTATCGACTGTGAATAACATCGCACGAGATCTAAGCAAAACGATCAATCTTTATTAACAAGATAATAAAAATTCTTTCAAAAAAGTGCTTCTCATTAATCTACGATTATGTATAATAATATTCACTAGGATGTGGCAATGAATCGTATAAAATTAAAATAAAAAAAAAAAATGATAAACAACTGACAAATTGTGAGACGGAAAAAAAAAAATTCGTAAAAAAATTGTTCTATGTTAATGAAAAAGGTAAACGCGGAAAACGTTTAGAGAAATAATAAATTACATTGAAAGAAAGAGAATCTGCGTTTATAATAATTTTATATTCTTTTTTCATAAGATCACGTTATGGAGGAATACAATTAATTTCAAATTCTTCAGTTTATTGTTTTTAGAGAGAAAATTAAATTTTCTGGAATAAAATTATTTTCAACCCATAATAAATGAAGATATGTACACGTGTATGGATAAGATCGACCTGGAATACAAATTTTATTACAGAGATACCGGTAACGAAAGTTGTATTAAAATCCAACAATAATTAATGGGGAAAAAAAGAAAAGAAAAGAAAAGAAAGAGGATTTCGTACAATGAATGTAAGAACTGTAATTCTTAAGGAATAAATTTACTGCTCGATGATAAGGATCCGAAGAAATATATAATTATTTAAATAGAGTAATTTGATGCCGAATTGGTGATTGCGGTCGATATTTTATAGAATTTACGCATTCCCATAAGATAGAATGTATATATATATAGTTGAAATATCCGTAGGTTACGTGTAGCTTTTGGGTTTGTTTTAATTTGCCGTTTGTAAAAATCACGTGTCGCAGAATGTCCTTCGAACGACCAACGAATGACGTCCGACGAACTTTCACCTATAAATACGTTGGGTGGGGTGAGGTGGGGTGGGGATAAATTATAGGAGATAGCACAAGCTCGGCAGTATCGGTAACATTAGTCGACATTTAAACACGTTCGGGTATCGAAGAGTCAATAAAATGCCTTTATTGAAAATAATTCATTTCGCTCGTATACCGTCAGACGTATATTACGGTTTCATAGAAATTTCAACTAGTTTTAAGTACGTTCCGAATCCGAGTTATTAATGACTCTCTGTAGTTTAACGTATTCAATAAAGAAATAAATCTTTCGGCGGAGAGATAATGTATATTAGTAAATCCATTACTTATGAATAATATACAAAAGATTTCATTTAACCCGTCTGAAAGGAGAGAAAATAAAGCGAAATGAGGAGACGTGGGGGGGGGGAGAGAAAACGGAGAGATAAGCTTCTCCGTCGCCCTTTTTTTCCACCGTCGATTTGAAATTGTATTAAAAAAACGAAATGAAACAAAACAAAACAACAGAAAACAAAAAACAACGCAAAGGAAAATAAGGAGAATAAATATAAATATATGTATATATATATATATATTCTTGGGATTTAAAAGCTTATTAAAACTCATTAATCATAAAACATGTGACGGTTCTTTTTAAAATCAAAGAATTATGAATCATAATTCATGGGATTTAATTATATTATTTAAATTTCATAGAACGAAAGGGGATTTTTATAATCGATCGGTTAGAATTCCATCGAGAGTAAATTAAGGGGAGATGCGGCTCCTCGTCATATTGTTTTTTTTTTTTTTTTTCTTTTCTTTGACTATTTCAAGATCAACGTCCTTAAGGAAAACAATGATAGAATAGAAAATAAATGTCGATGGATCGTGACCTTGATCGTTGCGTAATTCCTACTACGAGGAAAGGGAGGAAAACACGTGTATGTATATACATACATATATATATATATATATATTTTTTTTTTTCTTCTTTCTTCTTCTTCTTCTGCTTCTTATTCTCCTTCTTCTGCTTCTTACTCGTATACGTATGGGAAAAGTGTGAGGAAATGAGATTCGGTTGCTCGAAGGCCTAATCGGGCTTAATTTAAATTCAAGATATTATCGAATTCCAGACTATAATTCAGAATTTAATGATAAGCGGCTAATAGGAAAAGGGGAAAAGGTAGATGGACAATCGATATCGATGGCTCGAGAGACTCTCCGAGTCTCGGACAAGTTCTTTCGGCTATTTTTAAATGTGCCGAAAGCCATCCTCCTCCTCCTCCTCCTCCTCCTCCTCCTCCTCCTCCGGAGCCCCCGTGGCTCAATGACAACGAAAGCGGGAAGGAAAGCCATTGGGATGGAATGACGGCGAGGCGAAGCGCTTAGGAAAAGGGTAAAAGAGTGTCAGGATGCCGAACGTCGATCCCAATCGATCTACGTAATTAAGGGCGTAGCGGGGACGTAGTGGCGCTGCCGACGCTGCCCTGGCGCGTAGAGGTATTTGTCAGGTATCGTGGAACGAAGTTGTCCTGGGTAAATATTAGGAGTAGGGGAGAGCTGCGGCGTCAGAGCGGCCGCCGGTAGAGAGAGAGAGAGAGAGAGAGAGAGATATCACGGTACATTAGACGGAGGGGCGGCTCGCTTCCCTCCGCCCCGAGTCCCGAGTCCCGAGTCCCGAGTCCCGAGTCCCGAATCCCCAATAACCTTCTCGAGTTTCCTTACGTAACGACCTCCCTCGACGCCCCCCCCTCGACGCCTCCCCCAATAGATCCCAATAGCCCGGCAAATAACGCCGACTCTGACGTAATGTCTCCTGTAGGGCGATGCTCCGGGGAGTGGATGGGGACGGATAGCCAGCGGCGGCGGCGGCGGCGGCGGCGGCGAGTCTCGCTAATTCGTTTAGCCGAGCGATCGCTCGCGACGTCAATAACAGCAAATATTTAATTCGCCGCTTATTGAAAGGCGCGGCAGCGTTGCCACCACTGCCTTCGTATCCGATACGTAATAATAAGTTCATAAGGTTATTCAACTTGGATACATTGTACGCACGTCGTCGTCGTCGTCGATCGATCGATCGATCGATCGATCCATCTATCGATCGCTCCTACCCCGATTCTCTCCATTCTACAGGATTTAATTATATTTATATATACGTATACGCATATATATATATATATATATATATATATATATATAAATGTATATAAATGTATATATATATATATGATTATGGGAAACAAAGGACTGTGTACCGACGAAGTACATTTAATTGCTTTTGTAAACAAAGGCCAAGAGAACGTTAAATAATTCTTTATAGTTCTCGGCATGTCACTGCCCCTTAATATCCATGCAAATATTATATTTATTTTATCGCGAGGCCACTTTCCCGATCGAAATTCACAATGCGATCCCCGAGCTTTTCTCATTATTCATTAATAGCCGAGCCTTTACGGCAAAATTAACGATAGATACGCCCGATAAACTTTACGCCATCCTTTCAACTAATACATCCAATAATTAAAAAAGGAAAGGAAGGAAGAAAACGGCTCAACGCGGCTTCCGATGAGCCGTAGCGACGATGTTCTTTCTTCTTATTGCGCGCGAATGAGAAATGGAACGGGAACAAGTGATGGAGCGCATTATGAATTTTTTAGATGTTCGTATGGGTATTAAGTCCGTAATACTGTCTGTTATACGATCGATGCGAGTGATTGGAAGAAGGGATTTAATACGCCAGTGTCGATACTGCTCCTTCTGCCCTAACGAAAATAGACATGGATTGGATCGAGATCAGCTAGAGCTTCACCCGAGCTTTATCAATCGTTCCCCCCCTCTTTCATCACGTAGAAAGGGTAATTTAATTGCAACTTTAGCCCAAATAACCTGAGGGGCACAACGAGTACTTGCTCGCCATAATGAAACGCGTAGAGGAGATACCGCGGTGGCAATATATATAGTACATAGGGCGGGGTACGCATGCGCATCTATCTGAATACGAGTGAAAGGTAGGCAGAAAGGGGCAGAGGTTTTCAAATAACTAACGGTCGCTTTTCAAATGGCCACCCATAGTGAGCAGCGAACTTATTAAAGACTATCGGTAAGATATCGGTACTCGTTCGCTTGTTTATGAATGCCCTTAACGTCCGCGCAGTTGTGCCCTCTGTTCGTTTGAGCGGACGCGTTAACGTCCAATGACGAGCCCTCGAGTAGTGCCGCTCGAGTGCCGCTCGAGTGCCGCTCGATCCTATGGGACGGCGACCGGACCCCACTCCACCTACCCCAAGATTTTCCATAAATTTTACATAAATTTCCGCGTAGCTGGAGGCCCATCCATTTCAATGTCATTTTATTACTGTATTTTCTAACAACAACAACGACAACACAACAACAACAACAACAACAACAATGATAATAATATAATAATGATGATGATGATGATGATGATGATAGCTTTGGAGGGCCAGTGGTACTTGCGGCTAAAAATAATTCTGTCCGTCAACTACTATAATCTCGGCTCGGGAACTTGTAATGCCAAAAACTGAATTCGCATGATACTTCAAAGTCGGCTTCAAAATTAAGCGCCGGTTTCGTATCTCCCTCCCTCCCTCTCTGCCTCCCTCCCTCCCTCTCTGCCTCTCTCCTCTCTTGGATGATTGAAAAAGAATTTTACGCCATAGAATATTATCGGGATATTTGTAAAGGTTATTTTTGGAATAAAAGGAATTTTTGCGGTAATAATAAGCCCAAAAGGGGTAATATTTGATATAGATTACGGCCTCACGAGTACCGGCCCCATCCGTTCCAATAGATTACACCGGTAATTAACCGGTAATTCCTCCTCCCCTCCTCTCACCCACCCCGGCCCTCTACCACGGCCATTCTTTCCTTATGACTGCGTAAATTAGAAATGTATCGCATAAACGTATGCAAAAATGGTCGAGGGGTATTAAGCGGCGGCGGCGGCGGGGGTAATATCGAAACGCATCGTCGGGCCGTCGAGGAAATTTTTATAGAAAATAATAACACGTAAGCCGATTGCCGAATACATACGTATACGTGGCGCGTGTGGCTGCGCGTGTACAAGGACGCGAGCGAGCTTTTCAACGAATTCATCGGGATTCTTTATTGCCGCGAAGATCCGAGGATTTATTAAACGGGCCCCCGATAAAAACTCGTCTATAATAAAAAGGGGGAGGGGGGAGTTTGAGGAACATGCGCCTACGTGGCTTCGGGTTTTGGCGCATTAATCAAATCGATACACGAATAACGAGACGCGTGGTTTTTTTTTATATTTAAAAATGCAAAAGGACCTGCACGTGAAGGGAGGGGAGGCGTAAAAAAAAGGTGAGGACAGCCCCCGGGGATGGAAGAAATAGGAGAAACTACACGGCAGTCCCAGAAGTATAAAAGTAGTGGCGAAAAAAAAAGAAGAGAGGGAGAGTGTGAGGGACCGGGGTGTGCGAGCAGGGTAATGGCGGGGGGGTGTGGAGGGAGAGGGGGAGAGGGACGTGAATAAGAAGCGGAGAAGGAAAGGGAGAAAAAACGGCCCATCAAACCGAAATATTCCTGAGAAACGTGACACATTGCAAGACGACCGCGAGAATCGTTCGAAATCGCAATCTCGACGCCCATCATCTTCTCTCTCTCTCTCTCTCTCTCTCTGGCTGAAAAGAACATAATCGGGCTGGCGCACGTTCTCAGGTCCGATCCCCGATCAAAAAGCCCGACGCGATCGAGGGACCAAGAGTAAGAACTAGAAGGAGTAGGAGGAGGAGGTGGTGGTGGAGGAGGAGGAGCAGGAGAAGTAGAGGAAGAGGAAGAAGAGGAAGAAGAAGAAGAAGAAGAAGAAGAAGAAGAAGAAGAAGAAAAAGAGCGGCTCCTCGGCGAGAGTGGCATCACCACGTCCCCATAAGAGAGGGACTCGCCGCGCGAGAAACCTTTGAATTCCAATCCTTTGTGATAATCATAATGGCAAAAACAATAGTAATATGATAATCGGCCTCTGTCCTTTCTCAAAAGCAACAAAAACGAGAATCCATTGATCGGGAGGAAAGCTGTCCGAGGTGCTCCCCGGACAAAAAGCCTCGAGATTCCCCTGTAGGTATTTGTACCTATTAGCTCTGCCGGTGCCTGCTGCCTGCTGCTGCTGCTGCCGGTGCCTGACCGATGCTGCCTGCCGATGCTGCTGCCTGCCGATGCTCTCGCTTGCCCATTAAGCAGCGAAAATTATGTCACATTGCCCGGACACTTGTCCGCGTCGCTCGCAGATTTAAATCCTGACGAAGACGCATCTCTCTCTCTCCGTCTCTCTCATTATTGCAATAGGTTTGAGATAATAATAAGAGTGAGGCCGAGGAGGAGGAGGGGAGCGGGCGCTACTTGGAAGAATATAAAAAAAAACCTCCTACGGCCTAATAATTGGGGGGGGGGGGCCTAAGAGTAATTTGGGCTTAAAATAATTCCAGCGATTTCATTTCGGTACCTGCGTTTCACCAGTTACCCGCGCGATTCCTTCTATTATCATTCATACGTCGTCTCGTACGTCGTCTCGTACGTCGTCTCGTAAGTCGTCTCGGCCCGTGTATAAGGGAGCGGGCGCACTTTGTTCGAATGCAACTCCAATTACCTGTAATGCAAGCATCCTCCCGAGCATCCTCCCGAGCAGCCTCCTATGCCCGCTGCTAGACCAGCGACTCGTTCGCTCGTCCTCCAAATGCAAAAGGAAGAAAAAAAAAAGGGCTTTCCGGCCAAAGCCGTCCCTCCACGCTTTGGGAAAAGGCCATTTTTTTTTTTTTTTTTTTTTTTTCCCCCTCGTTCGACGTCACCGCGTGCGTGCGGTTTCGAAAAAAAAAAAAAAAAAAGAAGGGCCTCGAGATAGACGACGGGGACGGCCTTCGGTGCTCGATTCTTTATCACTGGACCGAGCTTATAGCTGACTGGGAGGGGTGTGGAGGCGGGGTGTGGGGAGCTAAGTGCTATTTAAATGCGCGGTCAGAGTCGACGACGAGCAGTCGGGACTGGCACGACTCAGCAGCAGGGCTCAAAGAAGAAGATGAAGAAGAAGAAGAAGAAGAAGAAAAAGAAAAAAAAAGGAGAAGGAAAACAAAACAAAAAGAATGAACGAAAGGAATCCCGAGAAAAGGAAAGTCCTCTTGTCCCCGGGGCCTTTACCGATCCGGCCTTTAGGGCAACCTAATGCATCATTGTACCGTTCAGGAGGAATGACTAGGAGAGCCCCGAGCCCCGAGCCCCGCGCCCCGAACCCCGAGCCCCGAGCCCCGAGAAGTATGTAGATCAGGAGCCGAACAAGCCGATCCTCGGCCCGACCATTGTTAACAATTATTTCATACTGATGTTCCGGACCCGACGTACCTACGCATTCGCCCTCCTCCCCCCCTCCACGCATACAGAGAGAGAGAGAGAGAGAGAGCCCTCCTCCCACTCCCACCCCCCCACCACCAACGGTAAATATTATAGGTATATAATGCGGTCGGCCTTGTACCGCTGATAATCCTTTGATTGATATTCTCCGGCCTAATTATTAATGTTAAACGCGACATTCGATACAGGACACGCGCCCACTGGGACTCACACAGACGAAAGCCACGCTTCTTTTGTCGATCCTCCACCGACTATCCTCCGCGGCTCATTATAACAACAACAACAACAACAACAACAACGAGAACAACGAGAACTATAATTGTTGTTATTCTTATATAAGAAGAAGAAGAAGAAGAAGAAGAAGAAGAAGAAGAAGAAGGAGAAAATCGTATAACGAGAGGCATTTCTTTAATTCACGTAACGACGCCACAAGATAATTACGGAATGTACGGGACCGAGGAAATTTCCTTATAAAGTATATGCTAGAAGTAGTCGAATGTACTCGAAGAAGAAGAATACCGGATAAAATAAATGGAAATTCAGGGGAATGCATCATTAGGTAGGCGTAATTAGAGAAGGTGTGAGAGAGAGAGAGAGAGAGTGAGTTGAGGGAGAAATAGATAAACAGGGCTTATATCTATTCTGTACAAAGGACGAGAGATAAATTCGAGTCGATTGAGGGGAATATTAGAGCGAGAGAGAGAGAGAGAGAGAGAATTAACGAGTCGTTGATAAAATAAAATGACGTAGTAGAAAGTTGAGGAGGAGAGGCAACTGGATCGGAGCGAGTTCTCCTGCTTGATTTTCGTTATTGGGCCTCGCTGCGTTAAACAAAAGGAAATCGGGCTTAGATCACGGTAGATAAATAGGGGGGAGTGGGGGGAGGGGGTGGCCGTCGAGGATAGATAGATTTTACTTGAGGTTCGAGATGAGCTGCTGCTTAGGATCGAAACTAATGGAGTCCGGTTGATAAATCAGGCAGGGATTTATTGATAGAAATTGGCGCGCGTGGACCATGGCATGGGGGGACGGTGGGACGGGGGTCGGTCGGTAATCGATAAAATTCGGTCCAGGATCTGGAAAGCGCCTCTACGTCCTGTTGGCAGTAGGAGTACGAGGCGCGGCGCCGTGCCGCCGGGATATTACAAGGGGGGGAGGAGACGGTGGGAGGAGCGCGAGGATAGATAGATAGAGATAGAGAGAGAGAGAGAGAGAGAGAGAGTGAGAGGGCGCCGAGGTTTTTTAGGAAAGTCGGGCAAAAAACGTAGAGGCGTAATGATGGCGTGGTAATTGAGGACGGGGGCAGGGAGGGGAGGGGACTTCCTTAGCCGTCCGATTCCCGGGATCGGCGTTTTTCATTTTTCGGAACCCAAGATCCGGCCATTACCATCCGGCGATGGTTACTGGGGAAGGAGAAGGAGAAGGAGGAAGCTTCGGTGGTGGTGGTGGTGGAGCAGGAGGAGGAGGAGGAGGAGGAGGAGAGGAAGGAGGTGGAGGAGGAGGCGGCGGCTCTCGTCATAATCGGCATGGGTCCCCGGTACTTTGGAGGGCCCGCTCGCTCGCTCGCGGCCCTCGCAAAACGACAGGGGCAGGGAGAGGGGCAGGGCTTGTAAACCCGGTCATCTCCGTGGCGGCAATTGATGGACTTTCCAGGCCCGTAAATATACCGTGGGCCGAGGTCGTCCCTCGCTCGACTATCGCTCCGGGCTTTAGGAGGGCGAGAGGGTGGATGTGAAGGTGGACGAGAAGGGGGTCCGGACGATGGGTCGGAGCGATCGTCGTGCCTTCGCTGGTAGCGATGCCGGTGCTCGTGGTGTTGTGGCCTGGCGGTAGTGGCGGTGGCGGTGGCGGTGGCTGTGCCGTGGCGAGGAGGCCGATGGTGCGGCCGGGGGAGGGAGGCAGTGGAAGAGAGGACCGCTGAGGTCTTAAGCGCAAACACGTGCGGTACGTCCGTGAGCTGCCACTACCTTCTCGCGATCGTCTCTTTTTGGCTTGGCGCGCTACGACGCCTCGGGCTGCGTTTTAACAACTTAATTCCCAACGACGATCGCGAGAAGCGCTCGGGCCCGAGGGAACGGCGAGGAGGGAGGGCAGGCGCGGAGCCCGGCTACGGAGAAGACTGAGGATAGGAGAAGAATGAGAGGGAGAGAGAGGGTGAGGGTGAGAGAGAGAGAGAGAGAGAGAGAGGGAGTGAGTGAGAGAGACTGAGAGGGTGGGAGGGGAGGCAGAGATAGCGGGGCCCCGTCGACGCTTTGTTCTTTTTTGCCAGGGGCCCCCGGGGGTACCTGGGCGCCGAGCGGAGCATCGAGAGCCAGGGCGTTCCGAAAAATCGCGGGCGGAAAAAGTTAGTCGTTCCCGATGGGCCCGAGATGGAGGGGCCTCGACTTCCGAGTCGTGAGTCACGGGCACTCGAAGACGGGGCTGCGGATGTCGGCGGTAAGCGCGCGCGCGAGCGCGTGCGCTCTCTCTCTCTCTCTCTCTCTCTCTCCCTCACTCTCACTCACTCACTCGTTCACTCCGCCTCTCCACTCTCTCGCGTAATAAAGTTATCGAGGATAGCGGAGGAGCAGCGGTGGCGGTGGGTGGGGACGGGGAACGACGGGTCCAAGGGGTTGTGGCTCGGCGGGTGGCGGCGGGTAGCGGGGTGGCGGGGCCGAGCCCGAGCGAGACGGAGGCAAAACCAGTTTTGAGTTGTGTTTTAAGCGAGAGGTTGCACGCTTAAAAAAGCAGTAAGTCCTGGAGGCAAATAAGAAAAAACAAATGACCAGAACCGCGGCCGCCGCGAGAACACGAGCGAGCACGAAGAAAGTTCCTCCTCCCCTCCCTCCCTCACGCCCCCAATCCTCTCAACCGCCCAGCGCTCTCCCCGTCTCTCTCTCTCCTCTCTCCCTCTCTCCAGCGCTGCTCTGGCTGTATCTGGCTCACTTTAGCTATGCCTCTTTTTTCCTCTCTCTCTCTCTCTCTCTCTCTCTCTTTCCCACTTATTCCTCCCCTCTGCCACCATCACGCCCCCTCCCTCCCTCCCTCCCACCCTGGAAGTATATACACCGAGTCCCGCAGCATCTCTTTCTTTCTCCGGCCGTATCGTTCGGTCTCGCTCTGTCCCTCTCGGAACTCGTTGGGACTTTGAAAGAACCGCGCTGCCGAGAGCGAGAGTCCCGAGGGATCCAGCGAGGCAAAAGATGAAAGGCAGAAAAAGTGAGGCGTGGCGAAGGAAAAGGGGGGGGGTACGGGGCGAGGGGCGAGACGGATGGGGGCAGGGGTAGGGGGGAGCACGCCATCGACCATTTCTGCGGCCTCTAGCACACGTCTTCATTAGTCCAGCATCGCGCTCGCTGTCGCCTCAATGGCGTAGACGCCAAGCCATAGTCGCAGCCAGGGTGCCCCTCGAGTCCTCCCGCGACGTCCTCCTCCCGGCGCCGGGACCTCCCCACTCCACCTACGACTCCTAAGCGTCCTCTCCTCTCCACCCTCGACCACTCGTCTCCCCCTCTCCCACGGGCCCATTTAGCAAATGCGCTTTTCCGGCCCAGAGGACCGTCCGTCCGTTTGTCCGTCCGTCCGTACGTCCGTACGTCTTCCTTGTCCGCGGGGATGCTCACCGCGGAAACGGCTCTCGGGTGCGAAACGGGCCAAGTGTCAAGCCAGTCGATTGAGATGTCACGGGGCTCTCGACTCCCCTTCCTTCCTCCTTCTTCTCCTCCTCCTCCTCGTCCTCGTCCTCGTCCTCGTCCTCGTCCTCCTCCTCCTCCTACTACTACTACTACTACTTCTTCTTCTCCTACTTCTCCCGAAGCTAACGAACCAAGCGACCAACCGAGTGCCCGGAGCCGGGGCTCGTGGGGGTATGGGCGCGCGCGCGCGCGCGCGCGACCGACCGACAGACTCCAAGGCGGGAATTAATGCCCGCGGTCCGGGACCGAGGCCAGCAGCACCGCGGATGCCCTCGTTGTCGCTTTCCCGAACGTTGCCCCCGTCTCTCGGCGCCGAGTACCGGGGAGTGGCACCCGGTAAACCGGACCCCGAGGCTTCGGACCTTCGGTACCGCTCGGGACCACTCGCTCGGTGACCACGGCCACGGAACAACAGCGACGCCGAAATAAAACAACCGCGACAACTGTAAAAACAACAGTAAGGGCAAGAACAACTAAGTCGCGGCTGCGCTGTTCGGCTGACAAACTAGACATTTATTTCTAACGGCACTCATGCCTACGTGTATTTTACAAATAAACCAGCCTCTGTAATTGCTTTTACAGATCGGATTTCTATTACGGCCGGCCAATAATAACAACAACAATAACAACAACAATAATAATGAAAAATAATGGCCTTTACAATAAGAGGACGAGGCGTCCTCGTCCAGGCTGCCTCGGTACAAAAACTACAGAGGATCGATCGACAAAATAGTGTTTACACAACAACATGCTCGCCCACGCACACCCGTTTACGCCCACGCAGCCAAGTTATTGGGCGTACGCGATGATTCGCACTGCTTTGCATTCGTTATGATTTTCTCTCTATAATTTCCATTTGGATGCTGGATCCATTTGGCCTGGGCCGCAACCTCACCCCTCGTCGCGCATTTCAATGGTAACGGCCTCGCCCCCTCCCTACCACCCCGCCGCGACATGAGGGAGGTGAGGTGTCGGCCCCGATCGGCCGTATGCGGAACATCAAATGCAATTAACGGAACGCTATACTTTCTAGAATTACATAAACACAGAGTGTCGGCTGACAGATTTCGATTAGAGATAGGTTTGCGCAAAGTCACTTTGCCCCAAGGTGATATAAAATGTTTTTACAAAGAGCCTGCGTCGGCGTACGTAAACAAATGACATGTCGACGAGTGCAGTGGGCCGCGGCTGCAGCGGAGGCGGCGGTGGGGCGGAGGGGCGGGGGTGGCGGCGGCCTCGGGTGGCGCTTGTTAAGCAAAGTAAGGGAGACACAACAAACGAGATACGCATGGCTCCGATAGCAATAACTATAACTATAACAATAACAATGAGGAAGGGGAGGAGGAGGAGGAGGAGGAGGAGGAGATGAGAGGTCAGTTTCCCGTACCGTTTAGTAAAATAAATTGGCTTTTTTTGAGAAATCGATTAGAGAAATTCGTTAATCGCGGCATTAGGTAGGAGTGTGGGGTGGGGGGCAATTAGCCGGTTTACTGCGAGGGAGGAGGAAGAGGTTTGAATCGGCGTAGGCCCGGGCCCAGTTTAATTAGCCGGACAGTAACGAGGACGTAGTTGGGTGTCGCTGACATTTTCCTCCCTTCGTCAACCCGCCTCTCCCCGCCCCGCGCAATGACGATCTCCGGAAAAGTCTGTCATTCGGTCAGTCATTCGGTCAGTCAGCAGTCAGTCAGTCAGTCAGTCAGTCAGTCAGTCAGTCGGCGGTAATCGAGCTCGTTGATAGGGTTAAATAAAAATTTTATTGGCTTCCACGAGGCTCGGCAAATACAATGAGTCTATATGCTCGGGGTAATTGTATTTACACTCGTCGATTCTATTTGCTCAGTGTTAATGAATCTTGTAAAGGAAAAAAGTCAAGCGAAACTGGTTTCAAGTGTTGGCCGAGCTCTCGCGCTCTGGCCTGGCTGGCTTTCATTTGAATTTCGAATATATGTTTACCCATACCCGCGAAGAATACTTGAGAAACTCCGTATGCCCTATCTCTCTTCGCCCTCGCTCCCTCTCACTCTCTCTCCCACTCTCACTCTGGCTCGCTACGTCCTCTCTCACTCCCACTCGCGTCGCCTCCTAACGCCCGAGCACGCTCTCTCTCTCTCTCTCTCTCTCTCTCTCTTCCCTTCTTTATCTCTATCTCTTGACTCCTTGGCTCGCTTGCTTCGCTTCAGCACCAAGGAACTCCTGCGCCTCCACCCCCCCCCTCCTCCTGCATATCCCGGCCTTGTCGGGATCTCGCGCAGCCGCCTCCGAGGCGATATTCTCCTTTTTTCTTCGGGATCGTCCCTCTTCCTTTTCTCGGGCGCGTATCATAGGCGAGGCCCGAGCGAGCGGGGCCCGAGCGAGCGGGGCCCGAGCCAGCGATACACACCGCAGATACGATTTTTATAACTCAATTTACATTTTCCAGTTCGTTAGCAGCCTGAACTTCCACACCAGGTTCGGGCCGATTTCCGACACGTAGAGGGCCGAGCCGTTCGGACAGGCTGCGATCTCGTGCGGATTGCTGAAGGACTGAAACACAGACGACAAGCAGACAATGAATTATTGCGACTCGGGAGCTTATTCCCCTGCCCCGATCGCCGTCTCGATCTCCATCTCGATCTCCATCTCGATCACCGGCCTCCTGTGTACCTGCCGTCCCCGTCCCCGTCCCCGTCCCCACCACCCACCCATCCACCCATCCACCTACCCACCCTACCTCCACCTCCACCTACCCACCCTACCTCCACCTCCACGTACACACGACTCTCTCTCTCTTACTCGGCCCGCGAGATCCTTTTGTCCCGACAAAACGGTTTCTCGCTTAGCCGATCCCTCGCTCCTCGTGCCCAGCCCCCGTCCCAAGCCAAGCCAAGCCAACCCTTTCCCACCGGCTCCCCTCGCCTTCTGCGACCCTGCCCTTATTAACGATTCACTCGTACTTGGTTGTCTGCCCCTGCATTTCCGATACCTGCCGGCTAGTTTTCATTACGCGTCCTCGCACGTTCCGATATAACGAGTCCGACGGGATCCGACGGGATCCGACGGAGCGTAATATACCTCAAAAAGTCTTCGGAGGGTCGAAGAGGGCGTTAAAGGAGGAGGAAGGTCGAGTCGGTGATTGATAGTTGGCGCATCGGCGATAGGCCGGCCGGCCGGCATTACAAATTGAGCAATTGCAATTTATCAGGTCCGTAATGTTTAATGGCTGTCAGGGAGGAGCGTATAATAATAACATTGTAATCGTGGTAATCGGCTCGGCCGGCATCCCCCGTAAGATCGGCCCGATCGACACGCACACGCGCACGCACACGCGCAACACGGTCCCGATGATTTATACTTTTTGTAAATATCGGCCGGCAAATCGGAATGTTATTCTTATACGGCTTTCGTCGTGCTAATAACAAATGAATATCCTGTTGTTCGTTAAGGTGTCGACGAGTGTTGCGCCTTACTTACCGAGAATGTCGGGCCCCAGGTCGAGAGAACGGAACTCCGATGAGGATCGAGGGTGAAGCCCGTAACTGGATTGCTCGACGTCGTCGCCCCGTTCACCGCGTACAGCATATCATCTGCGTGCCATTGTTATTAATAAAATGTTAATTCAGCTCAGCCGTTCAATGGTGCTTCTTCTTGTTGTTATTATTATTATTATTATTATTATTAAGAGAGCGGGGGGGGGGGGACGGCGTAGCGGGAAGTAAGGTAGCGGCCAATAGGGGTTATTGGGGTAGCGGGTGCAATTATCTCGTCGCCTAACCGAGCGTTCTATCCTCATTATATAATTACTCTCGCCTTTTGAATTTCTTACCCGCCCGAGGCTAATTACAAAGTCTCGCATATCTCCGAGACTCGCGCAGAAGAGATGCTGAATAATGGAAACGAAGGAAAGGAAAGGGGCGGAGGAGTATGAGGAGGAGGAGGAGGAGGAGGAGGAGGACGATGAAATGACGTTGGAAGAAAGAATTGGCCATAAAGACGAGCCTATAATAAAATTGGCCATAAACTAGCGAATTAAGTCAGGGAGATAACGCGCCCATGAATAATTCCGCGCCTCATGTTATAAGCTATAAGCTGCTAAATTAAAAAGGAAAGAAGTGGGGTGGGGTGGGGTTGGGGGAAGAGATTTATTTCTTAACGTACAGTTACATCCGGTCGAATAATATGTAACCCAAGTCCTTATACATTTTGACGACTTTATTAAATTTAACTGGCTCTGGCGTAAGGGGTCCCTCGAAGGAGGGACGCGTGGAGGAGGATGAGGAGGAGGAGGAGGAGGAGGACGGTACGGGAGGGAGAAGCGTGGGAGAGGGAGACGGAGAGAGAGAGAGGGAGCGCGGTTGCAGGGGTGGGGCCGTGGAGGCCGTGGAGCCGTGGAGCCGTGGAGCCGTGGAGCCGTGGAGTCGTGGTGCCGGGGAACGACGGCTGACCGGGGATAGGGACGAGGGGCAGAGAGTGAGAGACAGGCATAATAAGGGGCGAGCGGAGGAGGGAAGCAAGAGAGCGAGGAGAGGGAGAGACGATTACTACACACTGTGCGAAGTGACGCCAAAAATCCTGCAGGCACCTGGCCGATGGATAACCAGGGGTGGCGTTCGCTCTCCTCTGCCGCCCGCGCCTCCCTCCGCCTCCCTCCTCAGGTCCACGCAGACTATCCGCTGATGCTCCCTGTCCGCCACGCAGACGCTCCTACCATTCAGAAGCGTTAGACTGTGGGGCACGCGAAGTCTCAGGAAATCTGCAAATTCAATGTACACCTCTTACTCCATTATATTTCACTTGTCGGTGCGGAAGGAAGGAAGGAAGGAAGGAAGGGAGGGAGGACGAACGGACGGACAAATCTTACGGGAATATTAACTCCTTATCAGAGACTGAGAGAGACTGAGAGAGAGAGAGGGGGGGAGGCGACGAGTATATGCCGGTTGGCGTTATGCGTACGATAAATCATGAATGTACCGTTAGCTGTACTGGTTCGATCGCTTCAGTTTTCGCGGCTTATCACACGCAGCGAGCCCGTGCCTCTTCGATCACAATCTCGCCTTTATTGCACGAGGTCTCGTGATTTACGTACGTCCACGTCCACGTCCACTTCACTCCACTGGGGTCACGAGGTCGGCTGACAATCACCGGAAAAGGAAGCTCGAAAGGATCGACGGCTTTGGAAACGTGAGCGAGCGGTTGGCGGGTGTGGGGGCGGGGGAGTATGGGTGGAGGAGGTGGAGGAGGACAGCCGGGGCTCGCCGGCTTGGCGGGTCTGTGAAATCGTGAATTTAAGATTTCCAAGGAAGGCCGATCGTAAATCGGCCCCGAGCCCCCCCCGGCCTCACGTCCGACCTCATCCGAATCGAGGGACTTTGACAACTCGAGTGAAAAGCTACGCGCATAAAATCCAATTTTTTATGCGCTCCCACCCCCACCCCCCGTCCGCCGTCAGCCCCGACCACGAGCCGGAGACATCTGCTCTCGAATGGGCATAGCAACCCAAGCCCAAGGGGGCGCAACCTGTAATATACGCGCGACGAGTAAATTCCTATAAAAGCTTTGACTTTAATTGACTTTAGCCACTCCGTGGCTATAAAATCAGTGTCCCGGGGGATGGCGAGGGGCGTATGGCAGATGCGACGCGTACCTCCCCACCCACCCCCTACCACCTCATCTCTAATTAGCATTCTATCAAAAGTTGGCGCTCTACGTGCCGCTGCACGTCATTTCCTTCGACCACATTCTTGTGATCTCGTTCGCATTTTCGACATTCCGCGCCCAGATCTCTTCAATATCGTTATTTTGTCGTTGTTGTCGTTGTTGTTGTTGTTGTTGTTGGTATCCGCAGTTGCTTTGCATTGATATAACAATTATACTTTATCTTGACGAAGCGAGTTTAAACTCTGAGTAGAAATTAAAAGGCCCCCCCCCCACGGTCAGCAAGAGCTGCCCCAGTCGTATCAACATTCCCATTCCTATTGACATTGTGATAGTACTGCGAGTGCGTATATTGCGCGTCTACGGAGAGAATCTGCCGAGGAATCCCTGTCGCGTATCGCATTACTCGCAATCAACCTTGGAGAACTATTATTTTGTTGTCGTTGCTGCTGCTGCTGCTGCTGCTGTTGTTGTTAATACCGGAAATGGTTATTACGCGAGGCGTTCCACCTGCGCACTTCATTGTTTACGAGGAGGGTGGCTCTTATATATATACATATGTTGTATATGTAAAAGATGTAATTACCGGATAGTGGAAATCAAGGTCGAGTTTATTGTCCGTCGTGCGCGATACGTAAGGAGGGCATCAAGGGTTGAGGTTACACCGCTGTTCTTATTGATGAGTGGAAGAAGGGGGAGGGGGGGGTAAGAAAGGTAAGAAGAATCAGTCAAGTCATTGTTGTCGTTCGTTGGCGGTGGGGGCAGGGAGGGCAGGGAAGTAAATACGAGAGGCGTACCTCGATTAGCCCGGGGCGGCAGCTCTTCCAGGAGACGACCGTCCGGGCCGAGGAGGAGCAGCCGCTCGTTGCAGTAGCCGTCGGCGACGACGATCTCCCCTTCGGGCAACGCGAGAACAGAGGTCGGCTGGCAAAAGTGCCGGGCATCCTCGCCCGGGACGAAGCGCTCGCCGAGGACGAGGCTCGGCTCCGGCTCGGCCACTCCTTCTTTTCTCGGAAACTGCAAAAGAATCGTTCTCTCGATCTCTGGTCTACTCTCTCTCTCTCTCTCTCTCTCCTCTCCCTCTCTGTCCCCCTCTCCCACTCTCGGCGGGGCGTGGGTTGCATGGGAAAGAAGAAGCGACGACGCGCCGGGAGAAAAGGGAGGATGAATCGGGGAAACGCGAAGACCCGAGCGAACAAAAGCCTCGGGAGTTCTTAAAAAAAATGCAATCTATGACCTGAATATGGAAAAAGAAGCCACAGTCGGTGCTGCTCGTTTTTGAGTTCGTCGAGCGTCCCGGCGGTGCTGGAAAAGCCCGGGACGAGCGTGTCATCGTGATTTTCCGTTCAATGCCGCCCTGTCTTTAAGCTTTGTCCGCTTTCCCAGCACGAGATGATATGAGACGAGGCGAGACGAGGCGAGACGAGGCGAGACGAGACGAGATGAGATGAGATGAGATGAGAAGAGAAGAGTAGAGTAGAGAATAGGCCCCCGGACCTCCTGGATCCTCCTCCCCCCACCCCACCAACCCCCAGTGCTTTCCAATCGTGGATTAATATTCTCTTTTGCGAGGAGGATCCGGGCGGCCGTCGGTTCCCTGCTCTCGGCTCTTGGATTAATGGCGGGAGCGGCACCGAGGCTTAGGGGATGAGCTACGAGCTAAACGTCGATTATGGGCTTTTAATGGGAACAGGGAATGAGGCTGGAAATCCATCTGACGGGGATCTTTTCAAGGGGCAGAGAGTGAGCGAGAGAGAGAGAGAGAGAGAGAGAGATTGTCCATGGAGATTATTGGTCTAGGGGGGCATGCGTGGGTCCTCCTGACGGTGGTCCTGCTGGTGGTCCCGGAGAGCTGTAAATGGGAGATCGACGAGTCGAGGGTTGGTCGAGTACCAGCAGCAGCACAAGCACAAGCACAAGCAGCAGCAGCAGCAGCAGAGCAGAGGAGGAGGAGGAGGAGGAGGAAGCGGCAGCAGCGAGGGAATCCTTAAATTTTGTGGCGCTCGCACGATGAGAAAGATGACCGCGACGTAATGATGTGATTTATGAGTGGATGGATCGGCCTCTCCCAACAGATAATCCACGTAAAGGCTTGACCGACAGTTTTAACGACGGGCGTCAGGGAGGAAGCGACGGGGATGGCGTTGCTGCTGGCAGTACATAGGATAGGATAGGATAGGATAGGATTGGTGGATGGGTGGTAGGGTGGTAGGGAGGGAGGGTCGGAGGGGTGGTGGTGATAAGCCAAGGTCAGCTGAGCTCACCTTGAAGACCTGGTGGAGGGCGACGTCGGTGAGCCAGACGTTCCCGGCCTGGTCCACGTGGATGCCATGGGGTAGGTAGAAGACGTTGCTGGCCCATCCGTCTTCGACTTGGCCACTATCCGGATTCAACGTCAACACCGTATTAACGGCGATGGGTCCGTCCATCCGCTTTGTGTAGCGATTCCCTTCGTCGAAGGAGCTGCGAATAATGAAAATATAATTCAGCCGAGGCGCACGTCTATGAATGGGATAGTTCCTCGGCTACGGGACCGCGTCCTTTCGTTCTTTCCACGACGTAGACGACCGCTCACAAAGGATCCTACCCCATCCTGAGAACGGAGCCGCTCGCTGGTGCAGAAATCCGACTTGGAAAGAAAAAAAAAAAAAACAAAAAAAAAAACAAACAAAAATCCATCCTTTTCCACGTCGTCGTCTTCGTCGTCCACGTCGTCGTCGTCGTCGTCGTCCACAACCACCACCCCCTCTCTGCGCATGTCCTTTCAGCCTCCCCCGCAGTTTCTTTTCCCCGAGCGAGGAGGATCGCTCGCCCCCCCGCCGAATCGGACTTGGATTTTCCCAGGACTCGCGGGCAATCCTGGCCAGGTCGTCGAAAGCATTATTCACTGCACTTGCTCGGCTTTTTAGCGCCCCGGGCCTTCCTATAATTCACTTACGGATCAGGAGGTACGGCCCCCCCCTTTCCCCCCAGCTGCCGGCCCACCCCGCCCAGCTGTCCGCTCCTAATGTCATTATTAGAGCGGCGGAGTCCGGGGCCGAATCCACGGGCTCCCAATAATGCGGTGCCCTATCCCTCCTATCGGGGGTGGGGGGGTTTCGTTATAAGCACGGGGCATTATATATATATATATATATATACGGGGCCCCGATTTGAGCGATATCCTCGAATATCGCGTGCGGGTCTGAAAAAGCAACGCGGGGCGAACGATATTTTTCGCGCGTCGGCTCGTAAATCGTCGCGCAGAAGGTCGGGAATAAGCGAAGCGCCGAATGAATGGGTCCGAGGAGGCGGGGAGCGATCCCTTTTCTGAGAGACGAGGAGAGGGAGGCACTACCACCCCTGCCCTACCCCTTTCTTAGGGATGGGGATGGGGTTATTGGGGATGGGGATGGGGGGAGGGCGAATCTACCCGATCGGAGCCTGCCTGCCTGCCTGCCTGCCTGCCTATTGCCTACCTTTCCCTTCGCCCCTTCCAATGCCGCCGACGTCCTACGCTCGTAAAGCAGACCTTTTTATCCGCTTTTTTGGATAAAAATCTGCTCTCCCGATGCGGCTCGAGAGGAATCGGGGATGAGCTGGAGGGTTATTGGGGAGGCCGGGAGGGGGGGGGACGAAGGTGTTATTGGTTCGATGCTAACGTCGAGGTGGCGGGGGTCGCACCTATATACCTGCGCTTATGCTCGGGCCCAATCGGCGCTCGCGCCTCTCCCGGCACACGCGCGCTATACTATCTGTTTCAAAAGGTTGGACCCTCGGCTCCACCGTCTCACTCCCCCCCTCTCTCTCTCTCTCTCTCTCTCTCTCTGTCAATGTATCTGGAGGCGTTCGGAGGAAAGACTCGAGAGGAGGACGCGAGAGTCGAGCGATTCCTGCAGCAGCCTCTCTTTATCGGCCGACCGGATCCTCCTCGCCCCACCCCTGCCCTCCTCGTTCCCCGGCGTCGACGTCGACACCTCCGCCAACACCAACCTCCCCTCCCCTCCCTCCCTCCCTCCCGCTAAACACCTGGCCAACCGCGCAGCTCACAGTCTTACGTGCGAGGGATAGAGAGATAGAGGGAGAGAGAGAGAGAGAGAGAGAGAGAGAGAGAGAGAGAGAGAGAGAGAGAGAGAGAGAGAGAGAGAGATACCGAGACTCCTCGAGCGTATGTTAATTTTGAGCAAATAAATTAAAAGCTACTGTGCGCCGCGCTCGAGTCGCCGGCTCTCCCCGTCCCCCGAAGTCCCGGTGCCCGGCGTCTATTCGAATGAGGCCGCGTAAGAGGAGCGCCCGAGCCTCGGCCCTCGTTAGAACCTCCTTAGAGAGAAATAGTTTCGCGTCCCCCGTTCCCTCATAAACCCCATCAGCTCCACCCGATCAGCTTGCCATCTGCTCGCTAGATTTATCCGACCCCGCCTCCCCGCTAACGCCGCTCTACTACTTTACCGTCCTATAAATTATACGAAAAATGTCGTTTACAGCCGCGGCTCACGCGCACCCCCCTCCCGCCCGCCACCCTCTCTCTCTCTCTCGCCCGTACGCGACACTCGCGTTCCCCCCTTCGCGAATTCGTTATACATACCTACCTAGCCAGACGAGTTAGCGCGCGCGTATAGGCCTCCCGAGTGTTGTATGGGCCAGTCTAAAGAAAGCCACATGTACGCATGTACGCTGGAATATTAAGTAAGACGTTAATTTTTTTTAACGATCCATTATGTCAAGGGTATGGGAAGGCAACGAAGGTGCCCGTGATCATTGCCTTTCGCAAGTCAGTGGACGCAATAGCGCACACAGGTTCTAATTTAGAAGGGAAAACGGCCTTTCCCGACGCGACCGAGCCCCCTGTTAACCCTCACCCCCTCGCCCCTCACCCCTCGCCCCGCCGGTCCCAGATTCCGCGTATAAATCCCGGGGGGGGGGAGTTTATTACCTCCGTGATATTGGACACGAGGTCGTATACGGCGGTCGCTTTGCGATAGGCCGCGCGGGGGGAGGGGGGGGCGGGTCCTAGTCACTCGATCGATTAACCTCGAAGTGACAGGGGCTCGGGGGCCCTTACCTCACCCTCCCAACCCTCGCTCGTCCTTTTCAAACGCACGCCTCTGGAATGATTGAGAAGCGATTTTCCATCGATATCTTCGTGTGGCCTGGGACTTTTGGCTCCACGGTACTTACTCCCGAACCGAAATAGGGACTATACTTGGCCGGAGAGAGGGGGAGGGGAGAAAAGAGGGGAAAAAAAAGAAAAACGTAGACGATGTCGCTCACTCGAAATCCCAGATGTGATCGCCCCTGTGGAAAATGACAGGTCGTCCGGCAGGATCGATTGCCACGCCGGAAACCTGCCCGAGACCCACGGGACTCCTCCAGTTCTGATCCTGGACAGGTTGTTTGGCCACGAGAGTACCATCGCCGAGCGTCGAGCCTATGGAGTCGATCTCATGGGGCAGCCGACACTGCAAACGAGCGATAAGAGACAGATAGAGCGAGGCATATGCGTGGGAGCTAGGTGGCAAGCTCTCTGGCGACGAGGTGGCCGACGGTACGAGAGAGTTGACGGATGCAACAGGTTGACCTCTCGATGCAACACAAGCTGGAGCTCTCGAGCTCTCGAGCAGCATCCGCTTTAGAGCCTCTCTAAAGAGAGTGGCCTGTGCAGTTGTGGGTAGGGACCTACCTGAAGCACGTTGAGGACGTTCTCGTAGAGTCTGGCGATGGCCTGGTTCTCACGTCTGAGCTCGGGTAGCCCGTTCCCGTGGAGGCCCGCGGCGAGAGGCTCCGCCGAGAGGTAGGCCGCCTCGGCTACGAGGAGTAGCCCCAGGAGGGGCCCGAGTAGGGCCGAGAGATCCGGTAGTCCCATCGTACCGAGTCTCGGTGCAACGGTGTCGTCCGTACGAGAGGAGAGAGAGTGCGTCATTCGGGCACGAGCGGCGCCCGGGCGGATCGATAAGGAGAGCCGCGTCGGCGCCGTCGCGAACGTCCATCCGCGCCCGCGCAATCCGTGCCCCGGGCGAGCTCTGGCTCCCTCGATTACCGTCACGTGGCCTCCGATCCCCGATGTCGATAAACACATTATCGATAATGTAAACATAATGTCCTCCTCCTCCTCCTTTCCTGGTACGAAAGAATGGAAAAAGAGGCGCTGAGAGTCGAGAGGACTACAGAGGGTCAATGAAGACACGGGGATGGGTTGGGGTGGGGAGGGAGGGGAAGCACCACTCGGGGCGTCCTTAATTTTCCTTAAATCGTGGAAAAGTCTCGGCTTTTCCCGCTCACTTCATCCAGCCGACGTGACGTGTCCTCGATAACCTTAACTCGTGCGCAGTCTTATCATCAGGTCTTATTATTATGCATCCGAGGTAAATAGCGTGGCGGTGGTGGCGCGGGTAGGAGGGAG
Source organism: Ceratosolen fusciceps (assembly GCA_018883505.1). Classification (NCBI taxonomy): domain Eukaryota; kingdom Metazoa; phylum Arthropoda; class Insecta; order Hymenoptera; family Agaonidae; genus Ceratosolen; species Ceratosolen fusciceps. Next base: position 2,467,643 of record RCIC01000010.1, read on the forward strand.
TCTGATTTACGCAGGCCGAGGCACGTACGCGAAACTGATACGGGAAAACGAGTCTCGCGCTTAACGACCTTAAAAAAATCATCTCGACTATTATTTTCCTCTTGTGCCGGCTCGATGCCGCCGCTGCTTCGTAACTGCCGACGACGCTATTCCCCGGCTGGCTGTCCTCCCGTCTCGGCGGAGGCCTCCGTTACCCCGATAACCGATGCAGGTCCTCGCCCGTAACGGACATAAAAAGGCCCCAATTTTTCCTGCTAAATTGAAGAAGCGCAGCGCAATGCAGACGAGGTCGTATTATGCGACAGTATTAGAAAATCTGTAGCTCGTTAGTGTTCGCGGTGTGTTCGAGGTGTGTTCTCGGTGTGCGTGTGGATCATACGCGTCTGGAGTACGCGTGCGGTGTATCGTAAAGGACCAACGAAGGCCAAGGGGGGGAGGGGGACAATGGCCGGATTCCTTTTCCTTAACTGGGTAGTACCGTGATTAACGTTGGATTATCGCGCAGATGGTGCGGGGGATAAAGAAGGTCCGAGGAGATGGAGAGCGATGGTCGGCCCGGCCGGGACAATGGGTTCCTCTGTGGCGTAGCGGTCGGGAGGGAGAAGGAGGAGTGCGCGAAAAAATATCGGCTGAGAGACAGGAGGAAGCGTCGGGCCGTGGGTCGGGGGGGGGGGTGGGGTAAAAAAGCGGCCGCCGCGACATCATTAGCCGAATGACGCTCCATGGGTCGATGGGGCCCTTAATAAGCGAAAGCTGCCGCATCGTGGCGTCTTGGAGGGGGGGGGGAGGTGGAGCCGGGTGATCCTGCCTCGTTGGCTGCAAGACGCTGTAATCGACAGGGAAAAGCGCAGCGCGACTTTTTTATATCCCCGGTCGCAGAAGGTACGGGGTCGGGGGACGGGGTTGGGGGACATGGGGGGGACGCGTCGCCGTGGTTTTCGATGGGGCTGTCGAGGACGGCGGTACCTCACCGAGGCCGGCAGGGGCTTGGGTAGGGCCGCGGATAAGTAGCCTCGGCTCGTGAGGGAAGAAACCGGGCCCCCCGAGTCCCATTGAGACGTCCTCCCCCCCCCGGAATAACCTGCTTTTTTAATTGGCTCATTTTTTATGATTCCCCGGGGTGAGGAGGTGGATAAGTGCCGCGGGCCGCGCTTAATGTACAATTTGCATTAACGCCTTTATCACCAATGCGCGCGCGCGCTACACCCTTCCGTCCAGCTTTTCTCCGTAATTTATGTCTATGTGCACTTGCCCACGACGACGACGACGACGAGGACGACGACGACGACGAGGACGACGACGACGAGGACGAGGACGACGACGACGACGACGACGAGGACGACGAGACGAGGACGACGACGACGAGAAGAGGACGACAGTATTGCGGAGGACCGATCGATTGTAAATCGATCGATGGGTGCGACAATGGTCGTCAGTGGTAGCAACCTCTGATGGATCGGGAGCACGTTACGGGTTTCCCGCGTCGGTCGACTAGCGTAAAATAAAATAACGCTTTGCCTGCCCGAATAACCCCAATAACCCCGTAATGGCCGGGATCCGATTGAGTCCTCGTCAATCGTTAACCTGGCTTAACGGCTCGCTAAGCGATATCGTTAGAGAGATTTATACGGGCAATCGATGCTCTTAGCCACAGGCGAAGTCAAAACAATTTTATTATTCGCCTCCCATTGCCCTTTTACGTCGTCGGCCGAACATCGTCTCGGTTGAATAAACGTTATTACCGCAACACAACAGTGTTTTCCAATGAATGAATGGACGAGGGAGGGCTGCTCCCCGCGTCCGGAAGCTACGCTCCCCCCGCTACGCTCCACCCCACCCCCCCCCACGCCCCCAACGACGTCACCGGTTTTTTTTTTTTTTTTTTTTTTTTTTTTACATTACAAGGGCATTACGAGGGCATTACGAGGGCATTACAAGGGCATTACAAGGGGTTATTGGGTCTAGGAGGCCGCTTCTCTAAATAGCAATAACCGGACGAAATAATGACCTCCCCCGGCCGTTCTCGGCTTCCTTGTAAAATAATATCTGCATTCGAACTGCCCGTCCTGGGAGAGGGGGCTGGCGATGCGCGTCCCCTCCGCGTCCCCACCGCGACCCGCCATCTACGCCGGCGCGGCCGTTCCACGGCTTAATTAGCCCCATTAACAAGTATAAAGAATTCCAACGGAATGCAAATGAACACTGGAAGTTCTTGGGTTGCCGGGAGAGTCGACCCGGACTACGGGCTACGGGTTCCGTGCTCCGTGCTCCGGGCTCCTGCATATTTATGACAGCTTCCTCCCCCGCCACCTCCTCGCCCATGTATATTTTGTTTAACTAATAGAGCCATTAGAGATGCTTTTATTTATTGTAACGTGGCCATTGGCAGGACCGAGAGAAATAAAGGAGGACGAGGACGAGGACGAGGACGAGGTCGAAGAATAAGAAGAAGGCTGTGTGTATATATATATACGTGTATATATGTGTAAATGTATAATACAGAGGCGAAGGTTGGAAAAGATTATGTTCTGCGTAGAAAAGTAATGTCCCTTAAGGGAACAAAGAAAAGTCGGGAAAGTCCCTCGAGCTCGTATTTTCCAATGGAAAAGTCAAGGATACACGGTGGGAAAGAGGGGCGGGGCGGGGGGAGGGGAGAAGAGGCGGGAAGAGAGACAGAGGATCGGCGTCTCTGTTGGCTCCGTGTTATTATAGTGAAGCGGGACGGAGAGGGGAAGGCGCGGGTCGAGAGAGGCGAGAAAAAGAGAAAAAAGATGAAGAAGAAGAAGGAGGAGGAGGAGGAGGAGGAGGAGGAGGAGAAGACAGAGACGGATACGGAGAAATCGGCGTTCTCGCGGAAGTGCGTTTAAAAGCAGCGGAGGATCGAAGCTCCCGAGACACGCGTGCCTGGATTTACTTAAGCTGTCCCAAGGAACACCTCTCTCCTCTCTCGCGGCAAGGGAGGGGCGGGCCGGCCTTGGGGAGGCGCAGGCGCAGAAGCAACAGCAACAGCAACAGCAACAGCAACAGCAACAGCAACAGCAACAGCAACAGCAACAGCAACAGCAACAGCAGCGGCTCGTATTCACGTTCCCGTGCCCCGTGGACAATGGTCCCCTCTCGGTATAACACCCGGACCTGCAGGGAAGCGGCAGGTAACGAACGGCCTCGTCGGCTGCAGCCGGACCGCATCCCCTAGCATTGCCGTTTAAAACTTGGAGACTCCGGTCCACCACGGCGACCATCGAGAACCTCGGAGAAGCGGAGAAAATCCGCCTCTAATGCCCTTACGGTCAGCCCCTCTTCGCATATCTTCCCAGGTTACCCAGGAATTGCGCAACGAGCGCCTCGCTTCTCTTTCCCCCCCTCTCTCTCTCTCACACACAATCACTCTTCGTATCTCGTGTCTCTTATCTTATCTTATCGTGGCGGTTTCTCTTTCATGTCGGCCGGTGGCCCTTATCCCCGAGGTAATGATCCTCCGAGCAGTTCTCCCCGGGTCAGTCTTCCGGGACGCGGCTCGTGTTAATGCATATTCATCCGGCGGCACCGAGCACTCACTCCGCCCTCCTCGACTGCTTTTTCTTCGCCCCTCCCTTCCTCCCTGCCCCCTAACCTTATTCTCCATCTATCCTTTTGTTGGAAAATTACGCGTAATACACTGCAATCAGCAGTGGCAAGTGGCACGGGGCCGTCATCCGGGTGCCGCCGATGTTTGCATTGACAGCAGGAGGCTTATTTTGTCCGGTGACCTCGGCGACCTCGGCTTCAAGGGACACACACACCACCCCCCTCCCCCCCTTGATTCGCGTGCCACGCGGCGGGAGGATCTAGCCGTGCGAGCAGCGGCAGGTCAGTCAGATACGTCAGTCGGGTAAGTTAGGAGTCGGAAGCCCAAGGAACCGTTACAGCTCTCTTACAGTTTATTTATGTATTTTATGACGAGGTGTAAAGAGGCTGCGTGGAAGGGGGACGTAAGAGGAGACGGACGCGCGTCTCTATTTTGACAATCGATCGGCTGCTCAACCTCTGACCAAACAAAACTCCCATACGAATAAACCGACGACGAGCTCCCGAAAGTCAATAAAAGCCGTTTCTCGGTCAGGTTCCCGATCCCGGACCACTACTCCCTCCTGTCTCCCCTCCTGCCTCCACCTCCTCCACCTCCTGTCCCTCCCCGGCCCAACCCCGGCCCAACCCGGCCCACCGAGCCCTGCTCGCAACCGATTTGAAACCCGTGCTGATGGTGGATGGTCCCACGGCCCCATCGGGGGCAGCTCCGTTCGGCTCAGCGGATCCACGTCGCCTTCACGGCCCAACGATCGACCATAGAAAAGTGGGTCCGTAGCCACCTGACTCTCGACTCCCGGTAGTAACCCCTGCGGCCCGAGCCGAGACCGTCACCACGGCCCCCGACTCTCTTCTACCTGCCTCCGAAACGAAAATAATGCCAAGATCGACGCGTCGGTCCGAGGAGGATCGGACAACGCCGCCTCTTATTCCTCGTCCTCTCCCTTCCCCTCCCTTCCCCTCCCTTCGACTCTCGACTCTCGACTCTCGACTCTCGACTCTCGACTTCTTCGTGCTTCGTGCCAGGACCCGTTCGACCGAATAAGCTCCACAGGGATACGTCCCTCGGGACGCCGTGACCGACCACTTCACCTGCCTCGACGACGGCTTCGGTTCTTTAATATCCCACCCCCACCCGCCCCGGTCCGCTACTCCTTGCTCTTCGCATTATTGTAATGACCTTGATTTAGTGGTACGGATCGATCGTGCACGGGGTGAGAGGAGGATGGATGCCGGGGGAGAAAAGGAGATCTCCGTAGGCTTGGGAAATTCGAAAAGGACCGCGTCGTGTGCGTCGGAGTGCGGGCCTGGAGCTGCCTGCCGCTGCCTGCCGCTGCCTGCCGTTCCCTGCCGTCCGTTGCTCGCTCGGTCCACCGCCGAGCTTAGGTCCCCTTTTCCCCACCCCCGCGACCGGCACTTATTCATCCGACGCTCGTTCCTTGGCTCGCTTGGCTCGGCTCCTTCCTCCTCCTCCTCCCTCGCCCCGCTCCACTTACCCCGACCCCCGCTCACCATCCCACCGGCCCTCCCTCCCTTCTTGCCTCCCCTCCCCCTGCCCGCTGCCCGCTGCCCCCGGCCCTTAGGCGAAGAAGGCAGCTCGTCCGTGACCAAGCAGCCTGGGCCGGCGGCGTCGCTCGGACGGCGGTCGGTGGGGAGTTGGCGTCTCAATCAGGCGAAGAGTCCGGAGTGCCGGTGCGACCCCCTTCTCCAGGAGCAGCGGCAATTGCGGCGACGGCGGCGGCTGCTCCGCCGGGACGATCGTCGGTAGAAAACAGTGGCGGGGATGGAGAGCGAGAGAGAGGGAGACAGAGAGAGAGAGAGAGAGCAGAGAGCAGAGCAAAGGGAGAGAGGGAGAGCGAGAGAGAGAGAGAGGGAGTGAGAGAGAGAGAGGGGTGGGAGGGGCTGGTAGAAGAGCGGTGGCGGCCGAAGGGAACGAGGGAGCGAGCGAGGGAAGAGTCGGAGGTGGAGATGGAGTAGGAAGGGTAGAGGGGGAGGGGGAGGAGGCGGCGGCTCGACGACGACTACGACGACGACGACTACGACGACTACGGCGGCGGCGGTGGCGGTGGCGGCAGCGGCGTCGGTGGAGGGAGCGAGAGGGAAGCCGGCCGCGGCCAGCCGTCACAACTCAATCTAGTCCCTCGGAGGCTGCGCGCCCGCCAACACGAGCACCGTAGTCCGCACTCGCCTGGAGGAAGCCGCGCGTCGAAGAGCCATCAGACCGGGAGACAGAGACGAGCTATTGAAAGACTTGGTATTGGAAGTAGGCTGTAGATACAACCACCTACGTACAGATACACACACACGAACACCCATATATATATATAAATATATAAATATATATAAATATATATATATATATAAATACGTATATATAGAGGAGATAAATTGTGCGATTGTGAGAGAGCGTCGGTGCTGACGGCCGAGCTAGCGGTCCTGGAGGAGACGGAGGACGTGGAAGTGGAGGAGCACTGCACGACCGCGCGCTACGTGGCGGGGGCGGAGGGCATCTCGAGAAGGCGCTCCTGCCCCGAGCCCTGGGACAATGTGATTAAACGTGCCCGAAGCGAGACGCTCGGAACAAACAAGGTAACGTAACGCAATTTCGAGCCTCCCTCCCTCCGCCCCCTCCCCACTCAGTATTAGCCCATCTCCCCCTTTACCTCGACGACGACGACGACTACGACGACGACTACGACGACGACGACGACGACGACGACGACGACGACGACGACGACGACGACGACGACGACTACGACGAGGTGGAGGAGGAGATTGAGGAGGATGATGAGGAGGATGAGGATGAGGATGAGGAGGAATCACGAGTTCTCGACTCGTTATCACTCACCTTTTTCTCCGCGTTCCTGCTTTCGTTAATCCGCGGCACTGAGCGGATGGCCTTTAATTGGCCCGAGTGTAGTAAAAACTCATCGGGGAATGCGATGCGCGCATACGCCCTCGTCCCCCTCCCCCTCCCCCCTCTCAACATGCCATCGCTGAGTACTCTACGCGCGACCACTGCTTCTCCCTTGGCCCGAGCGGGGCGGCGGCGAAGGCGGCAGCGGAGGCGGGAGTCGGGAGGCGGCAGAGGCGGGAGGCGGGAGGCGAGACCCCCTCCCCGAGGTCCGCGTCTCTTTTGCTCCGCTTTTTCGCCTCGCGAGGATTAAGTTATTTGCGCGTCGAGGAGGCATCGGCATACTTTCACAAGGCTAATGCTCCCGGGGCTCGGCTCTCGGCGTCCGGGTCGAGCTCACGCCCCACGTCCCACGTCCCGTCCCCCGGTCCCGCTCATTCACCGGGGCTTCTTCCCTGCTTGGGCCCTACGTCGAACCACGACCGCCTGTCCGGCATCACGTCCCCCGCGCCTCCATCCGATCTCCATCGTCGCCTAGGCCGAGACCGCGAGATCTCCGGATCCTCCGTTCGCCCAGACCGAGTTCCGATCTCGATCGGAGCTCGGCAATGGATCTTATATCGGGGCACCGCTGACACGAGAAGCGCGATCGGTGGTGGTCCCCCCCCCCTTTGTGAGCCCCGGCCCCTTCTCCTCGTCGGTGATCTATTTTTATGCCGACGTAAGGAAGAACTTAAGGAAGGAAGGAAGGAAGGAAGGAAGGGCCGAGCCGCAATGACTTGCCGCAACATCCCGGTGCTGGTGGTCGCTGGTGGTGGTGGTGGCTGGTGGCTGGTGGCTGGTGGCTGGTGGTGGTTGGTGGCGGTAACCTTTGCCCGGGCGAATCCTTTCATACGATGCTGCTCCTCGCAAATCATTAGCAGCCGACGACGTGGGGCCGGCTCCTGACGCGAATTAATGAAAATTTATGAGCTTCCGCGGTGTCTGCCCTCCGCCCCCTCCCTCCCTCCCTCCCCGGCCCCTGTCCCTGTCCCACCGGGTCCACCGACTATCCCGGCCCGCCAAACCGGACCCGCCCGCGTCGTCTCGCGGTGAGCCCGGGGATGCCTTGTTTGGCCTCGGTCCTGCTTCTTTTGAAAAAGCATTGGAAACGGTTAGCGCGGCCCAGGGAAGCCGGGAGCGGCGGGGGGGGGAGGACGGACCGACGTGGCCTTGGCTTTTCCCCGTGGCTCCGTAGGAATTTTCAACGACGGCGACCTTCCACGAGGTGACGCGAATCCCGAAAAAGGAGCCCGGTCTCCGCTGGGCGTTTAGCCTCGTCATTACCCTCGTAACGATACTCTCCGACGCTCAAGGACGTTTTTCACATTAGAGGCTGATGCTGCTGATGCTGCTGATGCTGCTCTTCTTCTTCTTTGTCCGGACAGCGGGGGCCACGACTCGGCCGCTGCTTCCTCTTCTCTTTTACCCTCTTCTCTGTCGCTCTCCTTCCCTGGCTCTCCGCACCCCCGCCGCCGACATCCCTCCCCCAACCACCACCCCACCGAACCCCCCGCGTGGCTCAAATTAACGAACGCCACTCCCCCCCCTAGGAAAGTACCGTCAAAGTCCTCGCGCTAAACTTACTCGGGCGGGCGCTTCGACATCAAATATTGTAACACCGTCGCGCTCTCGTTAACATTCCTATTTATTTTGAAACACGAGCAGGCCTTTGGTAAACGGTTCGCGCTCCCCTCCCCTCCACGCCCCCTCCCCGACGCAACTCACGGCTGGCTTACTACTCGGCCGCGGCTCCTTCCCTCAAAGGCGAATTTCCCGCTTAATTGCGCCGTCGCCCCGAATCACCGGGGACTTCGTCACCTCGGATCGCCCCCCCGTACCCCTCTGCCCTCCCCACCACCTCCACCATCCAGCATCCGCCAGCATCCGCCACCGACCGCCGTTAACAGCCGTATAAGCGATCGGCAATGTTTCTGCAGGGGCCGCGCCACGTACGATCAATCAATCATCCGCGAGCTGGCCCCACTTCGTGGAAATTCATCGTAATTACAGGCCATCGGGCGACTCGTTGCTTTTCCCTCTCGATACGTTTCTTCGCTACGTCGCGTCCCATCGCCGTCCCATCGCCGTCCCATGCGTAATGCAAAACTCGGAAAAGGAGTTGGTGGCCGGAGGCCGTTAATGAACCAAAGCTAAGGACGCGGGGGTGGGTGAGAGCAGGAAAGATTCGTGTTTATTGCGATGATTACGATCGATGGTCTTATAAATAAATATCGTGAATCGTTGGTATTAATAGGCCAGCGACGGGCCGACGCGTTTTAACGATCCGCCCTGGATGATTGACGTCGTCTACGATTACGCAGCGGTTCTACGCAGTGACGTTGCTGAGGTTCGCGAAGTTGGTGAAGACGCGGAGGACGTGCCGACGAGGACGTTGATTCTTTGACAGCCACGTCGAAGGTGGTTGCTAGTTTTACTCTCGCTCTCTCTCTCTCTCTATCTAGCTCTCTCTAGCTCTCTCTCTCCCCTCCCCGCCCCGCCCCCCTTTGCCTTTTCAATCAAAATCCCTGTCATTGTTTGTTATTTACTCGAGCCGAGTCCCGTTTAATCTCGCTAAACTATTTTCACTACATGTCGAGTCGCTCCGGGGACAGGATTGGCAATCATTTATCTCCTGGGCTCCCTGACCTTCAAATTTCTTTTCTCAGCCTACCCTCATCCTTTTTTCCAATAGCCCTCCTCCCTCTCTTTCTTTACCCAGGGACTGCATATTATTGTTATTGTTATTGTTGTTGTCGTCGTTGTTATTATTATTTTAAGACGAGGAAACTTGTATCCGTCGCTTAGAGCTAGAATAGCTTGGGATGAGTATTTAACCGGTCAACTTGACAATGGACGTTTGTATTTCCAAGTCACTTGTTGTCAGTACTTTCGCTATTATTTGCTCGTAGCCGAAGCCTCGCGTTCCTGGGGCTGGCTCGGTTAATTTTAGCCGGACACGAGTGAATCCCCCGACGTTCGAAAGTAATACGAAATTGACAGTTGAAGGGGCTCGTATAATTTTAGATTTATACCGTGAGCGCGTGTGCGTGCGTGCGTGCGTGCGTGGTGCGTGGGTGCGTGGGTGCGTGCGTGCCCATCTCCCCAATAACCCCATCACCGCTTAATCGGAGTTGACTCGGGCCACGGTAATATACGTCCGGCGGTATACGTCCGGCGTTGACAAGCTCGATTAAAGCGTTAATCCCTCGGCGTGGATCGCTAAACGCTCCTCGTCGATCCTTCATTCTGGAGCCCTTTTCCCGACCTGACACCGATACCCGACGCCTACGCGAGACGCCGCGCTTCTATTATCCGGAAACTCTCCGTTTCGATTCACCGATCGATCTTCCACCCACCCCCAACCCCAATAACCTCCGAGGGGGCGGGGAGGGGGTGTGAGGAACGAGCCGGTCGAGCTTTCCGGTTCGCGATCGTAAATCTTCAAGCGCAATGCCATGCCACAACTCGCACAGGTTTTATTATTAGGCCGAATTATTATGGTGCTCGGAGATAATGTCGTCCCTATAAATCGCCATAAAAAGCCGGATCGGGCTTATTGACCGTGGCCTGTATCTATACCCCGGCCCTTATCTTCTTAGAGAAAGCGCTGCGCGCTGCGGCGTAACGCTTAAAGGTTCCCGGTGATTCTTAAAAGGCAATTGTAATTCCCGCTCGGGAGATACTTGATGGGCTTCTTGGGGTTTTTAGGGGTACCGGGCATTTTATGCGCGCGCGCGCGCGCGCTCCACGATCATTCGACCAAGAAGTGTATATAAATAATCCGCGCGCGTGCGTATTTGTGTCTGCGTGCGCGTACGTATATATATATATGTACACGTAGATATAGGTAGGTGTACATCTGCTTAGCGGCTTCCTCGTGTCGTTAAACGCCCGTCACAAGCTTTGATTATGATTTTAAGTGCGTTAAATCGGCAGATGCTCCCCCCTCCCCGCCCTTCGTCTTTCTCCTGCCCCACGTCCATACCATAAGCAGGAGCGCATGCGACTCTTTAATAAGGGGATAAAGTACCCAAATAATTGCGGCTTCTCCAATGGCTTTATCTGCATTGAGCGGTCGCGATATGAAAGGGCCCGTCGGTCCATGGTTGGACAGCGGGAGGGGCAAAGAGAGAGAGGGAGAGCATCCGAGGAATACGAGCGAGCGAGCGAGCGAGCGATCCAGGAGAAAGGTTGTTGTGTATATCGTGTGTAGCACGCGACTGCGGTGGGGACAGTGAGAGAGGGGCGGGGCAGAGGGCAATATACGTAAACGGTAGGAGCGATTCATCTACTTTCCGCTAGCGAAAAGGATCCATTTGGAAGAGCGAACCCGAGCGAGTCTCATCATTTTTCAGGTTCAATAATGCTCTTTTTTTTTTTTTTTTTTTTTTTGAGGGGCGGGAAGGAAGGAGGAGCCCCCGAGCTAGCAGCTGCCGATCCTCGCGAGGCTCCTACCCTGCCCCGGCGTCAAAAGGTCATCGGGCTCCTTTTTTTTGTTTTGTTTTTTTTTTTTTTACGCGCACTTACTGCCAGGACTCGGCGAAAGCCGCCCCCCCCCCCCACCCTACCCTACCAACGGCCTGCTCGACATTGAGGGTCCAGCTTCAGGGTGATCCGCTCGATTCCCGATACCGACGTGGGCCAGACTCTCGCGGGCCCACTTGCTGGCAGGATACCGTACGGGAGACGGAGAAGTTCTCGACGGAGGTGGTGGTTAACCTGCTTACCTCCCCGTCGCCATTTCTCAACTCGGGCCTCCGTGTGCCCGGAGACCCCGTGACTTTACGCTTCGGCGTTTCGTCGATCGTTATTTTTATCTCGAGTCATCCCTCGCTACGAACTAATTGACCGTCGAGCGCGACCGCGACCAGAAGACGAGGACGAAGACTACGGCGACGGTGGCGGTGGCGGTGGCGATGACGATGACGATGACGATGACGATGACGATGACGCTCGAAAGTAACAAGGGATTTTGGTAATTAGGGCCGGTCTAGGGGGTTTGGGGACGCCGATCCCTCCCTCCACCTTACCAAAGCTGGATATCACCGGAACTCGGTACTTTATTCGGTGCCTTTATTCCCTCCTCCGTCGGTATAGGGCGGGGAAGGAGCGGGGAAGGAGCGGGGAAGGAGCGGGGTCTCATTGTACGTGTATGTCAGGGTTTATTGGGAGGAGGACGGCGCGGCCGAAGCGGGCTCAAGGGCCCACCGGAATCGGCCGGAATAATAATAAAAGCGTAATGTAATTTAATAGATGGGAAATAGTGGGAAGCCTCCCCTGGGGGTGGGGGAGGGCGAGTAATAAAAGGTAACAACAAGAATTTATTTAAGGACGATAATAATGGCGAGTCTTTGTGTCGACAGAGTACACAAGCGGGAGCGGACGCGCGCCTCCGGGAGTTCATAATCTCGTAAGAGTTACGGGCGGCCCTCTTTTACAAAAGGGCATAAGGGCTATTTTATTTTTCACGGGACCCCGTAATCGACGGATAATTCTACGGAGTCGAGAAAGTGTTGAAATAAAAATCTACCATAATAAGGCTCGGCGTTAAAAGTGCTTAAATGGACGGCCGTCCCGACGTGACGCGTGAGGCGTTGCTTGTGCTGCCGTTGGCCGAGGGGGGGAGGGGGCGGGGGAGCCCTCGTAGTCCTAGTTCTGGCGCAGACATTAAATCGGCTGCTGTAAGTAGGTAGTGGTAAGCGATCGGACACGAGCTCTAAAACGGCTAATGGATATATTATAAGGAAATACTCATCGGCCCGTGATATTCTTATATTCCTCTACGAGATAGATAGATCGAGATAGATAGATCGAGAGAGAGGGGGGCGAGCGTTCGCTCAGCAACAATAATTTATAGATGAGAGATTAGCGAGGAGAGAGAGAGAGAGAGAGAGAGGTGTAGAGAAACGGTTAGTCACGCAAAATTTTAAAGATCCGGGAGATTTCGTGCGACTCGAGGAGGAGTATCGAGTTCCCGGCACAAGGACTCCGTGAGGTGTACACTCGAAACGAGCTATAGCGCGATACCACGGCTCCCCCCCCCACCCCCATGCCCCTACGCTCGGGTGTCCATAGCCATCACCATCCTCAACCCACGCCGTTCAATCGGTAGTTCCGAGCTCCGGGGGTTATTGGGATTTCTTTCGCTAACGAAACGATCCATCGATCTTCGCAGGTTGTAATATGTCACGGAAGGGCGCGTCATCGTGGCCGGACTCGAGGCTCCCGACGATCTGGCTGCTACTGGGGCTGGCCCTAAGCGCATCCGGTACGCGGGCCTCGAAGCTGCCCTCGTCGGCCCTCGCGGTCATAGTCCCGTCGATGAACACGACCGAGGACGATCCACCGAGGAACGCGAGCATGTCCTGCAACGAGGCGAGGCTCAAGTGCGCCTACAGGACCGGCTGCGCCCGGGCACTCGAGTTCTACCTGAGCCACTGCGCCTCCCAGCTCCAAGGTGACGTTACCGACTGCCCGGAGATCTGCCAGTACGCCCTCATCGGCCTCATGAGCACCGACCAGGGCAAGGACCTCATGACGGTAAGCCACCACGCTCCATACCCTTTGAATTAGGTGGGGGGAGCGGGGGTAGTAGTAGTAGTCATCATCATCCACGAGGATCGACGAGGATCGGTGGTTGGCCAAGTAAACAAGGAGCGATCGTTAAAGTGAAGGATTAAACGACGAGCGAAACGGCTCTTGGCTTCCGTTCGTCGCATCCTCCCCCCCACCCCCACCCCGCCGCTCGTGGATTATTATTATTGCCGTGGCCGGGTAACCTCGAATTAAGGCTGAGGAAATTACCGCGGGATCCTCTGGAGCGCGTGGAGGGGCTCGATCGCTGACGGCTGGCTCTACCCGGCTCTTTCGTGTTGTTTTAGTGCGACTGCGCCAAGGGCGACGTTCTCTGCACCCTGCCGAAACTCCAGGTCGAGATCTGCCGGGCGTCCGTTACGACGATGATGAACCGGACGAGGCTCTCCTGCAGGGCTGCGACCTCCATCTGCAACGCCGACGTACTCTGCTCGACGGCCCTCCAGTACTACAACGAGAACTGCAAGCGCATGTTCCTCGGCAAGAAGTGCACCAAGCGGTGAGTAGTGTCGACGACCCGTGGCCATCCGCGTTATAATTAATAGCCCCCCCCTCTCTCTCTCTCTCTGCTCTCTCTCTGCTCTCTCTCTGCTCTCTCTGCTCTCACTCCCTGAATCTCTGGCTGACCCCGAGAGTTCATTAGCTAGCCGGGGCTCCTCTTTCTTGCTTGCCCCGCATCCCCGTCCATCACCGCCGAGCCCAGGCCACGTCCTCCCTCCCTCCCCCCACCCCCGCTACTTCAACCGCCCTTCGCCGGCATTCACAGCGCCTGGCACCTCGTTTTACGGCCACCCGATCCTTCTTTTTTCACCTCCGATGACCTTTAAAGGGTTACCGCTCCAACCGATTCTTTTTTTCTCCTCGGCTTTTTTTTTCTCTCCCCCCTCTCCCCCATCCCTTCCATCCATAATAATCGGGACTCTTGATGAAATTAAGCAAATTACGCAATCGCCGTGTAGGTCGATGCTTGGGTCGTTTCGTTGCATAACCCCTCACCGTCGGCTATTTATCCAAGACGTTAAGGTTTGATAGCCCGGGTAGATGGGTCCGATAGCCGGCTCCGAGGCTCCTACCATCGCTAGCGCTAATCGCTCCGGACGCATCTCCTCCTACATTTATATCCTCCGAAAGGATAATTAGTCGAATAAAAGCCGCTATATGCCCCCCCCGCCTCCCCCTGAGCCGTTGAGCAATAAACTTCCCCCGTTCCTTTTTATCTCCTGCCTTTATTATCATTACCGTTATTGGGGTTATTGTCATTGTTATTGTTATCGTTATCCTTACTATGAGGGCAGCGAATAGAGAGAGAGAGAGGGGGGTAGGGGTTGCAAGGGCGAGGCTTAAGCGGGCGAGAAAGGAGGGGAGAGAGTGCGGAGAGGCTCGTTTATTTGTATAAATAAATACCGCGGTCGCCGTTTCCTTTTTTTTTTTTTTTTTTTGACGTCCGCTTAGCCGCTTAGCGAAAATGAGATGGGGGGAGGGGGGGAGGGGTGAGAGGGAGAGAGAGAGAGAGGACGCGAGCCTTGCGGTTTCTCAATCGCGGCCCTCGTGAAATTTAGAAGAATAAAGTGGTCCCGAGCTGCGGCCTGGAACTACGGTATAAAAAGAGGTAATTACGGATGATGGCAGCTGGGCCCTCGGCTCTTACCTGTCGGTTGCGTGCAATAAGTAAGACATGCGTCTCGAGAGAAAAGTAGAGACATTAGGCTGAGAAAAGAGCCCCGAGCTCCCACCCATACTTCCACCGCTCCCTCGTCCTTCGTATTCTCCTCGCTCTCCATCTCCTCGCACCCCTTTTTGCCGACAAGACTCGGAGGTAATGGCCGACGCGAGTAATCGTTCCTTTATTACAATCGCATCGAAGTGCCATCTAGCCCCTGTCTCGAAAACGATAGGCGGGGCAAGGGGCAAAGGGGGGGGGAGTGGAGTAGGGGGAGAGAGAAATCGCAGTTGATTAATACGTAGGGACTTGTGTCCACCGCAGCTGCCGCAACTCGATGAACATCCTGCGCAGGCAGGAGAAGGCGGCCAAGCTGAACACGTGCTTCTGCGACGGGGCCGAGGAGTACGACTGCAAGGCCATACACCGGAACATGGACGAGCTCTGCTACAACAAGCCGCCCCAGCAGCACCACAATTACCAGGAACAGGAGTTCGGGGCGGGCGGTCCGAGTGGCGGCGGTCCCGGGAGCCCCGGCGATCCACGAAGCAACCGGATACCGAGCCGCGCCACCTCCACGAGCTCGAGCAGCGCCTCCTGGACGATACTGCTCCTCGGTCTCGTGCTACAGCTCGGCTCCGCGACCAGAGAAGGTACGTACGTACATATCACTCCCGCTCCTCCGGCTCCGGCTCCGGCTCCGACTCCGACTCCACCTATACCTCCTACCACTCCCATTACTCTATCGCCGTCTTTGTTGCCGGAGGAACCCGGCCACGGGATCGGCCACGTAGCCTTGGCCGCGACCTCGGCCCACTCCGGCTATTAAAAATCCTTTTTAGCTAATCGTTCGGCTTTTAACTCGAATGGAGAGAGAGAGAGAGAGAGAGAGAGAGTTGAGCCGTGGCGTGGCGTGGCGTGGCGAGGCGAGGAGAGGAGAGGAGAGGAGAGGAGAGTCAACCAACTCTACTTAAAAGGCGACTCGAAGTGGCTCTCGTCCCTCGTCCCTCATGATTATTCACGAGAGAGAGAGAGAGAGAGAGAGAGAGAGAGACGAGGCTTTTGTATCCCTATCAATCCCCGGATTCCCCTTATCTCCGAGGGAGGGTATCCAGCGGACCGAGTCGCGGGGATTTTCTACCGAAGCCCGAGAGATATTGGAACGTCGTCGTCGTCGTCGTCGTCGTCGAATCCCCGGCCGTTTTCATCGCCTCGAGGGAATATTAAAACAGCGAGAGGAGGGGGCGCGGCTATAATCTTCAAAGTATTCCAATAAATTCGGGGCTCCGATGTCACTGTGATGTCGAGTCCGGGGAGTGCGCCCGGTCTCTTCGGGGCCTCCCCCCTCCCCTCCCCTCCCCCTTACAGCGGTATATTTTATTGCCCGGCGTATTAGTAGCGAAGGAGTGAAAGCTCTAAAGGGGATTATCGGCTTGATTCGGGTACATTCGAATGATCATCAGAACGGGGGTGGGGCGGCAGGGTCGGAGGGGCCGGGGGTGCCTTACTCACTGCATGTCTCTCGTTCTGACCGGAAGGGACACATTAGAAGAAACGCCGGGAGGGCCCACCAGCCCCTCCGACCCTGCGTGTCCCGGCCTAAGGGGAAAGAGAAAGAAGAGAAAGCCACGGGCAATAGATACCCTCGACTACCCACCCCGACTCCCCCCGCACACGCCCTCCTTGTCACGAGAGTCCGTCGTTTTATCTCCTCTTAACGTTCGTCGTCTCTTCGAGCCGGGCCCTCCTCCCCTCCCCTCTCCACGCCAAACACGTACAAACAACTCTGTACAATAATGATGTATCGTCCTTGCCCCCCACCCCCACCCTCCTGCGATCATTGACAGTGGAGCGATGATCGTGTCTCGTAAAAGTCTTTCGACATTATCCAAGTCCAGCCGAGCGGTGCATCATCGGCTAGCCGTAGAAATCTCTCACTTGGTTAAAAGCTACGGCTACGGCATCGGCCACAACAACAACAACAACAACAGCAGGAAGGAAACAAAAGGAAAAACCAACGGGAGAGAAAAGAAAAAGCCGGTGGATTTTGCAATTTTTCTCAAAAACTAAAGCGGTCTTCTATATAATTTTAGCCCTATGTTTTTACAGATTTTAAAGTATATTTGAGAAGAGCAGTGTGCGTGGGGGGGGGGGGGGGGGAAGAAAGAGGAGGCCGTTGAAATACGAGCAAAGGGAGTTTAAAGGGCACTCGAGAGGCTGTCAGTGAGGGACTGGAAATAGTTCTTTTTCTTCTTCTTCTTCTTCTTCTTTTTTTCTTTTTTTTTTTTTTTTTTTTTTTTCTCGACAATAGGGGCTTAATTATCGGCTTCAAAGGCACATTTGGTCGCAATAACTGTAATGTTTTGAGGAGCCGCTGCCGCGCGCCATATATCATTGTTTCTAAAAGGAGAAAGCGGCACGGCGAGAGTCGAAAGGTTTTCCAGCCGTATCGGTGTCTCCTCGCACGTACGGTACCACCGCCACCCCCGTACCCCCCCCTCCGTACCCCCCCCCTCCCCCCCCCCCCCCCCCCCCCCCACACCCCCCCCCGCCGCCGACAAAAACGCGAGCAAGAAAGCGTTCGTGTTAAGTAGGCGGTGAGAGGAGCCAGCCGGGATAAAAAGGACACCCTCCCTCCCCCACACCACCATCCACCCTACCCCTACCCCACCCTTCGAGACGCCCATCTACGCAATAGCCAGGCGGTGATCCGTCCGCAATTGCGTGGCACTCGATTAAAGAAGCTCGTTGTCTGTTTGCTTTCAGATTGACGTGAGGCCTAGGCTCGACAAAGAGGAACGTCCGGAACAGTATTTTGCGAGAGAACGACCAAAGACTCCGTAAATGTTTATATTTACCTGCGGCAAGAGGGACTCGCACGATATCGTCCCAACCTTGGCTGAACCAAATGCGGGGAGGGGTAGTGGGGTGAGGGGATCACCTCCGGGATCTGGGAAGCCCGAGAGCCCGAGAGCCCGAGAGCCCGAGCCGGGAGAAGAGGATCGCGCGACCGGGACCCTGGTGCAGCCGAAGGACCCGAGCGCTCGGAACGTCCAGAGTGCGTGTGTGCGTGAGTGCGACGCGTGGTTGCTTTGCGTGGAGTGGAGGCGGGTGAGAGGTGGGGGCCGGAGAGCTGTGCCGCCCTCGGGAACAAACGGACCCGAGAAAGCGACGACCACTTCCGTTTTGCAATGTAGATTAATTACGGAGATTACGGCTTGTAGCAATTATCTTATAGTAATTTATGTCGCGTACTCGTGCACCGGCAGCCGGCGTATTCGGTGACACGGGAGGAATAAACATCGGACGTAGTATGATCGTGGCGCTCCACCAAGCGCTCACCAATGCCCTTTGATTAATTATTAATTACATTAGTAATCTATACGTGTCCCCCCTCTGTTTGTTTACCTTATCCGTTATTTCCCATGGATGTTTATGTCCTCGATTGGATGACCTGATGCTTCGAAATACTCAAAAAGAATTTCGTATCCGCTCCTCTTCATCTTCTTCTTCATCTTCATCTTCTTCTTCTTTTTTATTCGTCTTCCTACGTCTTCCTCCTATTTTATCCTAACTTCAAAATCCCTCTTCCTCTAACTTCCTTTCTCCGTAATTTTATTCCTTGTTTTTCTTTTTTTTTTTTTTTTTATTTTTTTTTTTTTTTTTTTTTTTTTTTTTTGTTTTTTTTTTTTTTTTTTTTTATTTTATTTTTTAATTTTATTTTTCGTAAGCGTTGAATATTTCGTTGCGTATTGTACGACGTCGGCAATGGGTGGCCACCAACAAATACCCGACTAATACAGCCCGTACTAACGTAGCCCGTGGCTGCACGTATTATTAAATATTATCATCATCATCATCACATCACCATTATTATTATTATTATTATTATTATTACTATTGTCATTATTATTATTATTATTATTAATATTGTAAATCAGGGGAGCGCCGATTTAAAAAATCGTGGCACGCAAATTTGCGAGACGAATGTTTAACACAATTTTATATATTCTTCAAGAAATTGATATGTATATCTATATATATATATATATATACACGTTGAAAGTATATATGGCGCGAGAGAGAGAGAGGGTGAATGCGTGAACGAGTAAGACAGCGAACCTTGTGAAATAGCACGGAAATTTACATATTTAAAAAAGTGGGGTATATTTTTTATAAATATTGCGTGTAAACGAAATTAGATTAATAATGAAAATACCTTCGAATGACGTACAGCAATAAATAAAATGCAACGCAATCAGTGGCCTTTCCGCGAGAGATAAATATGTTCCTATCTATAACCCGTTCGTTCGACCGACCATTTAACCCAGAATCGATTTTTCCTTGCTTCGTTTTTTTTATTCGTTACCCCAAGTCCGGCTCGAATGCCTGGCAACTTTTGGTCCAGCGAGTCATTAATAAAGAGTATCGCTCAAAGACTTTGTTGCTTAATTTAAATTCTCACAAACGATTTTGAGTATCGATCGGGCCGTTGGCGGAGGTGCGGGCGGAGGTGCGGGCGGTGGCAATTAAGTATTTCCGGTCTACGAGTCGGAGAGGCATTATTATGTAAGCCGATCGAGGGAAGAAGGAAATTAAGATTCAAAGCCCGAAGCGAGCAATTGATAAATTCGCGTAGGAGGGCGAACGAGGCAGGAGGACTTGCATTAAGCGAAAACCTGTACAAGGAAAGCCTATACGTAGTCGAGTGAGAGCGAGATAGTGTGTGCGAGAGTGAGAGAGAGAGAGAGAGAGAGTGAGAGGCCCGCCGTTGATAAGTTTATAATCTTTTTTCGTTTACCGAGAGACGACCGACGACGACACGAGAAGAACCGCGCGCCTTCGTCACCAATGACAGGCCAGTCGAATTGTAAATACGTCCTGTATCCATGGTGTCTTCTGTATATATATATAAACTTTATACACGAAAGCCGCACGAAACATTATATAACGATTAATATTGAGCGCCTTTCACTAATCATCCGCATCGTCATTATCCTCATCCTCACAATCATCACCATTATTATTATAACTATTATTATTATTATTACTATTATTGCAACTATTACTATTATTATAAATATTGATATTGATATTATTATTATTATAACGGAAACCTTGTGTGAATAATAAGGAAGTAAAGATTTTTGTATTATAAAACAATATAATGTGGAGGGTTCATTATTTTATTGCTTATCACTAATCTCGCCCGTCCTTGGAAGTTCCGCGATGATGGAGAGTGAGCGAAAGAGGGGGTCGAATCCAAAGGAGACGGGACATTTTTTTGGAGCAACGAGGGATAACCGCCACGGGATAATGGCTTAAGGTGGAGCGAGGGGAATGGGGGGGGAAGGTACGGAAGAAGAAAAGCGGTATTGGTCGGGGTCTGGGTATAGAAGCAGGTAGGTAAGTAAGTACTCGGATGCACCTAGCGTTGGATGGGCCAAGGCAGGTAAGAGGGGTAACGGGTGGGAGAGGGAAATAAAGAGAGTCGCCCGATAATTCCAGAGCTTAGGGTGATTGATACGTTCCGGCAAGCTTCTGTCATTATTGAGCGGGCCCTCCTCGAAGGGCGCGCATAATTGCAGGATAAGGGGATACCGAGGTGGAATCCCGTCCCGGGCCCCCGAGACGCGCTCCGTATCCCGAGGAGCAAAAAGTCCCGAGTCGGGGAAAAGCGCGGTGGGGTTGCACGGTGCGGGGCGGAGGCAGGCGGAGGGGGCGGAGGCAGGCGGAGGGGTGGGGCAGTAAGAAAAACGCGCGGCCCTCGGTAAAAGCGCGGGCATGTCGGCGAGTTGGAGAGCGCGGGGCCGCGAATGATTTATGCGCCATAGAAAGTCCGGGCGTAAGAGGGAAAAAAGGAGCATTTGAAAACGGGGAGAAAGCGACTGGACGGCGAGGTGGGGGAGCGGCGGAGGTGCAAGGGAGGAGGACCGTGGCCGGGAAAGAAACTAGAGGAAGAGGCGAGGCGAGAGGCTGCGGGGACCGGCCGGACTCGTAGATAAAAATCCGGGGCACCGCGGATCTCTTCCGCGGCTCGTCTTCGTCTGCTCGGTCGCCGGCGAGTGGTACGATGAGTCGGAGGGTGGTAGGGTGGGTGGGAGGGATGGGGTGGAGGAGGGAGAGAGAGAGAGAGAGAGAGAGAGAGAGAGAATGGATCGAGACACGAAGGAGAGCCAGCAGCTGTTCTCTCCTTCACCCTCGGCCCGTCGGTTAGCGCGAGCGGCCTCGGCCACACACGACGCCCCGCCGGTGGCACACAACACAAACACAAACACGCACACGATCTCTCTCTCTATCTCTCTCTCTCTCTCTCTCTTTATCTCTTTCTTTCCTGAGGCGACCTTCGGCACTCTTTGCGGCCCTTCTTTGGCTTCTTCGTACACAAAGTGAGACAGACGAGGACGAGGACGAGGACGGGGGGGGGCGGGGAAGGCCGAAACGTCAGAGTTGGGCGAGGGGCCCAGATAAGGTAAGGACGGCCCGGGAAACCGGGGACCCGTGGTAGCGGTCAGCCGCGGAAACGTCGATCTTCTCGGGAGGAAATGGCCCGCTGCTGACTTATTGGAGCGCGGCCGAGCTAATGACTCGAGCAGTAATTGCGGAAGCTCCATTAACGTGACCTCCCGGACACTCGGTGCTCTTCCGCTCCCCCCAACCCCACCCCCACCCCCTCTTCGCCTCTTCTTCTTCTCGGTCGAGTTTCTTAATTAATCGCGCTCGACTGGTCGCTGGGGTTATTGGGTGGGTAAGTGGGTGGGTGGGCCGCTAATCCCGAGCCCGGCGATTAGCTGTTTCGTAACAATCGTTTAAATGTCCCGAGTCATCCGGAGCAGAGGGGAGCTTCGGCCTCCGGGATTATTATTTACGACGCCGCGACAATCTCAGAAGAGGTTGCCGAGCTTCCGCTTACCTGTCTGTCCAGCTCGCGGCTACGCCCCCGCAACCAACGTTACGATCGCCGGGGAATTTTCAATTTTAAAAGCAATCGCTGGACCAGCAAAGCAAGTAAACTCCTCGATGAATACTTCAATTTTAAAGACAAAGAGAGAGAGAGAGAGAGAGAGAGAGAGTGAGAAGAGGGCAAGGAAGAAAGGAAGGAAGGAAGGAAGGAAGGAAGGAAGGAAGGAAGGAAGGAAGCGATTGTAACCACCTGTTGGAGGAATAACCGGTTTTTCACCTTTTCACCCTGCCTCTTTCCCTTTTCTTTATCCTTTTTCGCTCTCGTAACCATCCTTCTTTCCCATTCCCCCCGTTGATCGCGTTGCCCGGTTTCTCTGTTTGCTCCTTCCCCCCCTCCTTCCTCCTTCCTCCTTCCTCCTTTCCTTTTTCCTTTAACGATAACACGAATTTAGAAAATTACACATCTGCTCCTCTTGTGTCTACGTTCCTATATGAGATAATGATGATTACGTGGAGAGGACGAGGGCGGCGCGTCTCCCCCGCTGCTTCTACTTATCCGGCCGCTTCTATACCTTTGTTCGGCTTAGTTTCGGTGCCCGAAACCTGCTGCTGCTGCTGCTGCTGCTGCTGCTGCTGCTGCTCCGCGAATCCCCGAACGTCGTACTGGAATCAGATAAATTTTAATAAGGACGTCGAAAGGATCGACTCGCATCCGTAAGCATTAATAGTTCGCGTCGCCGTATCCTTAGATAATGAGCAGCTGTCGCGAACCGATCCCTCGGACCTCGGCTCCCCCCCCCTCTCTCACTCTCTCTCTCTCGGGTGGATTCTCT
Source organism: Ceratosolen fusciceps (assembly GCA_018883505.1). Lineage (NCBI taxonomy): Eukaryota > Metazoa > Arthropoda > Insecta > Hymenoptera > Agaonidae > Ceratosolen > Ceratosolen fusciceps. The sequence goes on from RCIC01000010.1 coordinate 2,490,096, forward strand.
TTGGCGATTGCCGGTAAAGCAGGGAGTGATCGGGGCCACGTTGGTCAGTCGTACGACCTCGATCCAAGGTCGCGTTGTGTTTACGCGCGGAAGATCGAGCGTCGGGCGACAGGAGTCTGCGACGCGAGCAGCGTCGGCAAGGGACGACGAGGCGGGCTGGGGGGAGGGGGGGTGCGACGTAGGTGTCGCGCGTGCTGTCGACCCACAGAGGCTTGACAAAGACGCGAGAAAAGGCCGGAAGCAAAAGGTCGAGAGAGATATCGAAAGAGAAAGAGGAGGAGGTTGAAGGAGGTTGGAGGTGGAGGAGGAGGAGGAAGTGGAGGAGGAGGAGGAGGGATAGAGATCGTCGGGAGCTGGAATTCGAGCGGAAGATTTATCGCCGACTGACTTGGGGACTAGTGGGGAAGGGTATGTATGTAATAGAGAGGCGCCGAGCGTTGAGGGCCCGAGGCGGTGGAGTTTCCTCGGTAGGGGGAGGGGGTGCGTAAATAACGGCGGAGAGGAGTCACGAGTCGGGGCCGGAGCCGGAGACCGAGCCGAGGACGGAGCCGGGGACGGAGCCGGGGTCGGTTGTACGAATTCCCGAGGAGGCTCGTAGGCGCCGGCCAGGCATTTTTCCCCGCGCCAGGACTCCCGCTCCGCTGAAATTACACCCAAGCGAGATAACGAGGGAGGGACTCGCGTTTTTTGTCCCTCTCCCTCCCCCCCCGTGGAGTCGGTCGGGCTCTGGTGGCCGCCAAGGGGGTTGTGGAAAATTGCGTTTCACGCGAGGATGAGGGAGAGGAAAGCCTGGGAGGTCTCGGCTGCCGAGGCCGCTTTTTTTACCTATCAAAACCGACTGCGCTCTCTCTCTCCGCGTCACGTCCTCGTCTCGGGCCTCCGCGCTTTAAATTCAACGGATTCCCTCCCGGCCACCGCCTCCCCCTCCACCTCCTACTCCGCCTCCCCCTACTCCGCCGATCCTACCCTTGCAATTGCACAATTTAATGCCCTCTTACTACTTTGTATACCAGTCCCGACCGCTTTTTCTACGGCTCATTTCCGCGTTCGTTCGCCAAATCTCCGCCTCGACTCCCTCCCGACTCCCTCCCGACTCCCTCCCGACTCCCTCCCGACTCCTTCCCGAGCTAATCGTTCAGGGTCCAATAATACCTTTCACGCGCCTCCCCGCCTCCGACGCACTTACCTGCACGACTTTTTACTTTAAATTACATCGATTGAGGCTGACGTCGAGCCTGCCTGCCTGTCTGCCTCCTCCCTCCCCCTCCCTCCCCCTCCCCCATCCAGCCGTCAGCCGCTCCTTGCGGGAGATAATAATTTTCCGTACCGATACAGGCATTTTCATCTTCGTCGCGTGATTACGTACGTGATTTCTGACCTCGCGGAGGGTAGGTCTCGGGAGGTAGGCCGGGATACTCGGATCGTCAACCCTCCTCGTCTCCTTAGCAGCTAACGCGGCAGTTTATAATTTAAGGAATTTAAGCGATTCGACGGATAGATAATACCCACACTACTTCCCCTCCGTAGTGGGAACGGCCCTCTACCTTCCACTCTTCTCTTCACTGTTCTCTTACTCTGCGTATGAACGAATCCTAACAAATCCAAACGGACGTGTATTAAAGATCTTTGCAAGATTTAGATGGATCGCCAGCTGCGGGCGCGAGACCACAAAAGGAGCAGGAACTGAAAAAGAGGAGTAGCTCCTGTGGATGAAAAAGGGCTCCGATCCTCGAGAGCTTAATAAGATTTAATAATACGGTCGATAGTCGGATGGACGACGTCGTTTAAGTAGGCAAAGAGGGTGAGGGAGGGAGAGAGAGAGAGAGAGAGAAATAGTATTGGCAGGGAGTGGCGTTTACCGCGATTGACGATAGCGAGGAGTCTGCGGAGGAGGGAGGAATTAATTTTCCCGTAATAAAGAGAGGGAGAAACTCGTATGGCTCGTACCAAGAGAAAGTATGAAAATATTTGGAAAACGATAGGAGATTTTTAGAGGTTTTATTGTTTGTTTGTTTGTTTTTTTTCCTTTCCTTTTCTTTTCTTTTCTTTTCTTTACGGGGCTACAGAAAAATCAGCGATGCGATTGTATAGAAGAAGAGATGGAAGGAATACGGTGAAGAAGCAGAAGAAGCAGAAGAAGCAGAAGAAGAAGAAGAAGAAGAAGAGGATGGTAAGGAGTCTGTAAGGAGGCAAAGAGAGAATGAGAGGGAAACGGCGATTGTAACGGGGCGAGGATAAGAGAAGCGTGAGGCCGATTGAGAGAGAGAGAGAGAGAGTGAGTGAGAGAGTGAGTGAGAGAGTGGGGGGGTAAGAAGGAGAGTATAGTGGCCACACACGAAGCTGCAATAGTGTAGGTTGCAGGAGGGAAGAATAAATGCGGCCGTGGGTGAGAGGGAGGGAGAGAAGCGTACGGTGAAGGTACGCTTACAGGTGAGCGAGAAAGAGGAGGAATAAGTCCCCGGGCACACGGACGTGCGCGCCCCCATACATGCGCCAAGGGAAAGAGCCAGTGAGTGCAAAGGAAGGGGGAAAAGCCGTAGAGCAAGCAGCGAGTGAGAGAGAGAGAGAGAGAGAGAGAGAGAGACGAGGAGGACATTGGAGCCCACAGGGCCTCTGCCTGTTCTGGACCACCCAGCTCGACTTTGACTAGAAACTCCCGTTTCCCTCCCTCGCCCCGGTTGCCCAAGATGACTTGGGGAGCCGAGCCATGACGAGAGATAGCGTCGCCAAGCCCGGCGACGGGCCCACTTTTCCTTGGCTTTCCATGCCCAGAAGAAAAGAGCCTTGCCGCCCCCGCGCTCATCCGTGGGGCAGACAAAAAAAAAAAAAAAAAAAAAAAAACCCTCTCGACGTCGAGGCGAGACCGTCGAGGGCCGGAAACGACGCGATGGGGTTATTACCGATCGGGCCTAATTACCCGAGTCCGGATTCGATTTCGTCGTTCCGGACCCCAACAATAACCCCCTACTTCTTCCCTTTGCTCCCCGGGCTCGTAAAGAGCGCGTAACGAGGGTGTCGATACTTAATCGGCCGGATGATGTATATATATATATGTATATATATATATATATATATATCGTCGACGGGAAACGACGACGACGACGACGACGACGACGACGATCTCAATTGAGGATCGAGAGGATTGGTATGGACGGCCGAGCTCGGGACGACAAGCGAGAAGGATTATTATTACGTAGATTTCGTTTGATCGATCAATGGTGGGAAAAGATACGGCGACCCCTGTCTGAATGGCAACCGAACCTGCGCGGCTGCTGCACGCCCATCCTGACAACGCTGGCTGCGATCATCTAACCAACCGAGCCGAAGGATCGAAGGATCGATGTGCTTCCTTCCTTTAAATATTTATTTACACCCGACCCGAAGCTTTGTTAATAAATGCCTCCCCCACCCCCAACCCCCACACCTTGACCACCCCCTCCCCGTCATCGATCCTACGTCGAATAGAAACAAGTATCAATTATCAAGAATTAAAGATTTATAAAAATTTTACTTACATATTTAATACACTTTTTTACAACATGACAACGCTTTAGATATACAAATACAAAAGGAAAATGCTTATCAACTATTTGCATTCAATAAAAGCTTTCTGCCTGCACTTATGTATATCTAGCTAACGTCTACGTGCATACACGAATACCGCGGATACATGGTCGCATGCATGCATGAGGGCATGTATATACCTAGGCTCGCGTCCGTATGTTTACATACTCATAGGTATATGCATCGTTACAGCAATACGTATTTTTATACGCGTATATGTATATATATATATATATATATATATGAATCCATAGATATTTATATATATATATATATATATATGTATATACGTAGAAACATACCGAGAAACATACACATATGCACGCAATAAATTTTGCACAGTCTACGGTTACGGCTTACCGACCTTGTTTGGTAATGAAAATCGACAATAATGATTACCCTTTGCTGCTGTCGGTAATACAGGAGAGGTACATAACCATTTACACTTTAAATATATCTATATTTAATTTTCTTTATCTAAACAATCGCCTCAATCACCTCTTTAAAAAAAAAAGAAAAGACGCTTTAAATATTTGCTGTTATAACTATTACTATTATAATTATTATAATTATATTTCATACTTTTTTTTTTCTTGTATTTTTCTCGATTTTTCTTTAACCATTACTTTATTATTACTTCTTGCTTTCTTTTCTCTCTCTCTCTCTCTCTCTCTCTCTCTCTCTCTCTCTCTCTTCATTATATATATATATATAAAAAGGAGTAAACTTCTATTTTCACGATTACTTTAGTATTGATAATTTTTTTCTTTAAGAATAAAACATAATAATATTGGTATAATATTTTATTGTAGTAAAATTAGAGTCATAACAATCACATATTGTGTCATCTATCAACGAGACATAACACACGTATTAAAATGATGCGACATAAATAATTTAGATGCATCATTGATGAATCGATGCCACAGTGCTTAAAAATCACGTAACGTTTAAAATATATATGTATATTTATATATATATATATATATATAAATATATGTATATATGTATATATATATATATATATATACGTGTCGAGGAGCGTGTCTATGTTATGTGTGACGCGTGTCCGTGCGGCGTAGCCGTCCGGATACGTAGTATGTGCGCGTGCTTGTGCGTCTGCACGCATGCACAGCATGTATATATGTTAATTATGTTTTTTATGTATATATGTATAAACTGTCATCGAGTTATGCTAATAAATATCTTCTAAAATCTTGCGTGGCAAATCGATCGTCGATCGAAAAAAAAAGATTTCACATTTTAGCTTATTACTTTGAGGCACCAATGGTATGCGGACCCTGTCTTTGGTACATACGACCGATTCAATTTCATTGCATCATTTTTTCTTTATCATTTAAAGACGAAGAAATAATAGTAGTAATAGTAGTAATAGTAGTAGTAGTAGTAGCAGTAGTAGCAGTAGTAGCAGTAGTAGTAGTAGTAGTAGTAATAGAAGAAGATAAAGAAGAAGTAGAAGTAGAAGAAGTAGACGAAGAAGTAGTAGACGAAGAAGTAGAAGAAGAAGAAGAAGAAGAAGAGGAGGAAGAGGAGGAGGAAGAAGTCACGGAATGTACTTTTGTCATTCGCCGTTGACCCTTCATTGCATTTTTTTTATTTATATACTTTTAATTTAAGGGGTAAATAGGGTGGGGGAGATCGCGACGGGGAAACGGGTCGAATGGATCGTGGGGTACGAGAGGGGGAGGGTGGGGAGGGGAGGGGGTCGGGGCGGTTAGCGGGGGCGTTCTAGGGTAGTGGGAGAAGTTCTGGGGACATCCTTGCTGCCTCGCATTCTTTCTCTCTATCTTTCCTTCCACTCTCATGCATACACACACGTAATGTCACACTCTCGCTTATCTCGAACAGTAGTTTGCGCACTTTGCGCACTCGCTCTCCTTTACAATTAATACTCTCCCTCCTTCTTCTTCGTTCGGTGCAGCCCGTATTTTCGCGTGTCTCTATGTTCCTTATCTTATCCGTAGCCGAAGAATAGATTGTCGCGGTCGATCAACGTCATCATCGACACCCGTCTTCGGGTGCTGCAGCCCGCCTCTCCCAAGGAGATTAAAGGGCTCAGTCTTCCTCTTTCTTCTCGGGTTTCAAGTCCACCATCGCGTGCAATTCTTCTGGACTGTATCTGTGAACAAAAAGGTAAAAACGATCGTTAGCTGTGGCCCTTTACAACAACAAAAAAAAGAAGAAGGGTCAACTCAAAACTATTGTTTTCTCTGCGTCCTTCGAACCCGTACGAACGTACAGCATAAAATCGAACGCGTAGGGTAAAGTAGGCAACGCGTTTTACCGACCGGGGATCGAGAATGATCTTAATTTGGAGGAAATTAATATCGGGTGAGGTAGGGTATATTATTACTCGGTGAGCCCTCAAGCGCTTAAAAGATTTAAATTAAAAAGTAGAATTACCTGAATCTAATTATATTTTGCTTCTTTTTTTCTTTCTTTCTTTATTTTCTTTTTTTTTAATCATATAATGACCGTAAAGTCGGCATTGGCTTTCGTGAGATTTTGTAAAATAATACTAATTGGATCGGTCAAATAAAGGATTGATTAATGAATAATGAAAAGGTATTGGCTAAGTAAATTAAAGGATTTTTCATTAAGGAGAGGGTAAGGCATGGGCTCTGACTACACCAGTCAGTAAGTAGTACGTTCGATTCGTTGGAACGTGAAACTGCACGGTCGGTAAGGCAGATCAAAGAAGTACCGATTATCAGGGGAATTCTGATGTATGGACGTGTGGCATAGGGGGGTGTTGTGTTGTGTTGTGTTGTGTTGTGTTGTGTTGTCTCGTGCCCTATGTTAGTTGGTACGAAAAATAATTATACGGAATATAATACAATATAGTGGAGGGGGAGGCGGAGGGATAGCAGCCTACGAGATAAGTCGATAAACGTATATAAGAAGGCGAATGGTGTAAAGTTTTTATTCGACAGCTGACGGTAATTTAAATTTAAAACCGACCTTAATTGCTTGTGAGGTTAAATTGGTGTTTGGCGGCAAGGCAAATATAGCATAAATACAGCAAGTCGGATAATTTCGCGCTCGGAACGAATCGATAGATCGATCCCTTCCGATCGACGCTAAGGAGCCGTGTAACCAGGCGTTTTTGCCCATTTAGCCGGTAAATGGCATTAGGCTCGAAATTATTGCTCTCGCATGCCGGAGGGAGGAAAAACTTTAATCCCGTGTCTCTGCAACCTCCTCCCCGCGCCCCTCTCCGCGCGTACGCGTAAACACGCGCACACAAATCTCTCTCTCTCTCTCTCTCTCTCTCTCTCACACACACTCACTCACTCTCTCTCCGTATATTCAATGTGGGGTGTGGCGATGATAATGACGGGGTTATTGGGGTTATTGGGGTTGTTGTGCGTACTGACCCTAGGAGACTCTGGAGATCGCAGACGAAGCGGTAAACGTAGCGCTTCCCAGCCGTTTTGTGAATAATGTTTTTGTCGTAGTAATACCGGAGCCCGCGGCTCAGCTTCTCGTAGTTCATCTTGGGCTTGTTCTTCCGTATGCCCCAGCGGCGCGCGACCTCGTCTGGATCGGTCAGCTTGAACTCCCAGCCGTCGCCGGTCCATGAGATGAAGCCCTGGCAGCTCTTGTCGGTCAGCAGCTCCAGGAGGAATTGCCAGAGCTGAATCGGTCCGGAGCCCGTGAAACACGGACCACCTCCTGTACTCGCATAAAGCAAAACGCGACATTAACTCTCTCTCTCTCTCTCTCTCTCTCTCTCTCTCTCTCTCTCTCTCTACCCACTGAGCGTGCTTCCCTGCCAGCAACAACGACAACCGGACTAGCGCAGCGACCGGAGCGACGCGTCGATTAAAGGGCTATTAAAACGCGATTAAAATGCAATTATTACCGCGCGCAAAAAAAAAAAAAAAAAAAAAAATTAACGCTCCCCCGAAAGAGCTTGATAATTAATTAAGTAGCGTCGTCTCGCTACCGAGAAATGACTAAAAAAAAAAAATAAGGTGACTTTAACGGCTGGCTCCGGTCGTTTAAGAAAACGTATGAGAGTAAGATCCGTGTCTCGCTGAGAATCAAGAGATACTGACCCGTATATCCGGCCAGCATGGCACTGGGCAGCAGCGGCTTCTGGTGCTCCGGATTCTGGTTACCGATGGAAGATGGGTGATGCGAGGGGTTGGCGGAGTCACGGGGTCCGAGGCCAGCCAGGAACGCCGGGTGGTGGGCGAGATGGTCGGCCACCGGGCCGACGGCCCACTGGTCCCCGACCCCGGGGACGCTTCCAGGACCGGTGCCGGGGCCGCCGGCCCCACCGGGACCCGCGCTACCGGGCACCGTCTGGAAGGGCGTAGCGTCGTACTGCCCGTAGCCGCCCTCGCTGTAGCTCTCGTGGTATCGGCCTGGAACAACACAACAATTCATCATCCTCGCTCACCTTCCTGTATGACTCGCGGTAAGGTTATTGGGAGGGGGGGGCATGAATAACCCGACGACGGCTTCGAATCTCTTGGTCGCGCGGGTTTAATGGACGGCAAGCGACGTCCTTGTCATTCGAACGCAGCAGTTCGACGCCGCGATAATTACAAACGGCAACCGCGAGTCTAATGAACCTGTCCGCGGGAGATAGCGGGGGCGGGGAGGGGGGGAGAGAGAAGGGAGCCCGCCCACTCCCGGTTTGGCATAAGCGCGCGTGTCCGGATGGATCGAAGGGATCGTAATTTCCAGAGTAGCCCCCGGGATGCGGGTTAAGAACAGTAAGAGGGGAGCAGCACAGCACGACGGGTCTAAGGTATCCTCGGACGACGCATTAGCGACAATTTGAGTTAAGTTACGACAGGGAAATTACAAGTTCGCTGTGCTCCAAGGGCGATCCGGGCCTATTAACGTAATTGAATAATTTTCCAAGGTTAGACTTTATTTTATTTTCTTTTATTTTCTTTTCATTTATCTTTGCCGGTAGAGCGTGGATGGAAGAAGGGGAGTGGGGTGTGGTGGGGTGGAGGGGGGTTGGAGTGATGAACATGTATTCAGATGAGCGGGTGGTACCACGTCGAGACGAGGACGAGGAGGAGGAGGAGGAGGAGGAGGAGGAGGAGAAAGGAAGAATGTCGCTATTGTGCCGCTTCCCTTAATCATCTCGTGCATGCAATAACAATGACGCTCGTGTCGGAGAAGTGACTGCTGATACGGAAAAGAAGGAGGAAGTGGTGGAAAGCTGCCGGGAAAGCTGCCGGGAAAGCTGCTGGAAAACTGGTCGAGCGCGAGCGATGTGGACTCCTTGGGTAAACGGCGCACGTAAGCGCCGTTAAGGAATCATCCTCTGGCTTTCCTCCGGATTGTCGCCCAGCAGCAGCAGCGGCAGCGGCGACAAGGAAGAACGGATATGACGGTTGATTGTAAGGGTGAGCGGTCGGTGGTCGGTGGTCGGTGGTCGGGGGAGGATCTATGAAAGGAACGCATTGTTCCGTGGATCGAGAAACAAAGCGGGTTGTAAATGCGTAAAGGAAGGTAGAAATCGTGGGGAGAATCGGGGACACGCGCGCGCGCGACTCCGAAACATCGAGATTTAAAGAAAAAAAAAGAAAAAGAAAAGAAAAAGAAAAAATACCGATCGAGATAAGGATCCTCTTACCGCGTGAATAGTTCTTGAAGGGCGGGGGCTGGTACTTGGGCTCGAGCTGAATGCCGCCCTGGCCGTAGAACTCGGGCGAGCCGTCAAGGCCGTAGGGATGGGCCGGGTGATGGTCCTGGCCGAGCCCGTGGTAATCGGCGGGCTCCTCGTAGCCGGAGTAGTGCGCCGGGTTCAGGTAGCTCTCGGCGCCGGGGCCCGCTGAGGCTCGCAGATCGACCTCGCCGCCCCCGCTGGCAACCAGGCCATCGGTGCCGTTGCTCGGCTGCAGATGTCCATCCGCACTTGGCTGGTGGTTCGCGTAACTCGCTGTTAACAGTAACGTGAAAGCGGCCCCCGCTCGTTTTATTAGGCTCTCTGAGCGACGTGTCGTGGCCTAAACGCCCTCGACGCGCCGTCCTCGCCTAACCCCCCCCCCCCCCACCCACTTGACCGTTCGTTTACGGAAATTCAAGTGTCCCCGGGTAGGGGTTATTGGGGTTATTCGTGTTATCAGCGACAACGGCGGCCTCGAATTATACCCTCGTTCGCCAATCGTCGTTAATTAATACGACATTCAGCGGGTCTGTCTTGCTCCCTTCCCTCCCCGCCCCCACCCCCACCCACGACGACCATCGAAAGAATACTTACGCTCGGATTTGAGCTGATTGAGATTCCGCAGATGTATGTACGCGTTGGTGGTGCTGCTGCTGTTGTTGTTGTTGTTATTGTGGGCGTTCGTATTGTTGTTGTTATTTGCAGCGGCGTTGTTGTTGTTGTTGTTGTTGTTGTTGCTGCTGTTGTTGTTATTGTTGTTGTTGTTGTTAGCGGCAGCGGCGGCTGCGGCTGCCGCCGCTGCTGCTGCTGCTGCTGCGACGACCGCGGCTGCAGCGGTGGTGCCGGTGCCCCCGGTGCTACCGCTACCGCCGTTATTGCCGTTGGCCGCGTTCGGGTTGGCCGTCGGGGTTTGGGCGGCGAGACCTGCTCCGGGTGTCGCGGCCGGATGCTGGCTAACGGGGGTACCGCCACCGTTACCCGGTTGCGTAGGCGAGCTCTCCCTGCGTCGGCTGTCCTGTTGCTGCTGCTGCTGCTGCTGCTGCTGCTCCTGGGGGCCGCAAGCTGGACTGCGCAGGTGGTGATAGCCTCCTGGATGAGAAATCAAACGGCCAAAGCCCTCGAGATTAGCCTCCGATCGTCGGAATCGTCATTATTTATTTACGCTTCGGGGCTATTTTCAGTCACCGTTAGGGGTCGCTCGTCAATGGTTGGAGGAGGGGGGGCGCTCGTTGTTTATAGCTGAGGGCGTAGTGTGGGAAGGGGGCTCCTCTTTGCTTCCGAGTCAGGCACTTGGGCCGCTTACTCGTTCGAGAGGTGTGCCCCCCGCCCCCCCGTCCCAACGAATATCCGATTCCTTAATCACCGCAGCTTTTTTGGATAAGTATTTTTTGATAATTGTTGCGCATTCGTAGGAGACAAGGACATTATTTATTTATTGATTTTTTTTTTTTTTCCTTTCTACTCAATACTTCATTGACTCGCTCGAGCTTCCTTTCGTTTTGTTTAGCCGCTAGTTAAGTAAAGAGTAAAGAGTAAAGAGTCTCGGTCAAATGGGATATGCGGCTGGTTAACAACAATACTTTTTACGAGCAATTATTACGTAACCTCGCTCGGACGTGAAATAGAGGCGAGGAGGAGTTTACGAAACGGCGTTTGAGCGTATGCAATAATGAGCATACGAAATCATTGGCTATTAATTATCATACGGAACGCGGTTTGATCAGTCCTACCGATACCTCCACCACCTCCCTTCCTTACCTCCCCCCGCGCGCCTCCTCGTTCATTATATCTACGCATATACATATATATATATATATGGCATGGAATGGAAACGTCGATGTAAAATGGCTGGTAATGCGCGTGAAGATCGTTGTAATGAAGAGTGCGAGTGTGATTCGAGCGATTCTACCAATTACGGGAAAGAACAGCCGCTAATTGAGAAATTAGAGACGATAGCGGCCACTCTGACCTTCCTCACGACGTCTTTCGTCGTTAATTGACGTTCGCGCGCTGCGTAAAAACAAATGTCGCGGTTTTCCTAGATTCACTGAAATTAAGATATTACTTGCTAGGAGAGGAGGATGTGGAGGAGAAAGAGTGTGAGAGATAGGGGGGGGGTGGACGATGTCAGGAGCAGCGGTAGCAGAAGCTCGCTCGCTGGCGTCGTCGAGCCGTTCGTTCGTTCGTTCGTTCGTACTCCGGCATTTCGCCGGCGACGCAATCACCGCCGAGGGAAGGGGGAGAGCGAGAGCGAGACGAGAGAGAGAGAGAGAGAGAAAGAGATCGGGAGAACGTGCACTCCGACCTCGACTCGCGGGGGCAAATCGCGCGGAGGCGGCGCTAATCGTCGATTGGCGAGGACAAACTCCGCCCATCGGTCTCGGCCTCTCGCTTCGCGGGGCCGCGCGCGCGCGCGCGCGCGGGGGGGAGGCCGCGCGCGGGCTCAAGGGCAGACGCGCGACGGTGGGGCGGGAAGGAGAGGGCGGCGGGAGCGTACAATAGCGCGGCCCGCGGCTCAGATAAGGACCGCGGCGGCGACGGCGACGGCGACGGCGCTCGTTCCCGTGGAAGCGGCTCCTCCGTGCCCGTCCGTAGGACCTTGTCCCCTCACCCTGGCGACCCGTCGTAATACACTCCTCGCGTACGACGACTCCACGCGGCTCCGCGACTCCTGTATCTCTCTCTCTCTCTCTCTCTCTCTCTCTCTCTCCATCAATTCGTTACGGCCAGCTCGATTTCGCCCGTTCGCCAGCACCGAACGCTATATTATTATCAAGAGTCGTGTGCGTTACGTTTACAATTTCGAAGAAATTCGCTATGCATGCGAGCCCGCGCTTAATGTATTACCGAGAACGGCATCCTCGTCGGCCATGGCTGTTCGCCGCACTAGTATTTAAATGTATTCATAATCGCCGGGCAGCTGCAGCGCTGCAATAGAGGAGAAATCTTGATCGCGGGGCCCCCGATTAAGGCCCCGATGGCAATTGTCAATAATTCCCGTCAGCTCGGAATTAAATATCTCGTAAAAAGGTTGGATTTATAGGAAAACGCGTGGGGCGACCCGGAGCGCTTGCCACCGAGTGTCCAAGTCCAAGTCCGGCGGAATGAACGGGCGGAAGGTTGACGGTACGGTGGACGGGGGGACGGGGGAGAGGGTTGAGGGGAGAGGGGGGCGCTGCAACGAAGAAACCGAGATAGGGATCGCGGGTAAAAATTATTTTGGTCTTTATAACATGAATAAATAAACCAAGTCCTCCTCATTTTCGTTAAGTAACGTAGGGAACGAGAAATATTCATGATCATGTAATTGCCGGTGAAAAATCTAAGTGCTCGATCTTGTAACAAGAATTTGATAAGAATCAATTATTCCGTAGGACGTAGACTTTCTCGGACGTTGCGTTTTAAGCTTCGTAGGCGCGCGCAGTAGAGAGGCCTCGCTGCAACTAAAACCACCACCACCACCACCCAGCCACCACCACCACCACCACAACCACCACTACTAGCAAGAGAGAGAGAGAGAGAGTACACAAGGACCGGGGCACATTAGCCGCTTTGTTGTGCGTTTATTTATACGGCAATAAATAACGTAGACAAAAGCGAGAAGGTTAGATAGACGGGGTGGGAAGAGGGGTACGTGATGGGGGGAAATGATGGCTGGGCGGGAGGGGGAGGGGGAATGACGATAAGGAAAAGAAAAGGCATAAAAAGAAGGCAGGGAAGGGAAGGGAAGGGAATCGACAGTTTTTTCGAGCGTTTTCATTAGGTAGCGTGAGGAGGAGTCGAGCTTTTGGTAATTTCTGCATTGTGTAAACATTACGTAAGTCACTCGTGGTTTATACGACGTGTGTCGGACATATATCGAGGTGGCGCATGCTTATGTAAATTCTGGGACCCGCAATGTACCGCATTAGAGAGTAATTGTTCACGGCTTAAATGGATAAAAGAGCGGCTGGTCGAGTTGAGCTTAAACAAATACCGGCCGGAGGATCGTAAATTCCAATGGGCCGATCGAAGTGGGGGGGGGGGGGGGGGGAGAGCCGAGCCGGAGGTGCCCGCGGTCGCCGTTTAACGAGCCACTACACGACGTTCCCTACGCTCCCAAGAGCCGGCGGGACTCTTGGCGGGAGTTTTGGGATGGCGGGGAGGGGAGTAGGAGCGGAGGAGGAGGAGCACGTTACTCCTGGTGTCCACATGTTCTGGGCGAGGAGGAGAGGTGGCACCGTTGCCGTAGCCGTAGCCGTCGCCTACACCGCCGCACCTGGAAAAGTCGCCGTTGCCGCTGCCACGCGCCCACCATCCCCCATCCCATCCCATACATACGGATTCCAGCTGATCCCGGGGTATATCAACGGCGGGCAAGGGGTTCTCGGGTGTACCGGGCAAATAATTCACGGGGCGAGAGGATGGGGTGGGGACGCTCGATCGACCAGCTAATGAATCGGAAGGAAGCTTTTTAATTTTTCGGCTTAAATAATAAAATCCTTAGAGGCTGCGCGTGTTCACGCCAAGGAAGCCCAAGGGGAAGGGAATTATTGTTAATAGTGAGAGTGCGGGGGGACGCAGAAATTCCGGGTTATTATAAAATAGAGAAATGATCCCGAGGTCCGGCACGAGGCTCCAACTATAAACATAAGACGAAGACGAAGACGAAGACGAAGACGAAGGAAGCTATTTTTCTTGCAAATAATAAGGAGTAATAACGAAGCGCATATGACGGCTCGATTCGTTATAGTGGCAGGGCAGGTACGGGGGGGAGGGAGGGCCTCGGCATGCCGAAATTCAACGATATTACGAACGTCGGAGCTCGAGCAGACGACGGCGATAAAAATAACCGATAAAAATCGTCGGTATATGCATTATTAATAGAGACGCGTTTTTTCCGAGTCTCACGACCGTTTCACCGCTCCCCATCCAAAGGGTTATTCGGGGTAAATTACATCAGGACATTGATGATGTTGATAATAATGACAATGACAACAACAACAAGAATAATAATAATAATAGAGGGCCAATGAACGATTCCGCTTTGACTTTATTATATTGCCGTTAATTAGTTTTTTTGTCAGTCGTCGTCGTCGTCGTCGTCGTCGTCGTCGTCCCTGTCCGTCGTCGTCGTCGTCCCAGAGTCACTAGGGATTGGATAGCGTCAGTGGGCCGGCGCGAATCCGTAGAAGGACCAGCTGTTTGGCGCGAGGGACCGGCGAGTCTGCGCCCTCGTTGGCCCCGTCCCCCCATACACCTGTCCCGTCCCGTAACAGCAGGTCACTCGCCGCTGATTCCTAGTTGCCGTTGCCGTTGCCGTTGCCGTCGTCGCTGCTCCTGCTGCTGCTGCTGCTATTGCTGCCCCCCACCCCCACCCCATCTCACCCACCAACGGCATTCCGAGCCCGAATCTCTCTCGACGGACTTAGACCTCGAGAGGTGCTTATCTCCACGTGCAACTGCTACCAGTGGAATTAGATTAGTCGCGTGGGCGCTGAGATAGAGATAGAGAGAGAGAGAGAGAGAGAGAGATAGAGAGGGCAATGACGTCGAAGAAGGTGGTTTATTAAGAATCGGCGAGTCCTTGTTCTTTCTATGGGACAGAGGTCGCTAGCGCGGGAGCTGAATTAATGGTGGTAAGAGGGCTGAGCGAGCGGCGGCGCGTGGACTCGACGCCTACTGTAGGCCTCCGAAGGCCAGCTTAGCGCGATCATCCTGACAGGTGAGTGACACGCCAATTTAGCGCTACCCTCGGCTAGCGCCTGGCCTGCCTCGGCTCATTCTGCCTCCGTTCCCTCAACCGCTCGCTCTCTCTCTCTCTCTCTCTCTCTCCCACTCCCGATCCCCCCCCTCTTTCGTTTAAAATTCTTTGCTCTCGTGTTATCGTTAATAGGAGGGCCACTGGCTTTGGATTATTTTATTTATTTATTTCTCGCTCGGCTAGACGTGCACCGACCGGATTCCCAAACTCTACGAAAACGTTTACGCGCTCGCGCTTACGTCCCGGAGTCCTCGGGACCCGACCCCGACCCCACTCACCCCCCGTGTTTATAAAACGGGGAAATGAAATTACCGTCACCGGCTATCCATCCGGACGGTTTACTCAATTTGCCACCCTCCGCTCGAGCATCTCCCTCTCCCGCGGGGATAAATAAATAAACGGAATTTAAAAATAATGCGGGGAGAGAGAGATGAGGTAAATAAATCGAGAGGGGTCGGCTGTATTTATTATATACGTAAGGAGATAAGGCAAAAAATGTAGGACGATGACATTGTGTAGGGATTAATAGCCGATGAAAGGTACGACTGATAAATAAATACCTCGGTTTCGGTTGAGTTTAAAGGAGGGGGGGTGGGGTGGAGAGAGAGGATCGAGCGCGGCGAGTATCCGTAGGAGTGAATAAAAGTCGTCAGAAGGATGGACTATGGAAATGTCCCGAGTCTTCGGGAAGGGCAAATGCACGAGAGGAACCCGATGGAGAGCCGATAAAGACCCAAGAAACACGAGTTGTTCCCTCGTCCTACAAGCATTAGCCTCTGCACGTATATCCTACCTTTATCTCTCTCTCCCTCCCTCTCCCTCTCTCTCTGTCGTGAATGCGTAAAGCTGTATGAGAGAGAGAGAGAGAGAGAGAGAGAGGCGAGCTTCGAACACGTAACGAGAAAGTTACCAAGGCATCGGGAACAACTAGACGACGACGTAGACGACGACGTAGACGACAAGGAGGTGGTGGAGGTGGAGGAGCAGGAGCATCTAGAGAAGAAGGGGAGGAAAGAGAAGAGGGGAAACAGGTGCGGCAGGACGATCGAGCTAGAGAGCAAGTGAGAGGCGCACGGCGGCCATAAGATATCTCAAGGGCCAGCGGCACGCGCCACCGAGCCTAACTGAGACCGCTCTATCTTGGTTAGGCAGCAGCCCGCCGCCCTCCTCCTCCTCCTCCCACCCTCGCTATCACTCAAGACTCTCTCTCTCTCTCTCTCTCCCGTTCACTGGCTCAGCTAGCTACAGCTCTGCAAAGTCTCGAGCGGGCGGGGGGTAGAGTGGGCACGAGCCAGCCAACAGCTGCTTCGTGTACAGCAGCGGCGACAGTGGCCAGCGTCTGTTTTTACGGCTCAAGTAAAGCACCGAGCCAACGAACAACAACATCTTTTCCTTCCGGAGCCTCTCGTACTTCGTACCCTCGCTCCTACGCTTATACAAGACCGTGAGAAGGGACGGAGGGTGAGAGGGAGGGAGGAGGCCAGGCCAGGCCAGGCCAGGCCAGCTCGTCGCATCGTCAATGCCGCGTGCACGTGTGCGCTCGTGTAGTCGCGGCGGCGGGGAGGAAGCGCGCGACGAGTGACGGTGGGCAAGGTCTTCTCTCCCTACACCCCTCCCTACACCCCTCCCTTAGCCCCTCACTAGCCGTGCAACCGGGAGGAGAGTCGAGTTTAAATACTTAAGGAATCGACTGCTTTTGCCGGCCGGGACTAATGGACCGACCGGCGAGCCCACCTCCGGAGCTCGTGAAAAAAAAAAAAAAAAGCTCATTAATCGAGCAACAAACACCTCGCCGGACTTCAGGTAATGAGCAACCCGCCCGTTAATTCCTCGTAATAAAGGCTTGCAATTCCGGTTCCGTGGAGGCAATGGAACCACTGCTCTTTCTCCTCGCCTCGACGAATTAGGGCCCCGACGAGCATTGCTCTATTTTCGTATCGAATATGCCGGCCTTTAGTAGTAGTAGTGGTAGCAGTAGCAGTAGCAGTAGCAGTAGTAGCAGTAGTAGCAGTAGTATGAGTAGTAGTTGGTGGTGGTGGTGGTGGTGGTGGCGCGGAGGCTCATTGTCGAACGGCACGCAAGTAATTAGCTTCCGACACTGCAGCCGCGCGCACCATCTACCCACCCCTCCCCTCCCTCCTCGCCATCGGCAGCGCTACCCTCCACTCATCCCGTACAAGCAGAGCGGTTACTAATACTTATTGGGGACTGGAAATGAGCTGGGGCCTCCTCCTCCTCCTCCTCTGCCCCTACTCCTCGCATTCAAGGGCAGCTGTTTTCTTCGTTTTTCTCCCCATCCGCCATCCACCGCCATCCACCATCCACCATCCACCATCCACCTCCTCCTACCTCGCTCCCCCCGCCCCCCGCACACCGAACGTCCCGGTACAAGCAACCTTTAACTGATTTCTTTTACGGGGAATCGTCGCCTCAGAACCGCTCGCACGATTTATTATTTTATTAACAACAATCGGCTCCAGGATCCTCCGAGCACCAGCCTCGGGATGGGCGGCGGACCAAGCGGGGTATCGTTCCCCGAGCTGCTCTGCAGAGCACCCACCCACCCCGTCTCCCCGGCTAATCTCTCGTATCCTCATTTTTAAGTAGCACCCCACAGACCACCACCTCCAGACCACCACCCCACAGACCACCGCCATCCTTCATTTATTGACTATTAAAATTCCCGATTCCTCGGGCAAAGAGGCCGGCATCCGGCAGCCGATATTAAGAATTCGTAAGTGCGTAATGCCGGGCAGGCGGGCAGGCAGGCGAGCGTTTATTTACCTCGCCGAGATCGGCTTTTCCATCCCTGTCTCGTCTCTCCGTCATTAAAAGCGCCAACCAACTGCTCTCCTGCCCCTTTAGGGAAAAGGTCCGCGCCTTACAATGCCGCGAGCCTGCGTACGTGGCTTTATTAAATTTCCACGAAAACAAAAACTCTTTATCCAGCTATTAATTTAATTTCCGCTCGACTAATCCCATCCTCCTGCCGACGATATGTCCGTATCAATAATAATAATTAGCCTTCCCGTACCTCTACCACCCCATTTACCTCTCCTCCTTTTTATTTATTTCTTTAGTTATTTATCTATCTATTTGTTGTGCTTCCCCCCCTCTATACTATAATATAGTCTAATAATTGCATATCGACCATTGCCCGGCCCCCTCCCCTCTCATTATAAACAAATATGCCCAAGTTTTCGTTATATCAACGAGCCTCAATGATTTCCTTACATTGTCCATTGCATTAGAAAGTCGCTCGAGGCTTCGCTAATCAGGAGAATTACACGGGCATGTAGCTTTACAACGGAGTAGTTGCGATTCGTCCGATACACACGTCGTCCTGCTCGTCGTCGTCGTCGTCGTCGTCGTCGTCGAATCGTTTGTCTCGTAACGAGTTTCACCGGTACATTGCATTAGAAATGCCTATATTTCTCTTATTGAGGGAAAGGAATAAAAGCTTCAGTCCAACGACATATTTTCAGTTAAAAATACGCGCGTGCGTGCGTGCGTGCGTGCGCGAGGAGCTTGCGTGCGCGTATGATTACGGGCGGTCGTCTTTCTGTGTGTTTGGGTTGTGCTGTACGTAAGAGTGTGTGTGTGTGAGCTGGCCGGGCGTGTGCGCGGATTTCGATTAATTTTTACTTGTATCCCGCGAAATATCGCATTCGCAATTAGGCGCTTCCGCTCCGGGAGGTCGTATCTACATACATTGGCGCTCTCGGTCTTACTTTCGCTATTCCTCCTCGAGGGCCGCGGCCGCCCCGCAATTTCTTTTACCTCCGAATGCCATTGCTTTCCTCCCCCCCCCCTCGCGCGGCCGCTCCAATTTCCATCCGATAAAAAGCGACACGCGCGCGCGCGCGCGCAGATCCCCTTATCGGCACACACTCGTTTCTAGGACGATGGAAATGAATCGCTAATGGGATCGCGGCCCGATGACACAAGTTCCTATTCTACTTTACGTTAAGTGACGGTAGTCGAGGACGGCCAGATGAGGGGAAATCCAAGTCGCGGATGATAATGACGACTATGACGACGACGACGACGACGACGACGACGACGACGACGATGATGATGAAGAAGAAGAAGAAGACGATGGACGGACAGCGGATCGGGTCGCGCGTTCTGGGTTCCGGGCTCCCCCCCCCGGCTCCTGACCCTGTCCCTGTCCCTGTCCCTGGCCCCTGGCCCCTGGCCCCACCCGACCACTCGTTAATACGACGACCGATCGAGTCTGTTTGAACAGATAACGACCTCGTGTGCGCGTCGTAAAGTTTTTTTTTTTTTTTTTTTCCAGCCACGCCGTCGAGCTACGGAAAATACTTTCTCTTATCAGCTAATCGAACGGAACGTGAATGAACTTTTCATAAGCCACGGCCGTCCTCGCCACCGAGGGGAGGGACCTGTAGAAGAGGACGGACGGACGGCAGAGGGCGGCGGGAGGAAAAAAAAAACAACCAGAATAAAGAATTGTTGAAGGCGTATTTTTTTTAAGGCGATGACAAATGTAGAAACGGTACGAAGGTGGCTGGGGCAGGGGGAAGGGGATGTAGGACCCGTGGAGGAGAGGCCTGAGGAAGGCCCGGGCGCCCACTTCGTACACGAACACGGTGCGTACGCGAACGACGGACGTATGTATGGAAAATAAACGAAAAAAGAAAAAAATGTCCCGGCAAGGAAGGCCGCGCGGCTTATTGTTGTACTATCAGTTGCAAAATGAGGTATTGTTATGAAAATGGCTACCGGCGTCGGTTTCAGAAAATGTTCAACGATGTTTATAGTACTGGCCGGCGTTAAGGTGCCGAGAGCTCCTCCACTGAATGTCAAGTAGCGCTCGCTGCTGCGCCTTGGAGTGACTAGTCCAGCTAGGTAGGTGTAGGTAGGTAGGTGTAGCTGGGTAGGTGTAGGTGTGGGTAGGTAGGTAGGTGTGGGTAGG